>OU015753.1:13400885-13415511 GCA_907169655.1 Acomys percivali
TCTTCTTCTTCTTCTTCTTCTTCTTCTTCTTCTTCTTCTTCTTCTTCCTTCTTTTTCTTCTCCTCCTCCTCCTCTTCTTCTCATTCTCCTTCTCCTTTCTCTTAAAAAAACAAAACAAAACAAAAAACCCAAAATCTTTCAAATAAATTTAAAGCATCCCACATCCAAAAGATAATTATTTGGACCACATGAATACTGCATATGGGATTGCATGCATAGCAATAAAAAACACTTGGATCTGTTATTTTCTTAAAATGCTGTGTTGTTACCACTTTTATTGAGTTCATTAAAAGACCATAAAAATCAATTCAAACATGTTTGCAAACAGACTTCCAAATTCCATGACAATTATCTTCAGTTGTTAGGCCAAAGATAAGATGACAGATGTCTCCATTCATTCATTCATTCATTCATTCATTCATTTATTCTTCATCCAGCCACTCAACAACCCCTCTATAAGCCAAGCACTGAAGCAGGGACAGTCTCTATCACCACACCATTATCAGGAATGATGGTGGATAGAAATTGAGGGGCACCGGTTATATCCAGGGGTGGTGAATTTTGTGTATAAAAGATTAGACAGTATTTCTAGCCTGGAAAGTCATAATGCCCCTGCCATAACGCCTGGCCTCTGCTACTGTAGTTTGAAGGCAGCTGGCTAAGAACATGGAAATGGAGAAATGGAGCTGTGACCCGAGCAAACTTTCCTTCCAGATAATCACACTTGAAACTGACATATTGTCATGTGATAGGAAATAGTTCCCTGCTTTGATTTTTTTTTTCAACCATTGAAAAACTTAATTCTTCTTTTTTTTTTTTTTAATGCAGGACTTGGAGTATAAAGTTAATAAAGTTCTTGCCTAGCATACATGAAATCTTGGGTTTTATCTCCAATATTATATAGACTAGGTGTGGGAGCGGACGTCTGTAATATCAACAGTAGGGAACTAGAGGCAGTAGGATCAAGTTCAAGGTCATCTTCAGTTACACAGAGAGTCTCAGGCCAGCCTGTGATATTGACAGACACCCTATTTTTTTTTTTTTTTGGTTTTTTTGAGACAGGGTTTCTCTGTGTAGCCTTGGCTGTCCTGGACTCCCTTTGTAGACCAGGCTGGCTTCGAACTCATAGCGATCCGCCTGCCTGTGCCTCCCATGTGCTGGGATTAAAGGCGTGCGCCACCACCGCCCGGCTTGACAGACACCCTATTACAAACAAACAAACAAAACACACACACACACACACACACACACACACACACACACACACACAAAAAAAAAAAAAAAAAAAAGTAAAATCACCCTCCTCTTAAATGCCATACCAAAAAATTTTAAATTTTAGAAAGGGGTTCCCAGAACATGATTTAGGCTGTTCTACAGGGGAAAGTGCAGCTGTTCCTGGATGAGTAGGATTCAGACAGAGCAATGCTGGGCCTATGAGCCTCAGCCCCCAGGGCTTCCTCTCACAACCCAGGCAGCATTGCCATGGGTTGAAAAGTGGGGGACCTACTCCCTTAGGTACTGGCATTCAAATGTCTCGGCTTCTTTTCTTGCCCATTTCTTTGGTGAGTGTCCCTGGAAACTCACTTCCACCGTGACAAAGTCAGAATTTTGCTTTGTTGTTTTCAAAAAAATAAAAACAGTTCTATAACTCTGATGAAAAGCCAAACCAATACGCTCTGAAAATCTGAAGAAGCATTGGCCCGCAGTTTGAAACCTGGGGATCCAACCAGAAGGCAGTTTCTAAAAGGCTCCAAGTGGTGGTCTCAGGTGGGAATGAGAAGTCCCTTACACTAGTCCCAGGCCCCTCCTCCTGACTCAGTGACAGCCACCAGCCACCCCGGGCTATAATGAGAGAAACATAACTTGGTCCATGCGAGTGGCCTTCGGTGGGCAACTGTTCAAGCACATTAAGGTTGTAATATAATTATTGAGCACGATCAGCCAATTAACCATAAATATGCTGTTTATCTGAAAGGAGGCCAAGCCTGGGAAGTGCAGTCAGAATAACACTGGGCTCTGTCCTTAAGCAAAGGATGTGCGCAGAATCAAAACAAGGATCAGGAGTAAAGCTGAGGCTGATATTCCCGAAGATATCAGATTAGAATCTGTACCTTCACTCCCTGTACACCACCTGATGAATTACGATTTAGTTCCTAACAACTCTTGAAAAACAGCAACCAGAGAAGAGAGAGACAGAGAGAGACAGAGACAGACATTCACACACACACACACACACACACACACGCACACGCACACGCACACGCACACGCACATACACATACACACAAACACACACACACACGCACATAGAGAGAGTGAGTGACAGAGAGAGAGAGAGAGAGAGAGAGAGAGAGAGAGAGAGAGAGAGAGAGAGAAATCTCATAATATGAGCCTAAGCCTGAGTTTGAAGCCAACAGAACTAGTCGTGTTTTTCCGTGGTTCAGAAGCTTCTCTGCGGTTTATAAATTTCTCAGTGTTCCTTGTATCTTCAAAAGTAATTACATATGAGTTTGGGGGAAATAAAATTTTGCCTATGGAACTAAATAGCATAAAAATTCTCATAACTTCCCCCATCTAAAGAATTAAAAAGAAGAAAACCAACTCATCATATGATTTCTATATATACAATTTGTCCTGCTGTAGAAGCATATTTTGAAAAGTGCTCCCTAAATAATTAAGGCTACTCCTTTTACCATACTTCCTATATTACAGAAGTCATTTTCCCACCAAGAATCAATAAGTCATTCTTCACGTCAGTCATTTTTCTCCATTTAACGGAATGGACTAACGTCCAACACGGCAAGTCACATTACCTTTGAATTATGTGCGTAATTTAAAATTCAAAGTACTGCGCTAAGGAGCTTTTTAGACTGACCACTCTGCGAGCTCTTCATAAATATGGGCCCTCAGACCCTTCTGACAGATTTACCGAACAACAGGAGTTAGAGCGGGCCGAGACAAGACGAGGGCCCTACAATAAAGCTGCGTGGGTCACAATGCAGCACAAACAATTGCCTCTCAGAGGCAGCACAAAGCGGGCTGACATACATCACTCACCAGGAAACGAAGCTGCATTTCCAGATTAATGAGAAAGCCATTCTGGAGGGTCTGGGCTTTAATTACAAATAAACACGTGGGTAGATATCGACATGTCTGCTCCGTGAGGATGCCAGGTCCACAAGGCCAATTGGGCTTTGTTTGATCAAATCTGGGGCCTTTGGGGAAACTTCAGGAGTAGACACCCAAGAGGAATGTGCTGAGGAGATTCTTCAGTTAGTACAACACACACAAGGGAAAAGAATACAGAGAAATGAAAATGTATAAATGGGCCAGTGCAGCGATTCCCTGTTACAAATTTAATAAAGCAACGTTTATAACCTTGCAGTGAATCCATGCGCCGATGTCCTGGGGATTATAAATGAAACACAACTGACCTCATTCTTTGGGGAAAGAAAAATAAAGTGACGATTGGAAATGTCACTGAGTTTTCTCAAATTTGTGATGGAACGACTCCTGCTCTGGCTGTTAGAATTTTTTAAAAGAACACCCGCCAAGTAGAAATCTTCCCTCTCTGTGTACAACCCGTAATATTTTACTCAGGGCTTTCTCAAAAGTATTACATGATTCTAGCTAGCATAAGAGTTTGTGACGCTGCACTGTCAAGTTGTATTATTAAGGAAACAACAACAAAGGCTTCATTTCAGAACTAAGATCTTCAGGTAAATATGTTGGCCGTTTCCCCTGACTCACGCACACCGCAAAGTAACTTGTTTCTTTTGGGAAAGCATTTGCACAAACCTCCAAAAGAGGAAGGTTTCTCAGATTCAGCAAAGAAGCTACTCCTCTGTTCCCTTCCTTCTGACCCACCATCTATTCACTCATCTTTTCCTTCTTTTCCTCAGTAGCAACTCACTGAAATCACTGTGCACATCCCCTGCTGTGAAAGCATCTTACAAGTTCCGTTTTACTAAACTATTTTAGGGTGTGCGCTTTCTTTGGGTACTCAAAAACCTGCTTTCTTTGCCGAGGTTTTATTTTTGCCATGTTAGCATCTTAAAAACAATTATTCCCCCGCCCTCTCTTTCTCTCTCTCTCTCTCACTCTCACTCTCTCTCTCTTTCACACACACACACACACACACACACACACACACACACACACACACACACACACCAAACACACCCATTAAAACAGGAAAAGCATTAACTCTCATGAATTCAGTTTTAACAATGAGCGCATTCCGAAGCTATGGAGAACCACTGTGCGGAAGGTGTGGCAGCTGGGGCACAGGGCAGCCTTCCCTTCCACTCTGTTGCAGCCGTGTCCTGGCTCTCCCTGCAGCTGCAGCGTGCCTTCAGAATGCAGGAGAAGCGCTGAATCTTCCTGCTGCGCATTACTTTTGCATGGCAGCATTCTACCTTCTTCCCCTGCCCAAGGATAATTTTCTTCTTGCTCTTCAATTCTTGAGATGAAAGTTATTTTGATTATTTTACTTTCCCCTAAATTTGTCTGGATTTTATGCCCAGTTTGGAGACTGTTGCAGCCCTCCCCTCCCCAAGAGATATTTCAATAGAGTCGATTTGGGTAAGGGCATACCAATGGGATGTAATTCAGCGTGATTCCAAATGGCCAGTTCCAGGAAAGGAGGGGGAACATAAAAAGGAATGGTATTCTAGGGATTAGTTCACTCTAAAAGGGTTGCACCTAGGGAAGTGGAACCTGACAAAAGTTAAGGGAGGTGTTACATTTATATTGGGCCCCTCTAGAATGTAAAGGGGGAAAAAAATCTCCATGTGGCAGGTGCAACACAATACTAACAAAAGACGGCGCGCGGAACGCATTCTTCTTTGCAGAGAAACTGCACTGCAGCCTGGCTGGCTCCTTCCACACAAACTGCACTGGAAACAAAGTCACAAGCTGCAAGATCACATCGAAACCAGAACCAGCTCGCTCAAACTGAACTAGGGCATCATTTCCCTTCCTCGCCAAAGCCTCTGCAGTAGCCATCCCACGCCTGACAATGAATTTCCTATATGTACCTGCTGTTGAAGGGGGAAAACAGTAAACTCATAAATAATTCAACACACTGTCTCCTGCCAACTGGTCATATATTGTCCATGTTTCACCTGCCATATTAAATAAAAATTAAAAACTGTTTACTCTTTTCATTAAAAAAAAAAGGCAATAATTAGAGGTGACCACACAAAACATATAAAATGGGGAAGAAAGTAATATCTCTATAAAGTATGTATTATATATGTCAAATTGTAGAGTTAAGATAGTCACTAGGAATAGTGGTCTCAAAGGGGGGGAAATTCGTTAATCTTAGGGAGATAATTATTGTAAATATTTTCCAAACTGTTCTATCATGGGCAGCATAGTAAGAAGGGAGAGTGTGGGTTCAGATTTAGGGAACACAGGCTGCCTTGATGTCTTTCTGCTGGCAATTAAACCGACCACGACTAAAACACTCCTTTTCATACTTTTGTCAGGAACCGTGGCTCCACTGACCTGAGCTGCTTTTTCAAAAATTAGAGAACTGACCCAACACCCAATCCAGTAAAATTACCTTTTTTAAAAAAAATATCAAAAGCAAGCCTTCTTGCTTGATTGGACAAGTCAAAAGTGGGGGAGGGCTGGAGCTTGTGCGTGGCCTTGTCCTTGTCCCCGTGACTGCTTCGGTGCCAGGGGAAGAGAGAGAGCACATCCAGAGTCCTTAAATTACTACTGATATGAAATGGAAAATGGACATGTGAGTGGAGACTCGAAGGGCACCTGCGGAGACCAGCAGAGACTGCTGTTTTGTCCAGCACTGACAGGGCTGTTCCTTGTCAACTGTCTCTCTAATGTACAAATGGAAGAAGTCACAAAGCTTTGTGGCTGCCAAACAGAGAAACTTCTGCTTGGCTTAAAAGACTTAGAAACAGTTGACACCTGCTTGGAGGTCAGACTCCAGGCCCCGACACTTGTATTTCATATCAAGGGACTTTAGGCTGGATGGTAGTTCAGCAATCAGTGCTTAACCAGTTAAAGATCGCCTGCGATCACAGCACTCTGGGAGGCTAATTCAGGAGGATCGCTGTGAGTTCAAGTTAGCCAGGACGCATAGTGCGACACTGTTTCAAGAAACAAAAGAAAAACCTCAAAGAGAGAAACTTTAACAGCCCCAGCAGGAAAGTCTGGCCCCAGGCCTCTATGACATCAGTGGAGTCACGCCTTACTGTCCTTAGAGAGCCCCTGGCCAGTCCCTCGTGGTTTTACTCCTCTCTGTTTCTTTTGGTTTTTTGAATAGACGCCAAGGTCAGGCTGGCCACATCTTGTCCTGTTACATTATCAAAGGATTGATCCTTGTTCCCTCTCAGGAGGGAAAAGTCAAAGCATGGCCTCACATGGAAGTGACAGAGTTCAGGGACCTGATATGACAAGGGCCAGTAAGATACATAGTTGTCCTAGCATCAAACATAATAAAAATAAATAAGTCAGAACAGAAGCGCTTAAGAAAGTAGCGTACTTTATAGCAGCAGACGGCAGGTAGACTCAGCTTTCCTTTGATACTTCCCTGATAATAACAGGATGGTCTTGTCGGAATTGTTACCTGGTCTTTTTATTTTATTTTATTTTTTACTATCTTCTGTTGTTTGCTTTCAGTTTTAAAAGTCCATGCAAATACGCTGCTTATAAATCATGCCAGAAACGCATGTATTATTTCATTTGGGGGAGAATCAAGTTCAAGAAGGCAACACTCACATTTTACTTAATTACCAACAAAGACATAATGGACTATTTTTCTGTATTCACAAGAGACAGGAGGACTGTCGTTTTGATTGCCTGTTAAGGTTTCGGTGAATCACAACGTTATTAAGCTTTTAAATCAGAGGATCGGTTCCTTCCGCTAAGTCTAACAATAGTAGAAAGTAAAAGGAGGGGAAAAACACCTCATCTGGGGCCGTAATATTTGCTGAAAAAAATCTACTTCAAAACATTAATCAAATTTTTCGCCTACTGGGCAACCATATGGCACAGCAGCATGTGAATCTCACAAACTTGCTGATCTCCTGTAACCGGGTGCAATTAATTACGCTGGCTGCATCCATCTCTTGGATTTCGCCTTGTGAAAAAAAAAAAAAGTATTTATTGTAACAGTTTTTACAAAACAAGGGAATGAAAATCTCAATTGATTAATGAGAAGGATGGAAATATTTCCGTTAGCAGATTTTTAAAACGAATAAGGATTAATACTGTGGATAGAAAGGGGCCCACGTCAAGCTCACCATGAGGTTTTTTTTTTCTTTTGTTTTTGTTTTGTTTTAGCTTTGGACCCCCTAAAAGGTGAAAGAAGAGTGGGTTGAGATGGTACAAGAAGGTCTGACATGCATAATTCACTAGCGGACTCTGGATCGTGAGTAATAAAGCCTTAAACCGGTGAAGTAATAAAGAGGTTGGCTTTACAAGATACTATCCTGGGAGACAAAAAAGCTTGTTCTTTGATTTGAAAACACAGATATTAAATACTCAGTGGGTGAGGAACAGGACAGCCCTGACAAAGACAGCGATGAAATGGGCTCTTAAAGTAAGCAGTCCTCCCCGCATCCCATCGCGCCCCCGCCCCCACGTCCTCAGCTATTTAGGCCTGCCCGGAGACTGCTGCACATATGGGCCGATTATGGTTTTAGGACCCAGCCATAAAAACAGGTGTCCCAGAGTGTGTTAGCACCATCCTCACCTACCAATGCCAGGTACAAACACAGCTTGGATGTAACCCTTTCCCTGTGGTATTTCAACCATGAACTGGATAGTCAGACCTACTTCAAAGAGTGACTGTTAAAACACACTGAGGTAGGTCACAGTCCCTCCCTCATGGAGGAGTAATGGGGCCCTGGCTAGAAGTCTGCAGACGAGCAGGAGCAGTGGTCCTCTGTCTCTTACCAAAACTACCCCCTTTCTGCAGAAACCCAACCAGGGCCAATATTTTGTGACCTGTCTTCTCAGCATCCTCTGCCTAGGAAAACCAGTTCTACATTCTTCAAAGAGTTAGCACAGAAGGCTGGATTTAACAGTCCAATAAATACTACTTTGGGAAAATAAACCAAATACTAATTTTAACAGAGATATACATATTTATAACCAATGAAGAAACAACATTAGAACAAAGCTTAGTAATTCAAGTTAGTTACAGGCCAGCCTTGTCTTTATAGTGACTCCCACATTTATACATTTAACAGGTAATCATGTGGAGGGCTTTTCTTTTGTTGTATTACACATGGGTGTGCTTGCTTGAGCGCATGCAGGAACATGTGTGCACTCATGTGTGGGAAGGCAAGGGACAATCTAAGGTGTCTTCCTCAGGAGTTCACCCACCTCTGTTAATAGTTCTTGGCCTGCAGCCCACCAGTGAGGCTCAACTGGCTGAGAACTGAGCTCCAGAGATACATCGGTTTCTGTTTTCCCAGCTCTGGAATTATAAGCGCATGCCCTCTCTCACCCAACACTTCCTATGTGTCTTGGGTCTTGATGCTTGCACGGCCAACAGCTTACCTTCTCAATGACCTCCTCAAGACCTATCTCCCAGAGCACTGCAGACAGCTTTTAAAGAGAATTCATTCTTATCTTATTGATACATACATGGTATGTATGTGGCCAATAGGAATCCTTCCGTAGTTTTTGTGTTGGTTGGTGGTTTTCGGTTGACAGGTGAAATCTTGAGCTGCCTAAAGTCTCTGGGTGCCCAAGCAGAGTGCTAACATTTGGCTTGGCGAAGAGTATTTAAACTCACAGTATTTCATTCAAGCAACTCATCCCATACAGGATTTGTGGGAAACACTGACTCTGGGAATGCTGTTGTAGAAAAAAGAGGAGGAAGAGGAGGAAGAAGAAGAAGAAGAGGAGGAGGAGGAGGAAGAGGAGGGGGAGGAGGAGGGGGGAAAGGCGTGAATTTAAACGTACTAGCATATCCAGATGGCTAAGAGAAGCAAAAGCCAATGTCTAAAGCACACAAATAATGACTTACAAAAAAAAAAAAAAAAAACCTTCCTGAGCTAGAGAAATGGCACAGCAGGCAAATTGCCCGCTGCACAGCATGAGGGCCTGAGTGTGGACCAGCACATGGGCCACATAAGGTAGCCCATATCTACAGTCTCGGCATGGAGAGTGGATCTGAGTGTGAACCCGGCACAAAATCCAGGTAAGGCGGCACGTATTTATAATCCCAGGTGGACAGTAGGAAAGGTTGGGAACAGGAGGATCCTTGGAGCTTGATACCCAGCTAGTCTAGCCAAATAGGTGAGTTCCAGGTCATGAAAGACAGTGTCTCAAAAAAAAAAAAAAAAAGAGAGAGAGAGTGGAGAAAGATTGAAAAAGACACTTGATGTCAATTTCTAACCTCCACATGCATGCCCCGACACAGGCGCACACTCAATTGACCACACACACACACACACACACACACACACACACACACACCAAATAATAATAAAGGGAAACCTCTTATTATAATCTTTTAACAATCAGAGTCACTTTATAATCAAAGAAGACACTGTTCTAAAGAAGGCAGCAATCATGGAAATATGGAAGGAGTTGCCCTGAAAAAAAGTCCTTGGCTTCTAAAAGCAAGGAAAATAAGCAAAGGGAAGAGGGTCAGCTGACTCCATGAACCAATGACCCTAGAATATACACCTCCACACACACATCACACCTCTGATGATCCCTAAACTCCTCCTACACACAAGGGTTATTGGCTTAAAAGTTTAAAGAGCTAACAAAATGTTTTAACGAGATACAAATCTCAGAGATCATTAATCAATATGCTCAATGTTATTTGTGATAATTCATCATGACGTGATATTAATGGGTTACTGTACCCTTCAGAGGTGAGATTAATGCAAATGAGCCGCCACAATTAACTTTACTGCTCCCAACTCACGGGAATGGACAGATGATTATAAATGACAACTATATGTCAATTACAATATCCAATAAAGTGAAGCTTGGAGAACAATCCATCTCCTTTTATTGCACTTCCTTGACGTGGCTGAATTTAGCTCAACCCACTGTTGTCACTGTGTAACCATTGTTTGGGGAGGGGGAAAGGGGCTTTTCTTTTTCTTTTTCTTTTTTTAACTTTTTCAGTATGGCAAAAGGTGCTTCAAAAGTGTCCAGGTGACTGCGTTTTCTAAAGGAGGGGGAGTCATGGGAAACCAGGAATAAATGTCATAACTGTTGCGTGTGTGTTAAGGAAAATGGAATCCATTTTGAAACCGTAGCAGCAAGGACAGCAAGAAAACCACCTACCCAGCTGTGTATAATATATTTACTCAATTACAACAGGAAGATGTTAGCGCAGCATCCCAGATAGCGTTGAGTGTCACTAAGCAAAACTTCCTTGAAGATCTCCGTGGGAGGAAACAGGTCAGACAGCAGAGAGAAAGCCTGAGAAGGCAAAGGGCAGGAAGAAACACCTGATGTCAGCTTGCACACCTGCACTGGGGCCAAGGGGGGTGCCCGCAGAATAGTTGAGGGCAAGACCTGACTATAAAGTGTTTTCGTGAATGCTTGGTTCCTCTTTGCATGGAGGAATTGTTTGAGAGAAGCTTCTGGATGAAGACAAACACACTGAAGAAACGCCTCCTCACCCCCAGACCCTTTCTCTGAGCCGAGTTACCCAGTGCAATCAACACCAGCTATTAATGAATTATGAATACGTCCCTCTACCTGCCACCTCCCCTATGCCCCAGAGATTTTTCCCATGACAGCCCCTTCCCTGGCAGATGTTCTCCGACCACTGACTACCATCAGCACCACTGGCCCTCTAAGAGCTGATCAGACTGAAGCTAAGCTTCAGTGGAAGCCACATTCCTACTGGCAATTTCCTTGCTTTGTGGCCTCTATGCTTTCCCCCTTATGAATTGAACTCCACCCAGACCAGGACAAGTCTGTAGCTGTGCTTCTAGAACCAGAACTCAGAGTCGGCATCGAAAGCATAGGAACAGGAAAGCTCTTCCTGCAATAAGACTTAGAAAATGACCCTTTCCTTGCAGGTCACTGGTGAGAGCCAATTCATCAAGCCACTGACAGTCACACCCAGATTTCTTTCTCTCTTCGGAAGCATCTCAAAAGAGACAGAGAAGTGTGCACTGGGGGAAAAAACAATGGACGGTGTAAACCATAGGTCTGTCTGTCCAAGATGTTGTTTCCCAGGTTGCTCAGTGATGCCAACACAGCCTTCACTGTTCCAGTGGGGAAGAGAGACTCCTAGCTCTGTGTACAAAGAGGGCATTAACTCCAACCTATTCGTGGAACTCTATTATTGGGGTCATAGCTGGTGATTCAAGGGAGGCCTCTGCCCATTCAAAGGGCCAAGCTCGGGTCTCCCTGAGCCCTTGGTTGCTGGAACCATTGAGAAAAGAGCTTGCTGTTACAGAGGTTGCTGTCTCAGTCACCTCTCATTGCTGTGACAAGTCACTAAGCAAACAACGCAAGCAAGGAAGGATTTCTTTGGGGTCATGGTCTGTGGCTGGGTGGCTCTGTAGATTCTGGACCTATGTGCACTGTGGTACGAAATATTGGCAGGGAACATGCGATAGGGCAGATCACAGTGGAAGGAACCAGAGAGAAAAAGAAGGGAAAAAAACAGGAAAGGGCCAGGGATCAGATGGAGCCTCCTTGTACTACACCAGCACAGCCTACTTCCTCCTCCAGGCCTCTCCTCTGAGGGATCTAGTTCCGGGTTGAATTCATTAATAGATTAAAGCATCGATGAGGGATCTAGTCATGGCACAGGGGACCAGGCAGCTCAGGACTTTTAAGCAGTTATGTCATAAGCGAACTGTAACAGTTGCTATGCTGGAAAAGGTCTGATGTCACGAGTCATCCTCATTTCTGCTAGAAGCACATTTCTTGGGGCACATACCTGAGGTCCCAGCTACTCAAGAGGCTGAAGCAGGAGTGCAAGGCCAACCTGAGCAACTTAGTGAAACCCTGAATCATAATGAATAACTACAGGCTGGAGATGCGGCTCAAAAATCAGAACACTTGCTCAGCATCAGTGAAGCTCTGGGTTCGGTCTCCAGACAGACAGAGGCTCACACAGTATTGTGATGGATAAGACCCGAGCCAACCCTGGAACACTGCAACCTACCTGCTTTTACACAGACCATTAGTGAAAACCCATTTTTTTTTTAATGGTCGAGAAAGCAAGAAGATATTTGGGGTCACATGAAAAGTTGCATGACATTCAAATCCCAGCATCCATAAAGTTTCCTTGTACATGGCCACACTGGACCATTTACCTACTGATTAGGCTCCTTGCTCAGTATAAGGGCAAAATGAAGGAATTGCCACAGCATCTGCATGGCTCAGAGGCAACTGTCTCCACGGCCTGTCTCATTCTTGTGTCCTACTCTGCATGTTGGGCATGAATAATGACCCTGTCAAGTCACAGGTTTGAATATAGGTCTTTTGTGTAGAAGAACAAAAGCCACTCACCTCCCTTCCACCTCCACTCCCTAGTACTGGGGCCAGGAAAGCAGCATCCAGATGGGCTGACGGGTGGTTTCTCTCTCTCTCTCTCTCTCTCTCTCTCTCTCTCTCTATATATATATATATATATATATATATTGGGCTGCAAGTCCCAGTGGTTAAGTGAATCTTAACACGAGTGAGATATGTAATGGCTACCATTCCAGCGGTGAGTCTTGGTTTTCTGTGGTGTTTCATTCTCATACATTCTAGGCAATCATCTCCCACTGAGCTACACCCACCACTGCTCTTAGTTTTGGAGAGAAAGTCTCTGAGTGTCTGTGGGGACTATCCTGATTGGTTAACTTGTGTGGGATGACTCATCTGCAGTGTGGGTGGGACTAAGCACTGAACAGGGAATTCCGGTTTATATAGACAGCAAGGGCTAGCACGCGTTCATCCCACCCTGCTTCCTGACTGTGGGCACAGAGTGACCAGCTTCCCCATTCTCTAGCTCCTTTGAGTCCCCTGTCACAATAGACTGTACCCTTGAACTCTGAGCCTCTACGAACCCTTTTGCCTGCGAATTGTTTTAGCCAGGATTTGTAGCAACAGCAAGAGAGAAGAGACCAACACTCTTGGAATGCTGTAACCTAGGTTCTTGTATACATGCTGTAGGCACTCTCCTGCTGAGTGGCATATACATATATATATATATACACACACACATATATATGTATATACATATATATATTACATATATATATATATTACATACATACATACGTGCCACATCATGGCAACTGATACTGTCATTCTAGACCCAGCAAAGGAAGATAAAGTAAATTAAAACCAGAGAAGAAAATCTAAAAAGGCTTTATGTGAAGGATCCCCTAAACCAAAGAGGAATCCATAGCACTGCCACATGGTCCCCACCCTTTGGGGAGACTCTACTGTAATGAGCCAAAACAGGCCAGAACATTCCCGTCCTGGATCAGGGAATTTTGAAGCCTGGTGAGAGGCCAGTGTGCCTTTGATGACGTTTGCAGAGGATGGGGAAGAAAGGTGTTGGCTTCCTGTTTCCCAGCTTTAGGATTCTCTTCCCTTTCCGCCCTTTATCACTTGGGTCCCGGGACAGGAGCAGCAATAATCCCGGACAGAGCAGACTCACTGTGCTTCCCCAGACACATCAGCCGGGGCTGGTTGGGAAGGGTAGACAGAAGAGCCAAAGCTACTTAATTTCGTCAACGCTCGAGGGTATCTGCCTTTTACTTTGACAATACGGAGGCAGCTGATACTCTTGGTGATAACCCAGCAACTAAGCTGGATCCGAATGGCTCTGTTACATCTTCCATACGTCCTCCTGGCAGGGGTGGGAAACAGCACGACTGTCCGGATAAATCACAGCCTGCAGCCCAGGCACTTCTGTGCAGGAATGGACTCCAATCTTTTTGGAAGTGTCGGGCCCAGATGAGCCTCAGTGAGTCTTGCAAAGGGAAGAAATTGAAATTGATTTCTCGGGGTAATAATTAACCCTAGAAAATAACTATGAGAGGTTGCTTATTAATTATTTTTGGTAATATACTTTGGGGATATTTCTTCTTTTCGTGAAAGATAGAGACAAAAGCAGACACGTTTTACGATCATATAAAATGTTATTGGATTCATATTTTATAGAAGAGTGAAACTCACTTAATTTGCAAAACGTTCAATAGCAGGAGCAGGCATCTCCCCAACCACCACTCCACACTGCTTCTTTAAGGCTTCTAAACAGTCCTTTTTGAAGCCACATGGTCTTTCTCTTCTTTCTTTTTCATGCATAACTGTCTCTGAGCTTTTAATATATCGTTGCTATTTCAGTCTCCCATGGTTTTTCTACTTACTCAGAAAAAGAATGTATTTTTCATCTGAATAACAGTGTACAGTGCACTCTAAGGACACACTTGTTCCTTTTTTGGAAGATCAGAAAAAAGCAATTGCCTCCAAGAAACCTGTTACTATTCCATGTAACATACCTAGGAAAAAAGAGTCTGTAGAGGTGGGCTGGTAGCTTACAATCACATACACCGCAACCTGCTAATATTGTGCGTGTGTGTGCGCGCGCGCGCGCGAACACACACACACAGACACACACACACACACACACACACACACACACACACACACACACACA
>OU015753.1:13415521-13482338 GCA_907169655.1 Acomys percivali
CACACACACACACACACACACACACACACACACACACACACACACACCCTGAAAACTTCTTTATCATAACTACTGCTAACTAAAACTCAAATTAAGTCATTTAGGAGAGACTGCTCCAAGTTTCTCAGCTGCTGTCACTGAAGCAGAATTCCATCTATGAACAGACCAGCGCTTGCTCCACAAAAACTAAACAAGGAGTAAGATTGCTCAAGGTGTTTTATTTTTCCTCTTCCTTTAGTGGCTGGAAATCTCTTTCCCCTTGACACAAAATTTTCCTGTGCAATTTATACTGTGCAAAATTTTTATTCTGCATCAATTTTCTTTTCTGGGCCATTTACCCTGTGAAAAATCCTGTACAAAATTGTATCCTGTTTTCCTGAAGGGTAGCATTTTGTTTTCTTTAAGAGACAAACCAAAAAAAAAAAAAAAAAAAAAAAAGAAAAAAATGGTAGTGCAAAAAGCTGGTTATAAGAACGACATGAAGCTGTTTCTTGAAGCATTCAAAATATAAGTTTTCGCTAATTAATTAACAAATTCAAGCTGGTTAAATAAAACCTCCTCCCAACACCTCCTATTTAATTGCAGTTTGGCACCAACAAATATATATCAAAATTATGGTATTTCCCCTGACGGGAAGCTCCTTCTATGCACGCGCTGTTATGACTCTCTGCAGAGCGAGCCAGAATTGCTGACAACCTTGAACAGCACTACAGTATTACTATCCTTGGCAGGGAAGTACCCTTGCGGCAAGAGAAAAGCTGTAATTTTGACTGTCACTTCACATTACACTAGATATTATTTCACTGTATACACACGCACACACTCACAAACTCTTAATAGACTACAGTTTTGCACTGCCTGCCTTTCCAATGTAAATGGCAATACAATACGAGCGAGCCGCCAATGGGATCCTGGCAAGAAACAAATGTTTTGCATTATGGAAAGCATCGTTGGAGGCTGTTTTTTAAGGGCTGTTTCATTCCTTTGCCCCTTGCTTGCACTTCTAAGACCCCAGCCTCAATCTCATGAGCCAATTGCTTTCGTGACTATGGAAAACTGTCCTTTTGTCACCTTTAGAGAAAGCAAAGTTCTCTCCAACAAAATCTATCCCTGAAAATTCCAGTGATGGGTGATGAGGCCGCGGCATGGACCTGGTGATAATCTGGATGCTCTGATGCCTGACACAGGGGGATTTTTTCAGATATTGAAAGGCACCCTTTCCTGAGCACTTAATTTGCTTTCTTTTCACAGAGGGGACTTGGTTCATCTTCACGGACCACTCACTGTGGCATGGCCAAGCCAAACTGAGGAAACATAGCAAGGCCCCACGAATCCAGCCAAACCCACACACTGTCCCTGCCAGGGAGCAGAGCCTGTCTTTGCAGAGAACTGCTTGCAGCATATGCTTCCTTCTGCCTGAGCTCACGCTGAAGCAGATTGCACGAGGTTCCCTGCTGGCTATTCTCCCTGCAGCCTGGATTTACAAGATGGTGCATTAATATTCCCTGTGTTTGTCTCAGGCAAGGAGTTCTGCGATGTCCATAGGAGCTTTGAATCAAGGACTCCTGGGATTTGGGGGCACAGGTCAGAGAGATGAATACAAGAGCAGAGAAAATCAAAACTCCACCCAGAAGAGTGTCAGAAGTGGCTGGCAGTGGACAAGGAAGAAAAGATCCTCAGAAGGTCTTGTAAGTAGCGTCTCTCTCAGAAAGCTGGAAAATTGGAACTAAGAACGGATGAGATCTGAGTATCTGTCTCTACATAATCCGCATCTTTTTAAAAATACCTTCTCTTTGAAATTACAGCTCCACAAGAGCCTACCACGGCTTAGCCCCTGTTTTACTGAACCCAGAGAACGTGTCTTCTGTTCCGAGGCTACATCTAGAACTTCACCCTGTCTGCTGACCACACCAAATTTAACAAGTTTTGCAAATGAACCAGAGTAAGTTTCCCACAGTGACACATTAATAATAAGTTCCTTATCCTGTCTATCCCAGGCCATGAATATGTAATGTTGGAAAATGAGTCCTTTTCACACACAACGGAACCTCAGACGTGAATAAATAAAAACTATCCATCACAAGCCTGTGAAAAATTAATGAGAGTTCAGAGACTTGAGGAAAAATGGGGACTGAGGAGAGATGGCCCAGTACATAAAAGCATCCCTTAACTTTCGGGTGGTAAATATCCTTGCCCCCGCCCCTTACCCAGTTGCCAGGTGAGGGTGGGAAATGACAGGCTGTATTTTTAAGGTGCTAAGATCCACTGCCCATCTTAAAGGGCTAGTTCAAACAGGCCACAGGGAGATCACCGCTACACAGACTTACACTCCGAAGCACCTGGACAGCCGAGCAGGAGTTGGTTTATTGAATAACTTCGAGTTCATAACCAGTTGAGGATTGCTCAGCTGTACTGAGAAAGTGGAACGAGTAGCACTACCGTGGAGGTTAAAACTTTTGAATATGGGAATGCCTGCTTTCTGCATCCCTTTCCCTCACTGTGGGCACAAGGCACATGACAAAATCACCCATGTGCCTTCTGCTATAATTAGTAACATGACTGATGCTGCTTGCTGGGTGCCTTCTCTCTGGCCAGCTGCACTGGGTGCTGTGTGAGAGTAAATGCCAACTCTCTTACCCATTATCCATCCATTTGAATCTGGGGTGACGAGGAGATTACTGGTGTCCCCAAGTATGAGAGACAGAAGAGGATGGCTAAGTGGCCCCAAGGCCTCTACCTGTTCTAACTGTGGCTTGACGAGTCAAGAAGGATTGAGATTCAGCCAAGCACAGGTGAGGTGTAAAGCAGTGACAGGTGGGTGTGAGTGGACACTGGAGGGAGATCAGGAACTGCTGGGGGTTGGGTACAATTCAATAAGACTGCCACATTTGTGGAAGATACTAAGAATCTGAATTTTAAATGTTTTCTGTACAAAAAAAAAAAAATCCACAGCACAACTACAGGACAAACTGAGCTGTGATTCAGAGCTTGATACCCTATGAGCATATACAGGGGGAGGAGGTCCCCCCCAGTCACAGTCATAGGGGAGGGGAGTAAGTGGAAAATGGGAGGGAGGGAGGAATGGGAGGATACAAGGGATGGGATAACAATTGAGATGTAATATGAATAAATTAATAAAATATATTTTTTTAAAAAAGAAAAATAGTAACTGGAAGAAAGAAAGAAAGAAAGAAAGAAAGAAAGAAAGAAAGAAAGAAAGAAAGAAAGAAAGAAAGAGCAGAAAACAAATGGCAACAGGACTGTGGTGATTAGCAGACAAGACAAGAACCCAGCTCAGCTGAAACACTGGCTGCAGCAGAGCTTCTTGGGAGATTAGGAGTGGAAATTTGTGGCTTGAAAATGACTACGCAATTTTGAAAACAAGTAAATTCTCCTGGGCCTGAGGCTGGTTTTGCACTCCAGATCCAATCATATAATTGTGCCTGGTAAAACGCCATCTTTGCTTGATTGCCAAACCCAACGTCCATTTGGATGTCTAGATCTCCCACAGCGTGTTGTCTTGAGCATGGCTACATCCAACACCACATCTCCACACCACGCTCTCCTCTGCTGGCCCTACCA
This sequence comes from Acomys percivali, assembly GCA_907169655.1. Classification (NCBI taxonomy): domain Eukaryota; kingdom Metazoa; phylum Chordata; class Mammalia; order Rodentia; family Muridae; genus Acomys; species Acomys percivali. The sequence continues at coordinate 13,419,104 of OU015753.1, forward strand.
CATCCATCGTCAAGGATGGCTCCAACAGAACTTCACTGCTTTGTAAGACAAAACCCACATTGCCCCTCATCCTTTCCTCTCCATGCCCACCACTCTGCTACCATTGATTAAATCTTACTGCCTTCACCCTCCTTTTAATACCTTTATTATGGCCTCCCTGCTTCTCAGTACACGTGTGCTCAAGAGGTCATCAGAGCTTAGCTGGGTGACTAGACAGCCAGCCTTCTTCCCCCTTCTCCTGCAGCTATCAGAGCGTTCTTCAAAAACCAACCATCCCACCACTCCGTTCCAGATTCCTCCCATGGTTCCCCACAGCTTGGATACATGTTCATTGAGTGGATAAGCTTTCTGAACACATCCCGTTATCTAGCGAACACAGTTCAGGTCAGGCTTCCTTGGACACAGATTTTGGAGAATGAGAGGGAAGGAAGTGGTTATTTCTAAATTCCACACACACACCACAAAATCTTCATCAGCCAGGGGAAACTTAGGAAGTGCGCATATCTGGCGAGTAAGGTTGGGGAAGTATGCCAAGCATGATGTAAAAGACAGATGAAGCAATGAATGAAAGGGTTTTCCAAGAGAAAACTGACCAGTGTATCACTGACCATTTGTTGTATGGCCATGGGTGTAAAGATGAAGCCTCATGGACAAACAGTACTAAATGGCCATCAGGCTTGTCTACAGCAATGTCTATGGAGGTGGAAGTTAGCCTAAAACGCTGCTAACATCACAGGGAAAGTCCTTTGTGACAAAACAACTAACACACAGACAGGTAAAGTGAAATCAGCATCGGCATCATTATTGGTACTCTTGTTAAGAGCTACAATGCTCTCAACATTCCCCATCAATCATACAAGGTGCGTGGTGCTAAGCCTGATCTCATCATTTAATGTTCAAAAAGTTTGGGCTTATCTGCAGGCAAGAAGGTCGATGCCATTACTACCTGCTATGGCTTATGTATTCCTTGATACTTCTAAGCAGAAAATAGGGCGTGTGTTTGCTTCCTTGGAATCTGCATGGGCTCTGTGAGTATTCTGCCCACAGAACTGCTGCTGTACCAGCTTCTAAGCCAGACCTTTTATTTCCTGGGTTTGGTAACCCTTCCTGGAGCAGTAAGATGCTCCACTGCAGAGGTTCTTAGCCTTCCTAATGCTATGACCCTTTATTATGGTCCCTCAAGTTGTGGAGACCCCCAAGCATAAAATTACTTTTCTTGCTACTTCCTAACTGGAATTTTGATACTGTTATGAATCATAATGTAAATAGCTGTGCATTCTGATAGTCTTTTGTGGGTTGCGACCCACAGGTTGAGAACGAGTGCTTTGTCAGAAAGAGGATTCCTCTAAGTCGTATCATATTGGAAAGGCCATGGGTAGGCACCTGGACAAGACTCCAGGTGAATTCAACATCTTAGTCACTCTTGTGAAGGTGTTAGACATGTGGGTGACCATCCCGGAGCAGTTAAACACGCTTCCAGCTCATCTACCAGCAGAGTACCACTGGAGCGGGAGAACCAATCAGCTGAACCCACAATTCACAACAGTCCCGAGATGAATTAAGTGGTTACTGTCTTCCTCTTCCAAACCTTAGTACCTTTTCTCATGCAGCAATAAATTGGTTGAAATGCTATCATTCTGAAGGTAAGTTAATAGTTGGCTGATTCACTCACAGTCTCTTGATTGATAGGGATCTGACCCTTGCTTGGTCTGACCCAGCTGCATGCAATACAATTTTTCCCCTGGGGGAAAAATAAGACAGGAAAAAACTGTGCCAGTCCTAACTAACTTCACACCCCTTGAACTATATAAGCACTGATTAAAATGGTCCCACTTAGCTTATATGACTTATTGGTTAGGCATAATTATGACTGAATAGTGCTGAAACTGCCGCTGCATTCCACCCCCTGCCTCTTGAGGCAGGTGCTCATGTAACTGTGTTCACTGATGAAAATAGTAATTTCCATGTGACCAAGAAGTAAAAGAAATGACAAGGTCAAGTGGTCATCTCTCACCAGAGGACTGTCCTCCTGCAGTCAGTCCTACCAGGAAAACAAGAAAGACATTGTTCGGCTGAAAGACTGCCCAGGCGAGCTTGCAAAATGCTGATTTTGAAGAACTGGGAGCTATGACTCTCTCCTGGTTGGTTCTCTGGATCTAAATGCTACAAGGACCTGGGCAGATGACAGGCATGGCAGGGCTGCCTGGAGGACAGAAGAAGTTGAAACTTCAGCACATCATGGTGATATTTGGATGGATGAGATGCTGGAAGCCAGAGCGACTTTACATGGGCCGTGGTTTCTGTTGACAAGATACATGCATTCGATCCTTCAACCTAAGCAAAATTCCCAGGACTGAAACAGATTTGAAAGTCAGGTGGATAGGGAAACCATCTGTGTGTGAGATAATTCTGGGAGTCATCAAAAGGTATCACATTAAAAATATGACTCCTGAAGACACACGACAGCATCTGTAGACCGGCCCCTGGTGACCTCCGAGAGGTCGAGGAAACCAGATTAATGTTGATCTGATAATTCTTAGTTTCATAATACATTGCCCCAAATTAAACAAAGCACCCCCAAACTCCTTACTACCACCTTTCTCCCTCAGAGACAGGAAGCAATGTGACCTCGAATCTATTTCCCTTTCTGGGGTCAAAGACATTTTACCCAGTTTCATTTCTGCTTTTTTTTTTTTTCCCCACCATGGAACAGTGTGGGCAACTTCAGGATTCTCTTTGTTGGGCTAGAATGGCAGAAGACGCCCTCCTCAGAAGAGCCAAACTGCCCACAGGCAAGACCCAAAACTCCCAAATGCCAGGACCATCAGCTTAAAGGAAGTGATTCATAACTGATGTGAAATACTCATTTAAGAAGTCTGTTTAAAAAATATATATATAATGATTACTTTGAAACTGGGCCAAAGTATTAGCTGCATTCAGAAAATAAGCTACAAGAGAAGAAGTGCTCTGGGGCCAGACATCCTTGTGTGGGAATCCCAGGACCAGTGTGGATCGTGAGAGCGTGGGTGCAGCCATGTCTCTCCACATGTGAAGGATAGACACATCATCTACCTGAACTCCAAAGGAGTGTTCAGTTCCTGCGGTGCACAACCAACGCTGTGTTTCCGCTTCTTACGGCAGGGCAGCCGAGGGTTAGAAACACAGGGCCTGAGGGTGTGGGTGCTAATGGTTCGTCTACCACTCATCAGCTGTGTGACTTGGGTACATTAAGCAGTATCTGTAACCACCTTTCCATGTGAAAGTAGCAAAGCTGTGCTGGGTGTTGCCTGAGTAGGCACAGTGGTAGCACTCTATTATGGGGCAGCTATATTAAGGGTAGAAGGCATTCACATTGTGTAAATTGCACATGATTAACAGTATTTATTCGCTGCTATTAATGCTGCACATTACACACAGACACTGTAAAAACAGTCTTTTCTAAATCAAGTTGGCAATATTTTTTTTCTGTGAAGGGCAAAGTAGTAAATATCTTAGTTTGTAGGCACATATGGGTCTACTCACTTCTCTCTCTGTGTGTGTGTGTGTGTGTGTGTGTGTGTGTGTGTTTTCATTTGTCTGTCCTAGGTGCATGTTGGTATACGTATGTGTGTTTACATATGTGTGTGCATAGGTGAATGCATGTGTCCAGTCCCATGTGGATTTGTATGTACACATGTGGAGGACATGATTTCAACCTCAACTATCATTCCTGAGACACCATCCCCCGTTTTTATTTGAGGCAAGGTCTCTTGGGGGCTGGATCCCAACAAGGCGGGACCCCTCTCTCTCTCTCTCTAGCATTGGGATTACAAGTGTGCACTGTCATGACCAACATTTTTATGCTTCTAGGATTGAGCTGAAGTCCTCTCAAGTAAGCTACTATCCAAAGCCTTCATTTTTAAGTATTGTTTTTTTAAAAAGAATAACAACAATTGGCAAACAAGCTGCTTTAGCCCAGGGTCTGAATCTGTTCACTGCCAGCTCTCCTGCTCTCAGATATGGAGGAGTAGATTTTCAGTGTACCACGGGATTCTTACTCTACCCTCCTTGGAAGCCTAGGAGAGCTGCCAAGCTTCTCCAGAAGACTGGGGAGTCAGACATAGAGACCGTCCACCCTTGAGGCTAAGTACCAGCATGGACTTCCTTGGGGCATCAGCTCCCCTTGCCCTCCCATCAGTCCCACAGGGAGGATGGAGAACAGCCCAGGTCGGGGGTCTCATGGTTGAAGAAAGCTGCCCATAAAAGTCCCAGCCTTTATAGGGGATGGCTGCTCTAAGCACCACCCTGTAGGCAGATCCAACCTTTTTATGCTGGGACACACTTGTCATCTACAAAGTTCACACTCAAGGACCATGCAATCTAATAGCCAAACAAACAAACAACAAAACCAAGGAAAAAGAAAATCATGCCATTTTATGTATTTTACAATTTTGTGTCGGGTTGCATTCTAGGCTGTCCAGTGGCACGTGTACCCCAAGGGTAATGAAGTGGACACACCTGTACTTATGAGAAAGACAACATTTCAGTGACAAAAGAACCAAGAAATTCTGTCCTCTCCCTCCAGGGAAACACTACCATAATATCCCAACATACACTGCTAGACAAAAATCCTTGAAAGGAAAGCTTAAAACCATGAGGCCTCTGTTCATGGCATCTCAAGCATCAGAGCTCCAAGGTAAGAGAAAATGTCCAAGGCAGCATGACTTTATTCCGAGGGTCTTTCTATGAACTAATAAAATGTATTTATATTCCTCAAACACGCTCATTAATAAAATGAAGCTGATGATTTTAATGCTTAAGATCAAATACCAGTAAAATGACAAGTGAGAACTATAACGTCATCACTTCAGCTCTGCTGAGGAAGTCAGTTAAAAACAGAAACCAATTTGTAAATGTGAATTAAATGGACACTACACACACACACACAGAGACAGACACAGACACACACACACACACACACCCCTCTGGTGAAAAAAGGAAGGAATAAAATCCTTACAGGTAGATGTAAATGTTTCCTGGCAGATGAAATGAAAAACTAATACAATGACATTTTTCAAATTAACTGCTGGAAAACACTATGAGTGTGTGAGGGCATGGGAGTTTGTGCACACATGCATGTATACAGAGGGCATGTTGTGCATGAGTGTGCATATGCAAAGTTATACATGTGGAAGTGAGTGTGTATGTGGATGTATGTAGTTTTTTTTAAAACAGCCTAAGCATTTTTCACTTCTGTTGGCTTAGGAAAGTATTTGTGAAAAGGATAATAAATAATTAATTTGACTGGCTAGAAGCTGCAGCTCCTTTTCTGCTTCAACCATATACATTGAAATGCTGTTTAAATTATAAGAGCAAATTGATTCAAAAAGGTTCCCATTAGCACACTGGCAAACAGGTTTGAAGCCGGCTAATAAATTTTAGATAAAGATTTAGTCTTTGATGAGTACGCTGTTGTAAGCGTGCTGGTCTCTGAGCCACCAGCTTGTTAAATCAGTGGCTAATGTCTGGGTTTTTCCCTGTCTCATAACTCATAGTGTTAAACAATGTGTGTCACAGGACAGCTCAGGCTGTCAGACCAGAATGCCACTGGCATCATACTGGGGTGGCCATGCACAGGCCAGCAACAGTCTTACTTTGCTGGCCCTTCCTGAGTTACTGGTCCACTGAGGCTTACAGTCCATTAATCAAGAGTAATTAGACCCACCTGTGACATAAGTGCTTCCACTCAGGATATGGTACCAATCAAGAAAAATTCTTAATCAGAGCCCAGAAATAGAAAACACGAGGTTCTCAATTCCATTCATATGCACATGGTTTAGTGTATGAACTCGTCTGTATAATCTGTGGAATACTATGCAGCCATTAAAAATTACCTAAATCTATATTTACTAGTTTGGATGCACAGACCATAAGGAAATGGTAGAGCATCCACTTTCCTATTTAGAAAAAACATAAATCGTGTGTGTGTGTGTGTGTGTGTGTGTGTGTGTGTGTGTGTGTGTGTAGACAAACACAGATGTGCAAGGAACTAGTATTCCTGCTTATCCCAAAGTATGAGCACTGGAGGAAGGAGGGAAAAGATGGATGCTCAATAATTCCTATATAAAGGTCTACAGTTTCTGTAGTTTTTAAAATATTCAAGTAAGCATGATTTCTTTGGTAATTGAAAAAGTCTAATAATAATAACAGCACAAAGGCTTGTACATCTTGTGCAAAAACTGCAAAGCCAGCAAGTTATTTATCTGTCCTGGTAAGTTTGAGGAAGTCAGTGAAAGCCAGGACTAGCTATCCACCCTCCTTTACACTGGTCTAACCATTAAACCAACTGTGGTTTTGGTGAGAAATGTCTCCCATAGGCTCAAGTATTTCAACACTTGTCCCCAGAAGGTGGAATCTTTCGGGGAAGACATGGAATCATTAGGGGGTGGAGCCTTCCTATAGGAAATACCTCACTGGGGGTGGGTGGGCTTGGAGAGTTTATAGCTTTGCCCAGCTTCCTGTTTAGTCTCTCTGTCTGTCTCTGTGTCTCTGTCTCTGTCTCTGTCTCTGTGTGGGGGGGTAGGGGGATGTCTGTCCATCTGTCTGTTTGTCTCTAGCTCTGGCTCTTTCCCCACCCTCTCTCTTTCTTCATGTGTGTAAATGAAAACCCAATGAGTCCAAGTACCAGCGCCTGCCACCATGCCATGCCTGCCATGGCTGACTCTGTCCCCCTAAGACCATAAGCAAAAAGAAACCCTTTCTTCTGTAGGTTGCTTTTACACACGATGTTCTATCATGCAACAGAAAACTGTCACACCAATCCTAAGGATCTGTGGACAATACTGACCAGTGCTGGGAACAGCAGTGGCTCGGGGTCTTGTGAACATTAAAAGCTCGCAAGGACCGCAGCAGTTGTGCACACTCGGAGAGCATTGCCAACATGGACTTAAGTGCTTATACAAGAGAGACATCTGCACAGCCTGACGGTTCCAGGGCTGCTCACAGCTAGACAGCGGGATCAGCCTGGGCATGTGTCAAAGATGAAAGGGCCAAGAAAATATAGATGAAGAACGGAGCATTATTCAGACATAAAGAATGAAACTTGCTGCTTGCAGGAAACCGGAGGACACTGTGCAGAGTGTCAGAATGGGTCAGACACACAAAGGCAGGTTTTGTCTCTTATGAAGGAAAAGAGAAGGGTGAAAAGCAGAACGGGACCCAAGGTCTGGTGGAAGCTGTGAAAGGAGCGAAATGGGTAGGAAAGAGGATCCATGCATTTCTCATGAAAACTAATAATCTATATATAATATGTTAAGTTACAAGGAACAGCAGAGGCAGGCGGGTCTCTGTGAGTTCAAGGCTTGGTCTACAGAGCAAGTTCCAGGACATCCAGGGCACAGAGAAACATTGTCTCAAGGAACCAAACAAATAAACAAAAGAAAAAGAAAGAAGAAAAAAAAAAACCCAACCAAACAAAAAACAACCTTAGCTATCTCTTAGCATAAGCGACTCAGGGTGGCCACTTTAGGCAGAACAAATTCCTGTTTGGCTACATCAGTAAGCCAGGCTGAGAAGACAGAAATGCACAACGGAACTTGAGTATGTCTGATACAGTGGCACACTCCTATACTGCCAGCACTAAGGATGTTGAGGCAGAAGCACGTCCATGAGTTCCATGCTAGCCTGGGCCACAGAGTGAGACCAAGTTTCAAACAACAAACAACAAGGAACTGATTACAAATAATTCCACTTTATACCTATCAAGTCCCTACCAAGTGTTAGAGGGATAAAAAGGAAGTATATTAAGGAATACCATGTTCTCAGTCTTGATTTCATAGGCAGTGTGTGTGTGTGTGTGTATGTGTGTTTGTGTGTGTTTGTGTGTGTGTGCTCATTCGTGCACAAACGCATGTGTGCATGTGCATATGGAAGCCAGAAGGCAACTTCACTTTCACAAATGCTATACACCTACCACTTTGAGATAGGGTGTCTCACTGAGACCTGGGTCTGGACACTTAGGCTAGGCTTGCTGGCCCCAGGGAAATTCCTGTCTCCGCCTCCCTCATACTAGGATTACAGGCATGTCTCAAGATCATGCCCAGATTTCTGATATGTGACTTTGGGGGTCAAACTCAAATCCTTGTGCTTTCAAGGCAAGCATGTTATTGAGTGATTCCTCCAGGCTGAGCCAATAGAAATGTGTTATAGCGACCTGATTGTCCTTGTACAGTGGATCACCCCTATAGTGACAGTACTCAGGCTTTTTAAAAAAATATGAATGTGTAATAGTACTAATGTTGACACCAAGGTAAACGTGGAAAATCCCAGAGCAGACTCTATCCTTTGTGACATAGGACCTGTACTGAGGATTCCTCAGGTCTCTGAAAACTGAGCAGAGCAGGTGACCAAAGTCACACGTGCTTCCTGTCAATTCCATCAGTGCCTGCTGGCTCCTTGGGTGTTGGTCTGTCCTTAGCAACCAATGCTGCTGGTACCTACCGTGGCAACAGGAAACTCAGGTACACACCTTGTGGTGGGCTCAGCCTCCATCACCCTCATGTAGGACTAGCCAGCAAAGTCACTGATACCTAACAATCACTTTCTAATTTTAATGGGTTATAAAATAAAATATCCAAACCGTACAAGTGGAGAAAATTGAAAGGAGGGAGTTGTTCATTTTTAATTAAGTTCTTAATTATAAAACAACAAAACAAGCAATTTTTGTATGGCTACATTAAGCATTCTACACTTCAATGGCACAGAAAAAATAATGGAAAAGGTATTTTCTCCCCTTTCCTGCATAATGCAAAATTGGTTTGTGTGTGTGTGTATGTGTGTGTGTGTGTGTGTGTGTGTGTGTGTGTGTGTGAAGAGAGAAGAATGAGCTACACATGTGTCAAGTGCTTCTTGTGTTCTGAGCACCAGGGCTCAGCTGACTGCAGATGGCCCAGGCAGTGGGGGTGATTTACTCCTGACTGATAAGGAATCTGAAGTGAGAGGAAACCAATGTGGCACAGAAACCGCATGTGTGTGCTTCCTGGGCTCCAGAGGCTCATGTGAACAGAGCAGAGCTGAGACGCTGCAACAGTGCTCCAGTCTTGTGGTCATGCCCTTCCTTTGGCTGAAAGGGACAAGAAAATAGGACAGCAAAGGCAGAAACTGAGTAAGTAGGGTCCCGCTGACTTGGGCTCTGGGGGGCATGCAGGTGTAGGCTTTTCTAGTTACCTCTTTGGTCATCATCACAAGTCTCCACAGATGACATGAGGCTGGAGCAGAGTGGGCGGGGATCCAGAAGCACGCTACGGATGGATACTAACGTGAGACTTTCATATTGTGACCACATAGCACAAACCATGTGTCTCTTGACTTGTTCCTCTTTTTCTGAAGCGTGGAAGTCCTTCTTAGATCCCGTTCTGTTTAAAAACTTAGGGCAGGTCACACTTGGCCCTTCAACCACGGTCTGTGGAGCCCTTCTAAAGCAACAAGAGAGGGCAATTTGTTTGCCCAAAAGGGTCATCTGGGATTCATATTTTTAAACCTACAAGAATAAGTTCTGACACCTTAGTGAGCATACCTCAGTTTCCGCCTCTGTACAAAGGGAGCCATCACAGGTATCTCGTCAATTCGTTTTGAAAATTAAAGATTCTACTGGGCCCAGCATGGTACTGGATAGGTGATGGACAACTTAGGTGGCAGGTCACTTCTGGAGTTGCTATCCACACTGAGACCTAAGAAGGCAGCAGTGAGAACAGCAACCCCAGCTTGGAGACCCCACTGCTGGTGTTCCAGGCATAGGATTCCCAGTGTGGGAGCTTCGCAGCTCCTACCATGTCCTCATCCATCATCCATGTATGCGGCTACGTCCTTAGGCTGGATAACACCCCAAACACAGGAGCATATTCTAAACATAAACCCACGGTCAAGGTTGAGCATGTTGTAAAAATCTGGATGCCCGCTTCACAGAAGGTGCCTTCTGGCTGAGTCCTGACACAGCAAAGGGGGCAGAGAAGCTCCCTTGGGCATCTTTGATAAGGGCACTAATCCATTCCTAGGTGGGCCCAACCCGACCTAGTCACTTCCCCAAAGCCCCATCGCATACTACCCTTCACAAGGATGTCTTCAGGAAGACACGAACATGGACACAAAGCACACAGATGGATACATCCTAAAGAATGAGGGAGCCAAGGACCTGGGTGGTTGCATGGGTATCGAGGTTTCTACAGCACTGTCTGCAGCCCAGTGGGGGGTGGGAGGGGGAGAGGAAGCCATCTGTGTGAAGTGCACAGGGGATCCTGTGTGGGTGTCAGGAGCCGCAGACTGCCTTGTAGAATGCATCACATATGCAAAAGCAATTAAATGGCAAGCTGAGAAGAGAAACCTGCAGAGCCAAAAACACATGGCGAGCCACAGTAGCACCATGCCCAGTGACCTGTCTTCTTTGCGGAGAGCATCCTGCATCTAAAGCCCTGGAGAGCCTCAGTCTTTATGCATCGGCACAGATTCGTCCTATCCTAAAATATAAGGATCATTTTGAGGAGAGTGTCCAAGTATGAGTGACCCCTATTTCTCCTAGCCGAGGAAGGGAGAATTTCTCTGTGTGTATAGAAATAAAACTCCTCAACTGCTCTCTCACTGCACTGATGGGCCCAGAACAGCTTTGCACTAGGACCAGTGCGGCCTTGTAGGCTATAACTCACCTTTGCCGAAGTGAGTCCCTAGGGCCCTCTGTGCTAATGAACAAATTAATGGCAAGTAGCACTTCAACATGATTGAGGTACAAGGACTTAGTGTTACAGAATCTCTCTCACACACACACACACAAACACACAAACACTGGGCAGGTGGCCATAAACAAGCCACCCTGGGATGAGGCATGCCTTAGAACTCCACAGCAGAAGGATCATAGCTGAACACTGGGTTCCCTGTTACATTAAGGGAAACTTCATAGGCCAAGGAAGTAGAATTTTAATAATTAAAATGTAGCCTCTTTCCACAGGGACCTGAGAAGCATGCAGGAAAGTCTGTCCGAGAGTCATCCGACTTTACAATCTGTCGGCTGGACTCACAGCAAGTAGGTGTCTAGAAGAGAGCAACACCCAGACAAATCTCTGGAAATGTCGTGTGCAGCCATTGCACGGAACAGCGATTCTAAAGCTAAAAGTCATAGTCCATACTGACTAAGCTCTGACAACTCCACCTTAAGGAACACAACGGCTGGAGCAAACATGGACTCATTAAGAGACATTTAACCGCCACAGAGCCATGGGCACCTGCCAGTTGTTTATCGTCTTCCTCCATCCATCCTCCATTACTCCTATGACAGTTTCCTCAGTTTCCTTCAGGAAAAGCCTGCACTTCCGAGAAGCCTGACCCTTCCTGAGGCAAGAAGTTACCACATGACCATAGCTGAACCAATCATAGCGTGCTCCCATCATCGGTGATTGGCCCAGAAATGACCACGTGACTGAGATTGGTCTAATAGAGATGAAGCCTGGAGCATTAGTAAATGGGACAACTAGGCAGAAGTGTTCTGGGCCTAAGTGGTAGATAAGACTGAAACTAAACGGTATCATTGGCCTTCTGTACAGAAGAAATGGATGCTCCAAAAAAGGCCCAAGTGAGAAAATATAAGAGGCAAGAAAACGGGACAGGCTCAGGCCTCAGGACAGAGCCAGTCCAGTTGTAACAGCAGACAGACTGTTATGGTTACTCTTTCATAGTTTCCCCATGCTCTTGAGAGCTGATGAAAATAAGGGTGGGGGAGAAGATTTTCATCAACGCCTTGTTTTATGACTAGTAGCATTTAAGAACAGCTTTTCTTTAACGTCAAATCACCTCACATTCATTATCACCCTCTCCTTACCTCCCAACACATCACAGTCCCATAGCTGTTACCACAGACCATTTGGGACCTTATACACAGGGTGCCTTTGAAAAGGGGTATACAAGTATCACCCCTTCCTGAGTCCCTGTCCCTTACCCTCAGCCTGGACCCTGAACCAAGATTTTACTGGACCGGCACTGTATGATAAGGGGCATGCCAGCCCCAGCTACTCATGTCTTAAGTGGTACCCAGCCCATGGGATGGCTGAGTCCACATCCAGGATCAATTATCTTTGAATGTTTAGCGTATAAACTAGAGTATGTTCTGAGTAGCAATTTCCTTCATGTTGAAACATTCCTTCCTGGAGGGAAGCTCAGTAACACTCAAGAGGTTGTAAATGGAGGCTCATTAAGACCCATGAAGTAAACAATGCAAGTCTTAGGAAGTTCCTGAAACTTACCAGATGTAGAAGGGCCCCCCCTTTCTTATTTATTTATTTTTTTTTTTAAATTTATTTATTCTTGTTACATCTCTATGGTTATCCCATCCCTTGTATCCTCCCATTCTCCCCTCCCTCCCATTTTCCCCTTATTCCCCTCCCCTATGACTGTTCCTCAGAGGGATTACCTCCCTCTGTATATGCTCATAGGTTATCAAGTCTCTTCTCGGTGACCTGCTGTCCTTCCTCTGAGTGCCACTAGGTCTCCCTCGCCAGGGGACATAGTCAAATGTGAGGCACCAGAGTACATGAGAAAGTCAAATTCCTCTCTCCACTCAAGTGTGGAGACTGTCCTGTCCATGGGCTAGATCAGGGTAGGGGTTTAAATTTTACCGCCTGTATTGTCCTTGGCTAGTGCCTTAGTTTGAGCGGGACCCCTTGACCCAAATCTGCCTATCATAATGGCCCCCCTTTCTCAAGACTTTATAAGCAGTTAAGGACTGATAAAGGGATGAGGCACTCTGACCTGTCTAGCTCTTCCCAAGTTGCCCAAGGAGTTCCAGGATTCCAGTTTTCATGATCTGTCTCTCATGTTGGGATGGGCTTTCTGTGATGCAGTTGCCTTTGAGATGTCTATGTGCCCAGTACATGACCCATACTCTTCTAAGTAACCCAATAAATTTATTGTTTCACCAAGTTAGACACAACAGTGGTATTATTACTTTGGTCAGCTGTCAGTTCCCTATCTAGGATGAGGAGATATTTATTTACATACCCCCCCCAGGAATACCATCACACAATACAATGTCATACAGTTGGTCGTGAATGAGAAATTGACAAACAGACTACAGGACCCTGAGAACAAAGCTTGTCTTCCAGAACTCTGACTATTTTACTCAGCTAGATCTCAAGAAATGTTCTGTATGAACAAAGGACCCCAATATTGGAAGAAGACAGACAAATCAGAGGTCCACCACAGGAAAAAGATCTCCCAAACTCATGAAACTCTGGCCCTACTTTAGCCTATAGAAGGTAGGGGGACATGCATTTCATATTTCTTGGTTTCTTAAAGGCCCACTCAGATATAATGAAACCTTGGCCTCTTCTAGCTCTTCCACTTTGCACTATTCATCTAAAATATATCTTACCCAGGCCAGTTCTACATGTAAAATTTCAGAACCTAATGAAAGAAAACTAAGGAAATACAACTGTGACTCTATGAGATGCTAAATTAACTGCATATGCCATTGTAAAACTGAAATATGTGTAAATGAGTACTTTGGAAATCAGGAAGTTGTCACTGTGAGGTCAAACTGAGATGTGTGAGTTGAGGTTTTTAATACCTCCCGTCTTCTCCAATGTGTAGTTTCAACCAGAGACCCTCTCTAGAGTCAGAAGACCCCAAAACTTCAATTATTTCTGTGAAAGTATGCGTGCAGCTGGTCACAGATGAAATGAAACACAACCTCTCTGAAAAGAATCGAATGAGTGACTTGCCTGCTAATCTTTGCCTTTGACATAGCAATGACAATGTCTTCTCAATACAGAATTCACCCTTTCTCACTTTAGCTAGCAACTGCTGGTGGCTCAGTGCCCCAGGAGCCCTCGATAGTGGGACGAAAGTGGATGCAGCCAGAGAGGACAATGGGAAGATTCAAATGCAGAGACAAAAAATGATCAATACACACAGGGGTCTTCAGCAAGAGTCAAGGCATGGATGCCCAAAAAGCACATCCAGGAGAACCAAAGAAGAGCTAAGTCAGACACAGGAGCAAAGACATACCAGGGATCTTTCCAATTAAGCCACTGTTATAGGAAACCTGTAAGGCTGATTTCTCCAGAGCCTCCTTTCTGCACTGGCATAGGAGGCAGAGGGTACAGTGTGTGGAAAGGCGCCAGAACCTCATGGGTAGATGCAATAGGTCAACAGCAGGTCCTGAAGATTACAAATGGATAGATGACATCACCTCTTTCAATCACACAGGACACATCAAAAATCGACGGTGGTGCTGGGAAACAGTGTCCACTACCTTCTTAGCACATTCTGGCTTCTAAGCAATAAGTGGAAGACAAACTTCATTTTAGTTTTTAACAGTTGTTTTAACTTCCCTAATTGGTAATTTCCTCCCCTGGAAAGCTGAAAGCACCCCACTCCCATTCTAAGAGTGATGCTTCAACAGAGAGAACACACTCCAGGACCACACCACACACCAGAAGACACAGAGTATAAAAGAAGCTCTCAACAGCAGCATCCAGGCCTCCTAGGGCGAAGGTTCACATAAGCTGGATGCATCATTAACAAATCGAGAGATCCATTGAAACAGCCATGCTTGCCCAGAAATGGAAAACTGTTTCTCTACAAGTCCCAAGGCGTTTGAATTCAAAAAATTTCCTGCCTTTTGTGGAATCTTCTGTGAAATTGTGTATTTTTCCCAACTAGTCACCATGTCTGCCAACATGTCCTGGGCAGCTTTTGGCACAGACAGTAGGGACTGGGGATGAAAGGCCCTGAGCTGCACAGCATTGCCCTGATGTGTCAACTGAGTTCCTTTTCCAAATACATTTGCTTATGAACCAACACTGCACTGTCACCAGAGTCCTCACACTGATGACCCAAGCCTAATGTGTCCCATGTGCTGTTACCATGGAAAAGAAAGAGGAGGATGACCCCGAAGTTCTTCCTCTGCCCAGATAGGGCATAGGAATCATAGTGTGACAGGACATAGCATGTGACTCTCTTGAAAAAGGCACAGTTTGTGGTGCTGCCATTGCCCACTACGGACCACAATATTCAGAGGACCCTGTGCAAAAACTGCCAAGAACTCAGAAGACCTGTGAAGTCTGGAGGCCAGTTTATCTACTACAGGAAGTGAGGGTGGGGGTGGGCAGGGACAGAGACTTTGCTTAACAAGTGCTGGTTAAAGTTAAATTGAACAAAGATAAGTAGGTACCATGGACCATCCATCAATAACAACAAAGACACCACCGATCCTCACACAGACAGTATGGGGGAATGTCACAGGACCATGAGAAAAGGTTCAGAAGGATTAGCTCAAGATGGAAACATTTTTAACAAAATCACAGAAGAAAAATTTCCCAATCTAAAGAAAGAAATGCTTGTCAAGGTACAAGAAGCATACAGAACACCAAATAGACAGGACCAGAAAAGAAACTACCCATGGTCAAATGTGAGGCACCAGAGTACATGAGAAAGTCAAATCCCTCTCTCCACTCAAGTGTGGAGACTGTCCTGTCCATGGGCTAGATCAGGGTAGGAGTTTAAATTTTACCGCCTGTATTGTCATTGGCTAGTGCCTTAGTTTGAGCGCAACCCCTTGACCCAAATCTGCCTATCATAATGTTCTACTTGTAGGTTTCTAGGACCCACTGGATCCTTCTACATTGCTATTCTAAATGGGAGGGAGGGGAGAATGGGAGGATACAAGGGATGGGATAACCATAGAGATGTAACAAGAATAAATTAATAAAAATAAATAAATAAATTAATTAATTGAAAAAAAAAGAAACTACCCATGACACATAATAATCAAAACACTGAATGTGCAGAACAAAGTAAGGATACTAGAACCTTTAAGGGAAATGAACAAGTCATAGATAGAGATGGGGCGCTTTCTCAGAAAATTGGGACTAGTACTACTGCAAGACCCAGCCATACTGCTCTTGGGCATTTACCCAAAAGATGCTCCACCATACAATGACATTTGCTCAACTATGTTCATAACAGCTTTTTCAAAGAATGGATAAAGAAACTATGGTACATTTACACAACGGAATACTACTCAGCTATTAAAAGCAAGGAACTCTTAAAATTTGCAGGCAGATGGATGGAACTAGAAATGATCATCTTGAATGACGCAACCAGACCCAGAAAGACACTCATGTTATATACTCACTTATAAGTGGATACTAGCCCAACATAGATGTCATCTGAGAGACTTCACCCAGCGGGGGATTCAGGACAAATGATGGGACTCACTGATGAACTCTGGGTGGAGTGTTGAGAGTGGTATGGAATAATAGGGGGATGGAAAGACCCAGAGGGCCCAGGAGCCCCACAAGGATACCATCAAGGCCAGGGGGGCGGGGGGGGGGGGGGGGGGGCTGTGTAAATGATTGCACCAACCAAGGACAATGCATGCAGTAAACCTAAACCCCCTTTTCAAATTTAGCCAATGGACAGCTCATTCTCCACTGTTATCAGGAGAGTGAGGACTGCCTCCCACATGAACTCTGGTGCTCCCTGATTTGATCACTTCCCCTTGGTGGGAGGGAGGCCTGTTGTGCACACAGAGGAAGGGGAAGCAGGCTCTCTGGATGAGACCTGATAGGCTATGGTCATATGGTGGGGGAGGAGGTCCCCTCCTGTTAGAGAGCTAGGGGAGGGAAATAGGGAAGAAGAGGGAGGGAGGGAGGGTGGGAATCAGAAGATATAAGCAAGGGGATAACAATTGGAATGTAATCTGAAATAATTACAATACATTAAAATTCTAAAACATATTTTTTGTTCCTTGACCTGGGTATCTTTTCCTTCCTTTATACCTATTATTTATAGACTTCATCTTTTCATAGTGTCCCAGATTTCATGTATGTTTTATGCTTGGATAATTTTAGATTTAACATTTTCTTTGACTGAGTGACCATTTCTTTTACCTTGTCTTCAAGATGTGAAATTCTCTCTTCCTTGTCTGTTAATCTGTTGGTGAGACTTACCTCTGAGGTTTTTGTTTGACATCCTGAATTTTTCATTTCTGTTTGAGTTTTCCCCAATGATTCTATTTCTTTGTTAAATTCTACTTCCATATCTTGAATTGTTTTCATCATTTCATTCAACTGTTTGTGTTTTCATGGTCTTCACTAAGACATTAAGACATTTATTCATATAATCGTTAAGTTCCCAAAACATGTTCATAATTGCTATTTTAAAGACCTTGTCTGATGCTTCAGGTAAAATTCTCAGGGCCTACTGCACTAAGGTTGTTGGTAGAGGAGCCATATTGTCTTGGTTGTTTCTGTTTGTGTTTTTGGCTGCAATCTAGGCATCTGGAGTTATGATGTTTAACATGTTTCTTGGCACATATGTCTGGTCTCATCTTTGTTAGGGAGATATTCCACTGTTTGGTTGCTGTTGCTCTTTTATGAACCTAGCCAAGTGTGAGGTCCCAGATAGAAACTGTGGGTAGGTGGTTGTCACCAGATAGAGACTGTGAGTAGGTGGGTGACACAGAGGAAGGGAGGTGGACTAGAAGCCAAGACTGAAAGGGGTGACAGGAAGGAACTAGAGGGACCCTGAGTCAGCATCAAGAGACACAGTTCACATCAGATGAGGGGGAGCTGGAGGAGGAGCTTCTGTGGTCAGGATGCAGCAGGACTAAGTATATGTCTGCAGGGACGGGAATTGAGGGAAGAAGGAAGGGAAATGCTGCCTATTTGACTCCCAGACTGCTGTGGTCACCGGGGGTCCCGGGTACAGAGTGATTCTGCAGGTTCTTTGAGGAAGGTCATGGAGGGATGCAGACGGGACAGAAGGAGATGGGGTGGCAGAAATGCAGCAGTGTATCTTTACCACTGTCCTTTAAAAATAGCTTTAATACATAGCAAAGTTAGGGGTTTTACTGCTGCGATGAAATGCACAGCCAAAAAGCAAGCGAGGGAGGAAAGGGTTTATTTGGCTTCTGTATCACAGTCCATCATCAAAGGAAGCCAGGACAGGAACTCAAGCAGGGCAGGAACCTGGAGGCAGGGGCTGATGCAGAGGCCATGGAGGGGTGCTGCTTACTGGTTTGCTCCTCATGGATTACTCCTCATGGTATTGGATAGAACCCAATACCACAGTCCAGGGATGGCCTCACCCACAATAGGCTGAGCCCTCGCACATAAATCACTAATTAAGAAAATACAGTTGGGCATGGTGGCACACACTTTTAATCCCAGCACTCAGGGACGCAGAGGTAGAGAGACAGATGGATCTCTGAGAGTTCAAGGCCAGCCTGGCCTATAGAGTGAATGCCAGGACAACCAAGGTTACACAGAGAAATCCTGTCTTGAAAAACCAAAAAGGAAAATAAGAAATAAAATGCACACTACAGGTTTGTCTACAGCCTGATCTTATGGAGGTTTTTTTTTTTTCTCCTCTCTGATGACTTTAGATTGTGTCAAGTTGACATAAAGCTAGGCAGTACAGTGCGAGAAAGAAAGAAAGAATGAAAGAAAGAAAGAAAGAAAGAAAGAAAGAAAGAAAGAAAGAAAGAAAACTGGTAAACCCAAATAAACACTCCTAAGAAACTTCCTGAACACTGTAATTAGAGTGCCAGGAAAGTTAAATCTCCTTGATTTTACATTTTTGGAAATACACTGAGAATGCTAAACTTTGAACCTTTAATATTTGTCTAGTTCACTGTACAGTGCCTGTGCATACTTACTGCCTGCTATCTATGCCCAAACCATAGCCCATGCTTTCCGGAAGTTAGAAAGAATCCAATTGCCTCCTTGAAATGTAAAGTTTGGGAACTTTCAATTAGGAACACTGATGATTATCTTTAAACAACAGAACAAAATCAGTTGGTCTTGAAGCATGCATATAAATAAAATATAAAATGGAATTGGTGTGCCCTCTGTTAATGAAGCTGCCCATGATCAAAGAGTTAAGTTTCGGTGAAGCCAGAACTTACGTTCTGTTACTATTTGTGAGCATAATTCTAAAGGGGTGAGGTGGGGTGGGCTCCCTATGACTATCAAATGCAGACAAAAACATTTAAATGGGAAAAATGGTCCCCAAACTGAAATAGCTCAACTGTTATCTTTAGTAGAAGCATTCATGTAGCATTTGATCCTCATAAGCAAATTTAATAAAATGGCTTCCAAAAAAAATTAAAATAAAATAAAATAAAATAAAATAAAATGGCTTCCTAAAAAGGGAGGCAAATACTCAATAAACACCAAACAATTTTTTTAAAAAGCCTAATACCTGGTGGGAGTCCTACCTCCTAAGGCAGGAGTCAGAAGCCATCCTTAGGCTGGTCCCAACCCCCATTGCGTTTTCCCACCCAGCTCCTAACACGCATGCTCACTGCGGTGCACCTTATTTCATTCTCATCTGTAGCCCAGAGCCTTAAGCATCAGCTAAGATATTTGGAACCAGCTGCCACACACAGCACACGCTAACAGGTAACTCAGTATTTATTATAGACCCACTCACCCAAACACACACATTATAACAGCATATATAAGCTCTCTCTTGTCTTGCAGTTGCTGTCTTACCTCTTTTGTGACCTGCATAGGACTTTATGTTAGGTCGCTCTAACGGTACTCAACTGTTGAGTGCCTTAAGTTGTTCTATTCCTCTAGGGTGTGTCCCCATATACAATCATCATAGAAAGAAAATATTTTTAAAAACATTTCACAGAAGCGGGGCGTGATATTCCATGCCTGTGGAGGCAGGAATGTGGATTTTCGGCCGAGCTGCACTAACACATCTCAAGACCCTGCCTATTTCATTTCTACAGAAAGAAATGCCTGTTCGACCCAGCGTGTGTGCAGAGCCACTTTGTCGTAAAATTCCACACTTTTAAAAGTATAATAAAGTTTTTGTTCTCTATCATTTCCCCCTTGATTATAAACTTTAATATTTCTAAATAGTATTTTTCTTTTACACAGCTTTTAACATTTTTATCCGCTGCCCCTCCCCCCTTCATTTCCACTTGTTGATTTGCAGGGGCTGTTTATTTATTAAGTGGATTGGATACCCGAACTGAAAGCCAAACATAATTGTTACTGACTCAAACGCATTCTTACCGACATAATTCAAAACCATGTGTCTGTTATTAATGTGGTGCTAAATGACTTTATGAGTTCTTAAGGATTCTTATTTTTGGCACATTTGAAGTCAGGAATGAGAAGTTCCTGGTGTTTCCACGTGTGAGCACCAGAGGCTTGTGCCCAGGCCAAACTCGTGGTTGAAGCTGACAGGGGAGGGACCCGTGTAAAAGGGAAATTTGTGGGGTGTGATAATGAGGTGAGTCGCTATGTTCTAACTGGCCTTAACTGTTCCATAAATGTTTCTTTTACCCTGTAAACTTTAGGGTCAAGATACTAGGCGGAGGTTGAGTGAGGAAAAGCCACGCGGCCCTTGGCTGGGAGCATGCCTCTGCCGAGGGAGCATGGAGAGCCAGCCGGGTTGCTGTTTAACTGCCGGGTGAGCACACAGGAGGAAAATGTCTTCTTTGGTACTACTGCTGACCTCAGCTCAGGAATAAGCTGGATGTATACTTTACACCGCAGGCGCAGGCCGCTCCTGAGAACTCCAAGGACCAGCAACCCCCGGGGAGGGGAGGCTTTGTCTTATGCTCTGAGGCACAGCCAGGGAAGATGAGCAGGGGGCGCAGCTTCAGAACGTATTTTCCAAAAACCAAGCACGCGCGGGGTGGGGGATTGGGGGGCTGAGGAGACAGATGGGGAAAGCTGTTTGCCAGGCAGGTGTGAGGACCTCGTTCTGATCCTCAGAACCTTAGTCAGATAAAATGTGGTAGCATAGATCTGTAATCCCGGAGCTTCTCGGGGGAGACAGGAGGGAAAGATAGGGGGATCCATGGAGGCTTACTGGCCAGCCAGCCTGGCATACGTAGCAGTGAACAAGGGTCCCCCTTCTCAATCAAGGTGGAAGGTGAAGACTAACACTGGAGGCTTTCCTTTGAACCCTATGAACACGTGACACGCACGGTTACCCTCACACACACAGATATTATTTAATGTTATTTTAAAGCAAGAACTTCCCAGTAATCGTTTTTTCTTTCCACACCATCTGTGACATGGCAATACCAAAAAGCATAAAAACTTAAGAAATGTGCCCATCAAATCTTCAGTGAAGCTATATCCAGATTACCTGGCCTAAGGCTTAATCCTCTTTTAATCCCAGAAAATGAAGAGCTAACAAGCTGGTGCAGGATTTACAGGCACATTAAATTAACAGTATGATTCTCCCCTAGCAGCCATTAATGCTGCAATATGAACAGGGATTTTTTTTCCCTACAAGTGGCTAATATAATTTTTAAAACTTCCTTCAAATATCATTAGCGAGTAAGAAATCGATAGATTATTGGCTAGTGTGTGAAACATTTTCAATATCGTGAGCCATGCCACTAAAATAAAACATTTTTAATTATATGGAAAGCATTTTATTAACAGGCAGTTTAGAAGGCTTGAGTGGTACCCAAGAGTATGGAGAACCTCATACCAGACACAGGAAGGCCAGGATTCACACAAGCCATTTGTGCTAGGAAACGCAGGAGCAGTGTGTGCAATGTTCTATATACTGGTTTTGATCTTACTGGGGCATATAGCAAACAGCATCCTGTTTCAAGATGAGAAAACAGCTGCTATAGAAGCTTCAGCAGGAGGATATCAAGTTCAATTGAACTGAGACCCTGTCTCAGAATAAAAAGTAGGACGGTGGCTGATAGTGTAGCTCAGTGGTAAAATGCTTGCCTGGCAAGCATAAAGCCCCAGCTTCAATGCCCAACACCTCCAGAGAGAGAGGGGGGAAGGCCATGGCTCCAAGCTGTGGGCCCACGCTACACTCCAAGACAGTAAAGCGGAGAAAGCACATCAGAAAACACATCTTAGGATGTCAGGAATTTCCAACATTCCTCACACACTTTTCCATGCAGAGCTATGCCCTAAACACAGGGTCTCCTACAAACAAGGAGTGAGACTGAATGGCCCCTTCTGTTGAGTTGAGACCCTTCCTGGGGTCTAACGGCAAGGTTACAGGCAACTGGGAGAGCTGAGCCACCTCCCTCCCGGATACACCCTGCAGGTGCCCACGTCTGAGCCTGGTTTGTCCATCAAAACATACAGGAAGAGTGTCACTCAACCCCGCCTTCAGCTGCTGGCTCTGTGGAATCTTTTGGGGGGGGGTGGGAGTAGAACTCCAACTGTCAAATTATATTTACACTTTCAATGGTTATGCAGCTCTGTGGTCGCATTTTCTTGTAGGGAGAGCCACTTGAAGAAAACTCTTGAAGTCAGAGAGCTATAGGAACAGAGAACACTCCTAAGCCGCTCTCTTACAGATGTTTACTGGGAGATTAGAAAAACAACAGATGACAGCCATTGTGTCAACCTAGAAGAGCCACACAGATCCTTCTTTAAACAATGGAGCTTCCAGACAGATGCCTCAGGCGGGGAGCCCCGTGAGTGCTGCACAAATTTGTGGGGCTGGCATCCTTTCACATTGCTGAAAATATGAAAGACACAACGGCCTCAAGTCCAAAACCAAAATGGGGAATGGGCTCTCTTAGCCTCCCCTGAAGTAGAACTACACACTGTTTCTCATATCTCCTTCTTTAGATCGTAGGAGTTGGTCAAAAGCAGTGACGTAGCACACAAAGTGATGAACTACCAGCTGGCCTGCAATAACCCCAGGATATAAAGGATTCCAAAGAGAAGCCTCTGGCGGGGTCCACCACTCTCCAGAGCCCCGCTTTGTTTTCTGTTCAACAGTTCACTCGCTAAATGTTCCCTCTGTAAATTTGGGGTGAACCTCATCTTAGCCTCTATCTTATTGAGCTGACAATCTTCTTCTCATCTGGTAAATGATAAAACTTATGTGAGGAATTGAATTGTCCATGAGGGTCCCAAAGTTGAGTCTTCTTAGTGGGACTTCACTGACTTTGTCTTGAATCAAGCTGTCTGGTTCATTATAGGAAAAGAAAAACAAAACAAAACGCAAAGTCTTTCAAAGAGTTGGATGCCAAGGTCAAGTTCTGGGATGGGAGGAGCTAAAAAGTTTAGTCTTGGGGGTCCCGCCACAGTAGGGTAGATGAGGTGGTGAGGGCCCCCAGGGATAGAGGCTAGAGATGGGGAGACTGGGAGGTGTGATACCTCACAGCTTTTTTTCTTCTTTCTTTCTCACTCCATTCAGGAGATATGTGGAGCTATTTGGCATGGGGAGAGCCCATGAGACTGGAGGTTAGAAGAACTTTGTCCAAATTACTACAGGAATAGTGTAACCTTCGAGAATTTCCTGGTCCCTCTGAACTTCAAGTTCTTATAAACAAAGGAGAAAATGATGGTTCCTAGCATTGTATAGGACAGAAGAACAGTGATGTATGCACAATGTTATAACTACAGCACAAAAACAAAATCAAATCTACCCAGCCTATTCAGCATATGGGGCTGCCATGGTATGGATATGAAATTTCATCCACAAGCTCCTACGTTTGGACTCTTGTCTCCCTGATGGTGGTACTGTTTTAGGGAGGCTGTGGGAATACTAGGGCTGTGACTTAAATAGCACAAAGAGTTACTGGTCTTTGAAAGTGACACCTGCTCCTGCTGCCAGCCCGAGCTCTCTGATTCCTGGCCCATCTAGATGTAAACAGGCCTTGGCCCACGCTCCCGCCACCACAGGCCGAGTTTCTCCAGCCGCCATGTTTTTCCCACCATGACAGACTTCCCTCTAAAATGGGAGCCAAACCCAACTCCTCCTCACTGAAGTGCCTCTGTTGTGCTTTTTGTCACTACAGTGAGTAAAGGAACTAATACAGGTGACTCTTAGAGTCATTTCCTGGTTTCAGGATGTGTGTCATTTCCTATGCCTCTCATACACTTTCCTGAGTGGAGAGTAAGGCTGCAACCAGAAAATGCTCTTTCTCCTCGCCCCCACACTGTCTCTCCTCAGGCTAAGTGGCAACAGAAATAACCATAAAAGCTCATTTCCCAAAAGAATTTATGCCCTTGTCTCGAAGCAATATGGCTTGTTCTTGTCTTCCAAGTTTCTAAATCCTGTATGTTTGTTCAGTTATGTTTCTTTTTCCTACTTCTGAAAGGCTTCTGTGCTTGACCGCTTTGGAAATAAGAGCTCAAAAAGGTTGTTCCACCAGCTCATAAAGCTTGTTAGCCGGGAGCCAGAAGGTAGGGCAGGAGGGAGGGGCAGGATCTGAGCATGCCAAGTCAGCTATGCCCTTATTGGTGATGGCAACGCTAAACAGTCTCCGATGGCCCAGGGCTTGCAGAAAGCCTGTGCAAACACACCGCAAGCACTCGGTGTGAGGGAGGAGAAAGTTAAGGGTGGCACTAGAAATGCACTGAGTAGGGGCTAGAGAGACTCTGAGCAGCATTTGCAAAATAGGGCCTCCCTTAGTACCCTCTCCAGAAGCCCTCCAGGGACAGAGGGAGGTAGTGCAATGCCCTGACCATGGCCCTGGAATTAGGAATACAAGGAGCAGACAGAATCTGGTACTTCCCAGGACAGCATTTCGAGAGAAACAGTGAGCAGAGGGGGCCCTGGAATGCTGAGGAGGTGACAACCATCTATACATGACAACAACACAGTGGAGGGATGGTTATGGTTTGGGTGTAAAGTGTCCCCTGACCCCCACCCCAGCTCATGCATTTGAGCAGTGAGCCTCCAGGAGGAGGTGCTATTCTGAGAGACAGGTGATGGACCTTTTGGCTCTCCCTAGCTGTCAAGTATAAGGCATTAAGGGCAGGGCTTATAGGCTATAGCATGACCCCAATTCTGGCCAGCTGGGTTTCTATGTTTTTACTCCTTGAAATATTTCCTGTTCTGCAGCAGGCTCCAGCCACCTCAGAGACACAGCATTGCACACTCCCCACCATGCAACTGTGAGCTCAAATAGATCCCTCTTTCCCAAAGAGTATCTTGGGTATCTTGCCAGAGATGACAAAAGTGACCACATGGGAATTGACCCAAAGGAGAATTGTTCATAGAAAAAGTGTGTGTGTGTGTGTGTGTGTGTGTGTGTGTGTGTGTGTGTGTGTATGCTTAAAGATTACCCCTCTCAGCAACTCGCCTCACTGATACAGGAATCTGACTTCCCAGCAAACGGCTGCATCGGCGAGCACCATGACTACAGGGATTTCCAGTATGGCCCGGGAACAAAGTCATTCCTGGACAAGATGGCACAGGGTCTCAAGTGTAAGCTGAAACGCCAGGCCTGATCTCAGCATCTTAGACATCTCATTTCCAAGTCACAATCACAAAGCTCCTGGGACTGGCCTCTCGGGATGCGCTGTTTAGATCCCACCTTTGTGTAGTTCACAACACTCTGGGGCCATCTACCATGAAGCAACACCTCCAAGAAGTGAATACTTCCTTTGTTCCTTAGAAGATTGAAGGACAGCTTTGCAGAGTGAGCCATGCTGTCCAACGCAAAAGATCGAGTATGACATTCACGGCAGACACTGAGACAGAATGATCCATAATCACCTCAGCTTAGACCTGCAATTGTTACCAAAGCACTTAATGCTCTTGTGCCTCAATTTTCTCAGCTTTAAAACAGACATGCTAAACATCTATTCACAAAGTTCCTATAAGGATCCAAATGCAAACTACATCCTACTAGCCCTGCACGCCACTGGGGAGGGGAAGGCAGGAGGACCTTGGTTCCAGAGTGAGCTCAAGGCAGGCTTGAGTAACTTAGTGAGGCCATGCCCACAAACAAAAATTAAAAAGAGGACTGGGGAGGGCATAATTCAACAGCACAATACTTGTCTAGTTTTCACAGACAAGCTAGCTAGGTTCAACCCTCCTTTCAGAAGGGGGAAAACACATGTGTGTGTGCACATACATGAGAGAGAAAGATAGACAGACAGACAGACAGACACACACAGAGACAGAGACAGAAACAGAGAGACAGAGAGAGACAGAGACAGAGAGACAGCAAGACAGAGACAGAGAGACAGAGACAGAAAAAGAAACAAAGAGACAAAGAGAGACAGAATGTGTAGGCATTGCTATGACACTCCATTACCAGGATTAATAAATTCCAGGCTCAAACACACAAAACAGTGTCATGTGAAAGAATGAACACATGCTCTTAAGAGGGGTACCTTCAACACTTCAATTTCACGTCCTCTGTGACAGGAAATTAACAGAATCTCATGGAGATTAAAAGGCAACGGGAAGTCATTGGCACACTCATCTTTACTCTTCCAAAACAGGCCAGGACATTTTTGAACAATTATTCTGATCTAAACAGAGGGTGCGGCCCGACATTTATCCAGGGCCTAGGTAAATAGATGATATTCCTGCCACTATTTGCGTTTCTATCGGCCCCTATGCTGAGCAATCAATAATAAATGTTGTTTAAACAAATGGTGTAATTTTCCAATCTGTGTTGTTCTAAACCGACCTTTCCTCCTTGCTGCCATTTGTAATGCATGCATAATTCATTGGCCAAGCAGAAAGAAATAAGGAGGCTGGTCTAAGTGGCCCTTTTTGGGTTGTTTTTGATCATTTGTTATAATCCCATAAATAAAACAGGTTCATCGCTGTAAATATGTGCTGCGTTATCTAGAGGTATATTTAGTGAGAAAAATAATAACAGCTAGGCTACCTCTCCTGGCAATTTCCAAGCATAATTAATTGCTGAAAAGATGTATTCTCCAAGTTGAGAGGCCTCTAACAGAAGGAAAATCAAAGCCATTGTTAACATTAATGATAGAAGGAACTCCTGAAACGCAGAGCCCTTCGCCATTTGGGGGAAGTGTTCCACCAGAGACCCCGTGTGGGAGTGCCTAGCCTGTCTTTATCTAAGTGGAGATATGTGAGTGTATACTTTTTACTAAATACCTTTCAACAAATCATAAGTCGAGGGCTTTATAGAGCTAGCTTTTGTCAGTTTTACTCACCATTGCTGTTGGCTCATACATATGAATACACATCTTCATGTGAAAAAACATGCATGCAATCATGTGTGTTCATATGCATCCTATGCAGATGTATATATATATATATATGTATATATATATATTTAAATTTTTCAAAAAGTAAACGGGAAGCTGAGTCAAGACCCCCAGAGCTACTGTCCATCAACTCGGACTCCGATCTGCTATTTGCTCACCTGCATGCACTCATGTGCAATAAACCCTTCCAATATGGGAGGCGAGAGCAAGATGCCCCTATTTCCCCAAAGGGCACCTCTGTGCATTCCCTCAGATCATAGCGGATGACATGTCAATGAAACGGTGCTTGCTCTCGTCCCAGAGATCAAAATGAGGGCTTAACCTGCAATTTACACTACAAGTCCCGTGACACTTGCCAGATCTGAAGACTTCATTCTAATCTTCCCGGCTGAAAAAGAAATAATCAAATACTCTAGCCAAGATGTATTGACAGCTCTTAATTAACCATGCTAATGGGGGTGGGGAGCATGGATAAATGCAGTCCAAACGTAACCCTAAACCTTCATTTGGCCATTAATTTTCACCTCCCCTTCACTAAATCTTATGGCGGGAGAGAGAGACTGATGGGGTAGGAGACGGACATTGACTAATCCTTTCACATTAGAATCTCTTGATGTCTGTATCTGTGCTGTGCAAATCCTCTTTAGACAAGCTAACAAGCAAGCAAATGACCAAAACCCCATCCAGTGCAAGTATTGTGGTTCAGTGGTCATCTTTCTGGATTGTGAGTAAATATACTTTGGGTGTCCATCTGAACAGCATTAGTGAGAAGCATTTTCAGTAACTGAGGCCAAATGGATGGAGACTTGTGGTTTCTTGCCCTTTATTGTTGCTTTAAAAAGAAAACATAGTAAAGAAATCATGTGTACACACATGTGTGCACGCACAGGTACACACACACACACACACACACACACACACACACACACACACACGCATGCGTGCAAACCAAATAGTACCTTTGCATTGAGCAGATGCCTACAGTACCAGAACTACGAAAGGAAAAGCCTATACAGAGGAATTAGCCAAAGCAGCAAGAAGATAAGGGAGCCGGGGAGTTCCTAAGTGAGCCCTTGAAGAAGTGTTATTAAGCACTTTCTGCTTTTCAGGCCCTTAAAGAATACACAATAATGAGACCTCATTTAAAAAATGTTGGAAGGGTACCTAAGCAACGAGTGAAAGAAGCACCCCGCCTTTGTCTCAAGCATCCAGTGCAGCCACGTCAAAAGACAAGACTGTGCATCCGTGAGCAGGCTGCTCCCCTGCCTGGGTGGTGTTCTCCATAGCTGTGACCTAACCGGCAGAGCTGGGGTCTGTGGACTCCTTGCTGTAGCAATAGCTTACATAGTTAGGTGATGCCAATGTGTCAGACAAGTGTTGTACCATCTCATCTAAAACAGCATTATCTGGTGCTGGTGCCGTCCCAACTGTCTTTCTGCCACAGAGGAGGACACAAAGGCACAAGTGGAATCAAGCCACTTACTCAAAACTGCACAGCCAAACAGAAACACTACCTGGAATGAAAGCCAGACCAGCATCTTTAGAACCAAGCTCCGTACCTTGACATTGGGAGGACTGAAGTCTGTCCCTCACCATACCACACACTGCACTTTGGCCACCTGCATGCTTTCTAACTAGATCCTGACACGGCCCTGTAAATGGGAGCTCACTACTGTTTTAAACATTAGGAACCAATCTCGAAGAGGGGCAGCGATCTGTCAAGGTCACAGAGCCCAGGAGCAGGGAGCAGTCCCCCAAAAGCCAGGACTGTTTCTTGGGGTGAAGGTAGTGGTTAAGACCTCGGGTCTATAGCATGAGTCAGCACTGCTCACCAGGGAGCTGACCTCAGCCCTAAGGGCTGTAGGATGTTACTTTCAGCTTCCCTGGGCCTGGCACACCTGCTGCTTCCCTCCACTTCTCCTTCTGGTGTCCTTTCTCCCCATCCAGGTCCCAGCCCTTCTCTCTCCTCACCCTGACATCTCTGCTGAAAATGCTAGGAAACGCTTGCCCTTTCCAATGCCACAATCTAGTCTGTAGTTTTCCATTCCTGGAGGGGGAAAGGGTATGTGTGTGTGTGGGGGGGGGGTGGCATCATATAAGCACAAAAAAATAAAAACAGATATGTTGCTGAAATGATCATTTCAGTTTTCCTAGAACATATTTCTACACTCTTCAATTTACATTTATTTATTTTTAATTTATTCGCTTTACAGCTCGATCATAGCCCCCTCCCTCGTGTCCTCCTGGTCCCACCTTCTCTCCCTCCCTCCCTCCCTCCCTCCCACCCTCCCTCCCTCTTCCTCCCCTCCCTGCCTCCCTCCCTCTTCCTCTCTATCCTCCTCCCCTAGTTATCAGAAAGGGGGAACCCTCCTCCACTACCAACTGAGCCCAGCATATCAAGTCTCATCAGGACTGCCTGCATCCTCTTCTCTGCGGCCTGACGAGGCCACCCCACCAGGAAAAAGTGATCGAAGAGCAGTTTCTACACTCTTATATCCCCTACTTTCAGAGTTGCAGAAGTCAATCTTCACAGGCCATGCTTTCTCACCTCTAAATGAAATCGGCTGAGGCTATGACAAGGTTTAAAAACCACCCTGCCTTCTCCTGAGGTCAGGCTGCAGGCCAAAACGTAAAGAAATTGAGAGGGCTCCAGATTCACATGTAAAATGCATGTGAACTGTTTGAGAGGCCATCAATGACAATGCAGAAGGCAGTTTCCCAGGCCAGCAATAAGACACAATCCCCAGAGCAGTGTGAAGGGCTTGTGATGGTATAGGAAGAGCCCATGAAAGAGCAGAAGGGCCTGACGAGGAAGTTGAGCTCTGGAGACAAGTCTATTCTGCCCACATCCTCAGGACAAACCCAAGAGCCATGCTGCTCATCTGTAGCATGGGGCATGAGAGCACTCACCTTCAGTGATGCCAAGAAGACGTGTGGACACACAGAGCACTGAGCCCAGTCCGAGCAGGTACCTGATGTGTGTCCTTGGGCAGCATGACTGTTACTTGACATGGCTTGTCTGGCCCATTCCAGAGTAAGTGGCCCAGCCTTGGGAGACTCACCATTCAGTCCCCACTGCTCAGAGAACAGGAGTGGTCACAGCTCACTTGCACAGGGGTCACTCCATTGCCAAGGTCCTCTTTACCAAGTGATGCACCCAGAAGCAGTGCATGATGGCAAATATAACTAGGTGGGAGGGCAGGGAACAATGTCATATCTAGCCTGCCACCTATGAACCACAAGTGTATGCCCACGTGACCGGAAAAGGGACCAAGACCACAGACTCAGGAGTTGAGAGCCAGAGGAGGTCATGCGTTTTTCACAGCATCAGAGGAGATATGCAAACTGAGAGATTTCACCAAGCTAACATAAAGAAAAAGAAAAGCGATTTTGGTTGAGATCTGGGTCATTACGGATGGTACAGTGATCATGTGCATTCTCACAGGCTACATCCCTGTTCGTCTGTCACTGTCCTTCAGAACTGGTCCGCATCCTTACTATTGCTCCAGGCCCAAGGCTCTCAGTTCTGCAGCGTGACATGAAAGGCCCCCAGTTGGCAACAGGAACTAGGTCCACTAAGGAAAGACTTTTGAGACTTCATAAAACAGTTCGGTTTCTTATTGTCCCAGTACTTCAAAGGGTGTCAGTGGAAACACACTCCCCTCCCTGAGCTGCCCAAGGACTTCAGATCCTCTCCCAGGCTCCTCATACCCCCTCCTGATAGCCCACAGTTTTGTGCACTGCAGTCACTCAACAAATATTTTCAGAACACAAGAACACCGGGCTAGGGCAGAGATCCCATGGATTTCTGGCAGCAAGTGTGCAAACTACACTGTGGCTGAGACATAAAAACTCCATCTCTCTAGATGGCCATGTTACCCCATCTCGTGGGAGATAACAATGCATCCTCATGTAAGGCTCCAACTAGCCAGTCCTGTGTGGCTACGGGCTAACTGGAAATGGGGCCTCTCGTGTTCCTGTGGCTATGAAGTTCACTCCAGGGCCCTGGGATTTATCTCCCTTCCTCAAGAACAGAGGACAGATAATGAACACACCTCCTCAACTGATCAATTGCCTGCACTTACAGGCTGGCACCATCCCTCCTCCTGAACAAGGTGAAAAGAACAGCCCCATGAGTGATGGTCATAAAGGAACTCGCTTCAGAAGAGGAAAGAGAAAATATGAAGAAATCAACGTGGGCATTTCAAAGCAAAGCCCTTTCCACGCCACTGAAGTGGCTTGGACATTCATCTTGCTCCCGGACCCTGCTTCATCAAACTTGATGGAAGATGGTTGAGCTGACATAAAGACCGGCTCAACATGAGCAGCCATGATTGATGGAGCCATTCTCAGCATCAGACAAAACTGGCACTAAAAGATGCCCTGAGCTTCCTGTTAACTGTTTTATGAAGGGACCAACGCTTTTCCCATGCCTCCTCCCATTTATAGAATAAATTTGCAGAATAAGTGATTTCAAAAATGGAGCCACATTCAACAGAGAGAGAGAAAGAGTAGGTCCTGGGAAGTGTGTCTCTTGGGGGGGCAGACAGTGGTGACCCTGAAAACTGGGTTCTCTCTGTCTTTATCTAGATGCAGCAGTTTGGGTTTCAGGGAACACAATTCAAATGGATTTTATTTAATTCCAGAAAATAACAAACTGTGCCATTAAGTAGTCCTATCATACAATCATGATGGAAATGAAAGAAAATCAAGCTTTGGGGGCAGCCTGGGAACACAGGCACAGATGCTCTAAGTGAGCCATGCTAGAGAAGGGAGTCAGGAAGGGTGACCACACACACACACACACACACACACACACACACACACACACACACAAGCACACACACGCACATACACAGCTTGGCATAGCCTGTGCTAAAGTATACACTCTCAGTTTGGAGAGGATGAGACATTTGCAGGAGGGCTGTATTCTTAGAAGGTTTCTTAATATGGAAAGGAAAAGAGCAGGCTTTCACGAATGCCAGGGAGTCTTTCTTTCTGTCCTTTCTGGATTACAGAAGACCTTTCTCCCTCTTCGTTTTGAAGAAGGTTAATTATGACCCAGGAGTGTCTTAACACATCTTCGCACCTGGGACTCTGCCATCACTGAAGGAGAGAACAATGGCCCTCAGGGTGCGGCAGGAACTAACTTAGGAAACATCCAAGTCCACAACTCTTTTCACAAGCCCAGGGATGAAACCATGCTATGGCATTCTGGGGGATGACGGACACCCCTGAAGCACCCACACATAACTTTGAACACATGTCCATTAAGGGAATGTAAGAGACGCTTGGCTCATCGCTTCCCATGAAAAGACCTTGGTATTCATGTCTTCTACCTGATTGTCCAGGGAGGCTCAGGCACTGCACGATGCAGTGGAGTTCTGGCTTATTTTAAGAGGTATTGGGAGTCCTCGGGCTGTTTTATGTTGATCTAGAAGTCCTAGTGCTTTCAAAGCTGAGATGTTCATGACCACGTAACATACCAGTGAAGACAATCAGTGATGACCTGACAACCCAAGTATCAAGACAACACAGGAACTAAGCATGATTCATCCATGGGTCTCTGACCCCATGATCATTCAGTGTCCAGGAGGTGGAAGTATTAAGCCCCACTGGCACACTCACCAAACATACAGCTGGGCATCTATAGGGTATTTTGATTGTGAGAACAGAATAAATTTCATGCAAATGAAGGTATCCTTCACATGTATACATGGTACCATGACAACAAAACAAGCTAGCTGGGCATTTTTACACAGTGGAGGATACTGGGAGAGGGGATGCCAAAATCCTGGACAGGCAGCCTTGGCCAGAGGCTGTCTGCTCCAGGAGATGGTTAGTGGCAAGACTCAGAACTAGTCACAGGGCCTAGAACAAGTGACTGCTGTGAGCTCAGTCCTAAATGGAGCATCTATAGCATCCTCTCCAAGGTCCAAGGAGCATCCCCAAAGAGTGGGCAGCGAGAGCCAGAGCATAGGAAGTAGTCTGTGAAACACTGCCATCTGCATGTGGCATGCCTGTTTCATCCATGAACTCATAGCATTGGAAGAGACCTGCTCAAGGCTGGGCCTATCATTACCCCATCATGGGTTTGATGGGCAGGGCTCTTTAGGTCCCATACCTCCTTGAGGAGCTGTAGGCAGTTAATGGTTGTTGGGGAAAGGAGTCTTATCCCTTAGTGATGTAGCCCCAGATAATTTTGCTTTCTATCAAGTAAATAACTGTATACCCAGTCTCATGCAAGCAGCTCAGATTAAATTAAATGGACATGAAAAGGGGAGAGAAATTTGGAAAGTAGAAGGGAGAACTTGCTAAGAGGAAAAAGGGTTCAGTGGGAGGGAAATCTAAGTTCGACATATAATGTATGGAATTGTAGAAGAAAGCTTAATTTTTATTAAAAAAATAAAATGAAGGTTAGGTATGCAGATATTTGACCCCACCACCACCTCTCTCTCTCCTTTTTGTGCCTTTCCATTTTCTTAATACATATGTTCCTTTTTATATGGGAAATTATTAGTTTCAAGAATTTCCTTAATGAAGGAGACTATTTCTTTTTTGCTCCGTGATAACTGAGTGGCTGAGGCCCATGCATTCTGGGACTATGGAATTCATTCCAGATAAGTCTATAACTACAGGATGAGCTGCAGAGACCTGAACATGAGTAGAGATGCTAGGCATAAGAAACAGGCATTTCCTGGGATTCTTCAGTGGGATTTGGTCATCATACTTAATCTTTTTTTTTAAATTTATTTATTAATTTATTCATATTACATCTCAATTGTTAGCCCATCCCTTGTATCCTCCCCTTCCTTCCTCCCTCCCGTTTCCCCCTCTACTCCCTTCCCCTATGTCTGTGACTGAGGGGGACCTCCTCCCCCTGTATATGCTCCTAGGGTATCAAGTCTCTTCTTGGTGACTTATTATCTTTCCTCTGAGTGCCACCAGGCCTCCCCATCCAAGGGACATGGTCCGATATGGGGCACCAGAGTTTGTGTGAAAGTCAGATCCCCTTCTCCACTTAACGGTGGAGAATGTCCTGTCCATCGGCTAGACTGGGTAGGGGTTCGAAGTTTACTGCTATATTATCCTTGGCTAGTTCCATAGTTTGAGGAGGACTAGAGGGCCCAGACCCGCCTGTATTTTTCCAGGACCCACTGGATCCCTCTATTTCCTCATTCTTCCCGGCTTCTCACCACTAAAGTCTCAATAGGATTTTCTCCCCTCTGACCCACTTTCTTGGTAGGTAAAGTTTATCATGGGGGCGTACTTTTTTAGACAAAACAATCAACAGCAGTTGATGTGACTACAGAATAAACCCACAGTCAGGTTGCTGCAGGCCTGTGATCGTAGCTACTCAGGAGATTGAAGAAGGAGATTCATCAATTCATGGCTGGTCTGGGCTACAAAGCAAGTTCAAGGCCAGCCTTCACAACTTAGTGAGAGGCTAACTCAAAATAACAAGTTTAAAAGACGGATACAGCTCACCGGTAGATCACTTGCCTAGCATGCAAGAAGCACTAAATTCAATCCCCACTGTAGAAAATAAATAAATGTGACTATGAATAAATGCAGTAATATAACAATGTGATGAGGTGATGTGGCAAGAAGTTGGGGGCTTACAAGTGAAGGGTAAGTCAGAGGTATAGCCTATTCTGGACTTTCAGGGTCTCCATTCCTTCATCGTCAAGAGGAAGAATGGACTATAGTGGCGTGGCACAAATGACAATCTACCATTATCCATGAGTGCTAATAGCAGTTGAACACCTCCTCATGCTTCAGGCTCCAGGACATGGTAGGTACATGGCTTGTCTCTCACAATCCTGCTGGAGGACGGCATTACTTCATTTCCACCAGAAAATACAGTTTGTGATAGCTATCACAACATGGTGTCAACTTGGTGGGATCTGAAATCACTTGGGAAGTGGGCTTCGGGCATGCCTGTGTAGAATTCTCTTGATGCCGTGAATTGAAGTGGGAGGACCTGCCCATTGTGGGTGGTGCCATTCTTGGGTTGGTATAAATGGAGAAACTGAACTGAAAGAAAGCATATGATCTGTTTCCTGGCTGTGGAGTTAATGTGACTGGCTGCTTCCAGCAGGACTTGCTGCCTTGACTTTGCTGCCATGATAGAACTGATTGTCCCTCAAACTCCAAGTAACAAAGTCTCCATCAATTAAGTTGATGCTGTCAGGATATGTTGTCACAGCAACAGACAAAGTAATGAAGCCAACCACTATCACCTCATTACCCTCGAGGACCCTGCGGTGTCACAGGGTTACGTTGGCTGCCTGCCTAAGGCAAAAAAGGAGAGGGAAGAGACCAATACCCAGTACAGGAGATGCCCCAACCATCTGAGAATCCCTTCACAATGTGCAAGCCAAAACAAGGCCTTTGCTGGGCAGTAACCAACCTTAGAAGTCAAGTTGCACAGTACAGACTGGGCCAGAGTCCAAGTCCGCCTAGTTCAAACATAAACATGAGTCCAGTAATTGCCCAGAGGGGTAGACTGGTAGGAGGCTCACGGTCCTCCTGGACATTCAGAGCAGTGTGTGCCTTCACCCTCTCCTGTCACGGGTACAAAGGAGGCCTAGAGGTGGGAGAAGGGTCAGCTGGCAGAGAGACACGAAATGCCACACCAGTCACTCCCACCTCGTCAATAAACCTCCTCAAGCCTGAATCCCACTTCTCCTTCCCCTACAGATTTGTGTCTCATTTACAACGGAATGTGCCATTTGGTGGGACCACAAAAAAAAAAAAAAAAAAAAAAAAAAAGTCCTCATTATAAACTAGGAGACGTGTGGAGAGAGAAGTATTTACCCAAAGGCTGTGTTCAGTCAATGTTGCCCCAATATTTATTTAGCCCACACACAGAGAAGTTGTGTTAACATTTGCCAGAGAATGTAGCTTTATAAAGTAACTGGTTTTAAAAAAAAAGAAAGAAAGAAAAGACAGCATATCATTTTACAAATAACTTCACAATTGCTCAAGTTAAATGGTTGGCCTCTCTCAGGTTTGTCTTTCTCAAATGCTAAAGAAACAATATCCAGAATTATGTCGCACAAAATACAGGTATTACAGACTGACTGTTAGCACATTGAAGAAAATGGAGAGTGAAATGTGAATTATTTCTACCCAAGGCAGAAGCAGACAGAGTTACCAAAATTATGTTAGGCCAATGTGGCAATTCCTTAAGTCCGCGGGGCAGTGTGACTAACGGCTCCTATGCCAAAATCCTATTAGGAGGGCTGTGTTTGTCAGCCAACAGTGACAGGAATTCCATTTCTCAGACCCAAATCGAGTGTAGCTATAGAGAATTTACCCAAAACATTTGTTTTTGGTTAATCAGCAGCATTTGCAGGCCCCGAATAATCCTGTGAGAGAGAATACCGTTCCAGGCTGTCTGTTTGTTGAGTAAGAAGATGGAGCAGGGAGGGCAAGGGCATGAGGCCCAACACCATCCTCCACCAGGTGAGTCAAGCTGGAATGTGACGCTGCCAATGACAGTCATAAACCATCGTGGTCACCTCCCAGGCTTGCCATGGTTGATACAATGCAGGACAAGGCTGGAGAAAGGCGAAAGGGGAGGTGTCCTGTTTCTTTCCCTGTTTCTGTGATAAAGTACTCTGACAGAAGCAATATAAAGGGCCAGAGCTTCTGGCTCACAGTTCAAGGGTATGCATCTTCGTGACCGGAAAGGCAAGATGGTAGGAGCTTGAAGCAGCTGGTCAAATGATATCCACAATCAGCTTGCGCTCCATTCTTTTACGGTCCAGGATCCCGACCAGGGAATGGTGCCACCGACAGTGGGCAGATCCTCAATTAAACCAATCAAAGTAATGACTCTAGATTCCATCATAGTTCATGGAGATTAACTAGCACCACAAAGAAAAAGCACACCAAACAAAAGAAATTAAGAGCTGCTGACATAAACTGACTACTCCATGCTTGAAACCCTGAGGAGTGCTTAGTACAGGAAGCAGCTGATGCACTGGAAGCCTGGGAAATACTGTGGATCTCCTCATTCACAGATCATGGTGCTCACGTCTGCGCAATGAGGACTCCTTTGGCCATGGTGTTCACAGAATATGGTGAGTAATGGACCATGAGGTTACAATGGAAAGCCGGTATATCAAGGTAGGTTAAGGGCACACTGAGATGGGAGTCAGTAGGTCAAGAGATACCATGATGGCGACAGACGACAACAAAATCAGGAGTGTGTGGCACTCATTCATCCTTAGAGCCTCCTGACTTCTAGCAACTTTGCTTGAGTTCTCAAAAGAGCAAGAACCGGCACCCAGTTCCTCTCCTGCCTTCTCCATGAGATGGAGGGAGAGACATCTCAAGGGCATCACCTTATAGGTTCTTCTACCCAAGGAAGCTGCTAGCCCAGCCTGCCTGCCCCTAGGAGGCATTCTGTGCAGATTCACTTATGAATAGCACAAGAGTATTCCATGAGGCCTCTGCTTTGGAATGACTGCTCAGAGGGGGAAAGACAGTTAGAGATGCAAATCAAGAGCAAAAGCTCACTTTCCTTAGGGAAGTTCCTCAAGCGCTTGCTAGGGATTATACAACAAGAATCACCAGAGACTTGATGGCTTGAGAAAAAAAAATCGCTCCCTAACATCTCAAGAGTTCTGAAAGCCAGAGTCAGGAAGCCAGCCTACCCAAAGCCAGCCAGAGCCCATTCCAACTTCACATGGCTCCCAAAGTCCTTGGTATCTCCTCCTCTTCGTTGGCTACATCACCAATTGTGTGATCTTGCATCATAGAGTCTTCTTTTGTGTACCTCTGCCTTCTTCCCATGGTTGTAAGAACTGCAGTTACTGGACTTGGGGATCATCCCTCTTAAGATTTTTTAAAAGTATAGTAGCTTCAAAGACCTAATTTCCAAATCAGGTGCCATTCTGGTTCTGGTTGGCAGTGGAGGGGGACATGTGTGGCTGGGCTGGAGATGCCACCCTGGTGTCCGGCAGGCAAGAGGCAGTCCAGGATGTGGGGACTACCTGTAGGATCACCTGTTGGACTTCAGGACACGAGCACAGCACGCCAGGAACTTGGCAGGTTAGCTTTGGCATTCCTTGTTCTTCTCAGTTACATGGGTACCTCATACGTAGCATTGGGAGACGCCCCGAGCAGGGGTGCAGAAATCATGACAGGGACATTTATGCTTCTTAGGTGAAAGTGTGATCAAGGACCCAAGACAATAAAAAGAAACCAGGATGCTGACAAGGATCAAGTCAGCTGAGGACAAGTTTCGCCAACAAATGTTTTCTTATTGCTGTCATATTCAGTTTGGATTACCAGAGAAGAGACTGCAGATTGGGTCTTTACATGCCTTACTGAAATGTTTTCTTGATCCAGGCAGCCTTATCCCCAAGAGGGAAAGTGGGGTGGTGAGGCTGGCTGGGCTAAAGCCAGGAAGCTCAGGCCAGCCCTCCCTCTCCCACCAGCTCTACCGAACTTCCCCCAAGAGGTTTGGTTTAATGAAAGAATTGGGGAGCAACAGAAAAGACTGAAAATCATTGCTGTGTGTCAGAGGATGGGAAGTGCCCACTTCCCCCCTCCCCCTTGTTTTTTAGGTAGAGAGCTAAATGGTACATACTTTAAGCTTTGTGGGCCAAGAGGCAAAACCAAGGCCACTAGGATTCCTGTAATGAGGGAGAAAACGAGACCTTTCTTTCTGAAGGAACCCAAAACTTTAGCATTACACTGAGATGTGAATTTAATCTCATTTGCATGTGTCATAAAATATTTCCCTCTTGACTTCCGCCCCCAACCATTTAAAATTATAAACCTACTTAGTTCTTCTTACTATTCTTGTCCCTAAAAAGTACAAACTGCATTGGATCCATGCGTAACAGTTCACACGAGCTGGTCTAGGTCTTTGCAGGGCAGGCAGGACCCAGTCCTAGAATGAGACCCATTAGCAATTTCTGTGAGGGGATCATGTGGGGGTCCGTGATCCGAACAGAGGGAAACACATTTGGCAGCTACTGAAGCAAGACACGCCTTCAACAGACGTGTCATTCGGGAGGCAGCTGCTTTCTGTTCGGCTTTCAACATGGAAACATCAAGTGTGGTATGTACCATAACTTTGCAAAAAGACATTTTCCTTAAATAAACATATCAAGTTCCAGCTAGGGGCTGGAGAGATAACTTAGCACTTTAAAATGAGATGTACTGCTATTGTATGTGACTGGAATTTAGTTCCTGGCACCCACATCAAGTAGCTCAGGAGGGTCTATGAATCCAGTCACAAGGGGTCAGAGGTCCTCTTCTGGACTCCTCAGGCACCTGCACTCACATGCATAGCCCTACACACAGACACATATACACATAATTATTTTTTAAAGTTAATATAAATCTACTTTTAAAGTTACATCTAAAAAAACTCACTTTTACGACTTGGAATTATGGTACAGAAGATGAGTATAAACTTCTTTTCTGAATACACATTTTCAGAGATCAACAGAAATCTGAATCATATTGACAAACTGCCTCATTCATATACACATCGATCAAACTTTATATTGCCCACCAGCCTCTGGACACATACTCTAGAGCTCAGTGAGCCTGGCATACCTGACCACCAGGGAAAAACCCATCCATCACAGACTCCAGGCCTGCTCTGTGGCCCTTGTGCAGTTGATTTCTTGCTAACTTTGAAGTCTACTCCCGGTGGCTTTGTATATAGATGTTAAGGTACCCTGATGCTGTTCCTTCTTGAGAAAATATGTTGCAACAGATTAGACAAACCTAGAGTTAATATGTGCTTGCTGCCCTACAGGAGGGTGGGGAATGTTCTGAGAGGCTCTTGGGAGTAAACCAAAAGCAAGTCTGGTGTCTAAAATTTGTCTTCTCTGTGAAAATTCTCTAGCCCCTAGGACAGGGGAGGAAGACCACAGTGGCCTTCAGAATTCTAAGGCTGCCCACTGAGGCAGAGCCCAAGAACCCTGCATAAGAGGGGGAGGAAAGATTGTAGGAAACAGGCATCAAAGACACCAAAGAAAACTCACAGAATCAACTAACTTGGGCTGATCGGGGCTCACAGAGACTAAAGCACCAACCAGGGAGCTTGCATGGGTCTAAGGTAGGCCTTCTGCAAACATGTTATGGTTGTGGTTTTCTTACAGGACTCCTAACAGTGGGAGCGGGGCTGTCTCTGACTCTTTTGACTGCTTTTGGGATCCTTTTCTTCACACTTGCTTGCCTTGTCCAGCCTTAATATGAGGGGAGGTGCCTAGTCTTACTGAAACTTGATATGCCGTGTTGATAGCCATGGGAGATCTGCCCTTTTTGAAGAGAAATGGAGGAGGAGTGAATGGGAGGAAGAAAGGGAGGGGAGACTATGTTCAGGATGTAATATGGAAGAGAAGAATAAATAAAAATATAAATAAAGGTTTTTAAGACCACCCAAAAGGACTCTTCAAGCAGGGTTTCTACCCTAATCCCCCTTGCTAGAAGAGACAAAAAAAAAAAAAAAAAAAAAGAGAGAGATAAAAAGAAATTAAAAGAGAAAAGAAGGTGAGGAAAGAAAAACAAAGAGAGAAAAAGAGATTGAGAGATTCCATATTCAAGTTCCTTCTTAATCAGTTTTGGGTTTTTTCTTTTGTTTTGTTTTGTTTTTACTTAATTTTGAGTTTAAAATCCCTTGTGAGATGAGACTTGTGGCATTTTTCAGTTCTATTTTTAAAATATAGACATGCTGTTCTCCATCCAAAACCAACCCAACAGACAGTGAACTGTGGCCAGTGTGTGATAAAATGGGAGCTGTCTTGGACTTGGGAGAATTAGCATCTTGTTTCAATGGTTCTTGGTTCTTCGAATTCAGAAATACCTAAATGAGTCCAAGATTTCTAAAAATACATGAGTTTTAAAGATTTCTGGCTTTTAATGACTTTCAAACCACAGCAGGGATGATGGGGAAAGAGCTTAAGTGCTGAACAGCTCCTGTACCTAAGGAACATACACAGATGTCACCCTTGAGCCGGAGCTGGGGCCCCACACAACACACATGTGAACTTCTCATGACCCTCAAGGATACTCACATGATAGATCACATACGCCATAAAACAGCCTTGTAATTACAGGGAAAAATTGATTTTAAAAGGCCTATATCAAAATTAATAGTCATAAAAATATAATAACCTCTGTCAGAAAATTTAGGGGCCATAGCGTTTTTAACATTATATCTCAAATTTATAAATGTTATATATAGCATTCACAAAGGTTTTTTTAATGGAATAACTAATGCATTAGGAATTTATTATATTATCTCAATATTTAAAAATAGGTATGAAAGCCCTCCCCCCATGCTCAGGCCTAAAATCAATAAGTTCATCTCGACTCATTAAAATGCTTATTTCATGGCACATTCTTTGTATCCCAGACTTCAAAGATAAAGTGCTTGCGCCAACCAGGAGAGAGTCCAGTCACATATGTGCCCTCAAGACCCAACACCGGGGAGGTCCTTTCCCCAGAGAGGAACCAATATGGAGATCCAAGGAGGAAAAAGTTGGAACATTTGGGTGAAACTAAAGATGTTCTACTATAAAAATTCAACCAGCAGAAGCAAATGTTTTAAATTCTTGGTTAAGTCCCATTCCATGAAACCCATACCTGGTACCATTACTGGGCCAAAATCCTTTGGCTAGACAGTTCATAGGCCCTTGGGGAACCTACGACTGTTACTCTGCTAAGTAGACATGGCATTAAGCAGTGCCATATGCATAGGCTAACGCACCTCTCCACCACAGAAGCTTCTATGTGTAGATGGTAACTAATACAAAGTCACACAGCTGGCCGAAGTGCAGAGACCAGGAGACTGCAGAATTATCAGCCTAAGAGGAGCATGCACTCCTGCTGCAAGCCTTGCAAAACTCAGAAGGGATCATTGTGGGGGAAAAAACGGGGAGAATGTAAGAGCCACAGGCTGTGGATAACTACTAGGAAACAGTGTCTTCTGGATACGGCATGGCAGCTACACACATGAACTCACAGAAACTGTGATAACAGGGGCTGGAGAGATGGCTCAGTGGTTAGGGGCACTGACTGCTCTTCCAGATGAACCAAGTTCAATTCCCAGCACCTACACTGCAGCTCACGACTATGTGTACTCCATCTCCAAGTGATCTGAACCATTACACAGACATGCACGCTGGCAAAACACCAATGCACATAAAATAAAAATAAATAAAAATTTTAAAAGAGATTGTGATAACATGAATGAGAGCTGAGCAAGCCCAAGTCAGATTAATTCAAAGTGGGGGAAAAAAAAGAGGAGCTGGGCATGACCTCTCACCCTTAGCACGGAGCTATTAACAATGGCTTGAGATAAGGCACCAGTTTTTTCTGTGAGTGTAGCCTCGGTGGAAGGCCACAGACCCACAAATATTTGGGCAACATAAACTGGGCTTGATGGCATTTACTTTTGCTGTTTTATTAAAGGACACAAGGTTGGGTAGATGGGGAAGGCGTGGCAGCTCTAAAAAGGGTTGAGAGAGGAAAATAAATATGATCACAACAAATTATATAGGACTCTCAAGGAAGTGACTTTTTAAAAATAAAATAAATTCTTGGTTAAAGTGCAATGACACAAATATACAATGAAGCCTACTGATAAGGGTGGAGCCAAATACAAGATTGATAACACATTAAAGGTATCCTCAAGTACCTACAGTCAGCAATAATATACTTCACACTGAAACATGTGTGAAAGGAGTACGTGTCACATAGAGCCCTTTTTTGTTACAATAAAAAAGAAATTATAAAAAAAATTTTAAAATAAAAAAAAAAAGAAATTTTATGCATGGTTACTGTGATTGAAAAAGACACTGCCTCAAATGGAGACAAACAACTTAGTGTGACTAAGACATGTTGGGTAGAAACAGCGGGCTTTGGTGATGTTTTCAGGACATTTCAGATGTATGGGGTGGCGCTACCAAGAGCACACAATTCCAGTGTGGGACTCTGACCCTGAGACAAGGCCAGCTGGAAGTGGCCACCTGCAGTCACGGCAATCAGCACCTCCTTCTTTGCCTTTCTCCACCACCCAGGAGAGGCAAAGCACTTAGAAACCAACATGGGGGATCTCTTCTTTTTTCATTTTTGGATACTTGGAAGAAAACGAGGGTATGAATTGAGGAGAAGTTTATGGTTTTTCTGTAACTTTTAAACAAACTTGATCATCTAGCGATCCTTCATTAGAAAAACTCAACTCAAGCTTTAAAAAAAATCACTGTTTAACCTCTGGAGAAAAAGCTCCAACTTTGACATAATTCAAAAGTTAGTTCCTCTAAGCTTGGCCCAAAATCTATTGAGGCCATAACTTCTTCCCAACAGTTAGCTAGCTACCTTTTAAGAAACCCTTGAGTAGTGGACTGGATAAAATGAGCCCCCCATAGGCCCATAGGGAGTGGCCCTAGTAGGAGGTATGGCCTCCTTGGATGACCTTGTTGAAGGAAGTGTGTTGCTGTGGGGAGGAATTGCCTTGAGGTCTCATCTGCTCAGACTACACGCAGTGTGGCTCACAGCCCCCTTCTGCTGCCTGTGGATCCAGATGCAGAACTCTCAGCTCTTCGTCCAGCACCATGTCTGCCTGCACGCTGCTATGTTTCCCACCATGATGATAACAGTCTAAACCTCTGAAACTGTAAGCAGGCCTCAGCTAAATGTTCTCCTTTATAAGCCTTGCCATGGTCACAGTGTCTCTTCAGAGCAATGGAGACCCACCTAAAGACACCTTGTCTACCAAGAGTAACTTCTCCAAAAACTCTTGCAAAGCTCCGGGTCTCCACCCTTCATGACAGGAGCTAAGCTTCCAACCTCCATGATGCTAACATGGCTTTTCCTCAGAAGAACGGAAACCCTTCCTTTGTAAGTTATCCTGCTCTGCTAACTTTGCAAAAGTGGTTTTGAAGGCCCTGGGCAGAATGATGGACTTGTTCTGGAAGAGTACGCTCATGTTTGCCTTCTCTCACTGAAGAGCGTAGCTACTTTATCAGCTTCTGCCCTGACTGCTGGACAACGTTGTCAAAGACTTTGCCTTACTCACAGGTCTTTGGGTCTCAGTATCAAGGCCTAATCCAAAGCAGGCGCTCACGTCCTATTGAATGACCGAGTATATGAATTCTAGAGAGTGTAGGGAAAACTAGCCTCTTTAAAAATTAGCACGTCTTGCAGAACATAGGGCATGGGAGAGCCTGAAGAGCAGTCCAGTGGGAAGTCATTGCAAACAATAGCCAGACCATCAAGACAGGCCCAATTCCAGCCCCGCAATTCTCTGAATCAGCTACTCCTTATGTTCCTATATTGCCCCTCTCGGCCAATGGCAATTCCGGGAGAGAAGCAATTGATAATAATTATGCTTTCCGCCTTCTCTCGGGTTATGAATTTATCATGATGCGAAAGTCGGGCAACTCTGATGCCGCGTTAACAATGATAAACGCCATAAAGACAAAAAGAAACTAAATTTAAGCTTTTAGACTCTGCAGGGGAGTTTATTAAACAGATTAACTAGGGAGAGGCAAAGCCACACAATTATGGAAAC
Source organism: Acomys percivali (assembly GCA_907169655.1). Classification (NCBI taxonomy): domain Eukaryota; kingdom Metazoa; phylum Chordata; class Mammalia; order Rodentia; family Muridae; genus Acomys; species Acomys percivali. Next base: position 13,463,624 of record OU015753.1, read on the forward strand.
GAGGCAGCAAAGCTCTGGCTGACTATTTCTGAGGGCCACTTCAGAGCGGGTTTCGGATGCCCTCGTTTTCACAGGTACATTAGTTACCATGTGCTTTACTGTCATTCGCTGCTGTGTGCCGAGCAATCCATAGTCAGAAATTCTAAGTGGCAAACAGAGGCAGCACAGTGATCCACGCTGCTTCACGGACTCAGCAACCATGCCAAAGCCACGTCTTCCGAGGAACTCAGGTTCAGCCACAACCATGCCAAAGCCACGTCTCCTGAGGAACTCAGGTTCAGCCACAACCATGCCAAAGCCACATCTCCCGAGGAACTCAGGTTCAGCCAGACAGCAAGAGCCATGAAAAGGTCTTCAGAACACTTCGGCTTGAAGGGAAAACCTATGAGAGGCAGCCTTTCACCTCGAGTCATCTCTGTTGTCAAACCATCCCTTTCTTCTCTTCTCCCTAGGTCTCCCCAATAACATGCACAATTACCAGCCATTGCCTAGGACCAATATGGACATGGTAGTCAGTGTCCAGACAGAGGAAAAGGATCCTGGGTACACCCCTTACCTAAATCCACTAAGAGAGGCACCGGAAAGTACTGAAGCTGCTGTCATTTTCTGCATGAATGGATGAGGCACGGGAACCTAAGCTCATCGGGAATGGTGCCCCCGGAGAACACACATTCGGATAGGTATTAGCCTCCTCACCCATGTCCTGGCTGATGCATTTCCCTGCTCTTACAACCTTTGATTTATACAAAGTGAACTCACCTTCCCTTCCACAGGGGCCCTTGGAAGTGGATTTCAGATCTAGTTCAGTGGTTCTCAACTTTCCTAATGCCTATGGTGACCCTCCAACCATAAAATTATTTTGTTGCTACTTTATAACTATGGTTTTACTACTGTTATGAATCATAATGTAAATATCTGATACACGATCCCTATGGGGAGGAGGGTCGGGATCCCCCTCCCCTAGGTTGAAAAGCTCGGTTCTAGCCGAAGAAAAGCAATGTGCTTTCTTGCAAGCCTTTGGGAATGACTTGTTTTGGAAATGGTTAGTGCACTGTTGACAGCACTCTCCCTGGAAAGCTTTGACTTGAACTCAGATGGTCAGTAGGCCAGGGTAGGACTAGAGAAATTCATGCAGTCAATGTAATGCAAATGCAACACTGGCTTCTCTTTTCATCAATTCCCGTGCTTAGAATACTAACAGCGTCCCCAGGTTGGCGGAGGCTCACTCAAAGTTAGGGCCAGGATGAACGTTCCAGCAGATTCCACGGGGCCATCTAGCCTTCGGAACCTGGCTAAACGTGGAGCACTCTAAACGTGATTTTTAGACTTTCCAAGTACTTTTCACTCTCTTCTCACAACATTTTCTCCATGAATCTGAGCACTGGATAGCAGGGCCACATTGACCTAGAAAGAACCTATCAAGGGACCGGCTGAGACGCTTGTGGAGAAGAAGAACCAAGCAACCAGGACTCAAAGAGGAACGGGAAAGGGTTTGGTTTGGTTTGCTTGGCTCGGTTGGTTGGTTTCTGGAGATGAGACCTCACTCTTTAGGCCAGATTGGCCTCAATCTCCATCCTTCTGCTTCGAAGGCCTCCAAGCACCAGGACTACAGCACCAGCCACCTGCTCTAAAGAGAATCTGTGAGTGGTTCCATGGGGTCTACAGGCTCATGGCTTTCATGAGCTAAGGACAGTGAAATTGCAGGTGTAACTAAGCCAAAATCCAATTTTTAGGTGGAGAGTCTGAAACCAAGAGATGTTGCAATGAGAAACATTTGGTCCCTAAGGTTGATCACCCTATGATCTGGAAAGGTGCAAGTGCCGACAAATAAATTATAGACTACCAAGTTTTGTTTTGTTTTGTTTTGGTTGGTTGGTTTGGTTTTTTTGTTTTGTTTTGTTTTGTTTTTACCAACTAGAGATGATTTACATTATAAGATGTAGAAAATGATATAAGGTAGGATCTCCACTTGAGGAAGAAAAATAATATTTAATTTTGTTCTACACATATGAGAGTTTTGACTGCATATATGCACGTCCATGAAGATACCCATGGAAGCCAGAAAAGGGCATGCAATCCCCTAGAAATGGAGTTACTGTGAGTCACCAGGTGGGTGCTGGGAACTGAACTCGGGTCTTGTGCAATAGCAGCAAGTGTTCTTAACCACTGAGCCATCTCTCCATCCCCTTAAGTCTTAACTTCAGTTTAAAAGAGCAATTTGGTCAACGATGAGGAGCTTGGAAATCCACTCCTGTGTCTTGTCCCTTGAAACAGATTTATGAAAACTTTCTAGTTATCGACAGTGTGGTAGCTAACTTCATTCTTGCAATGGAAAATTGATGCTTAGTCCTACTGGTCTATTAAATTCAACCAAATTAAGAAGACATGGGATCAGGTGTGGGAAATATCTACAGAGCTATAAAAATGGGCCATGCAGGTATTCCAGTGACAAACCGCAAACATCTCAATGCAAAGCAGCCCTTGCATAATTCAGGATAACATGTAACCCAAAGTACAAGAGTAAGAGGGCTGAAATCTGCTGCTCTTCCTTCTTTATTTCCATTTATTTTGAGACAGGCTCTCAACATATAACCCAGGCTGGGCTCTGACTTCTAACCCTCCTACGTCATCCTCCAGGGTGCTAGGGCTGGCTGTGAGTGTGCACCACCATGCCCAGCTTAGACTTGAGTTTCTCCATGAACATCACCAAAGCCTCAAACACTTTGGTGTTGGTGTGGGGCTGTGAGGCTCACACAAATAGAGTGGAGAAGAGATTTCTACCAAATCTCGATGGTACAAATGTTAACGGATGATTAACTTATTGTGTTAATGGATTACACCCCTCCACAATTGAACTTTAAAAGTGCTAAAAATGTCTCCTTTTTAAGTTACCTGAAATTGTGACTTATCTAAAAGAATAAAATATACACAGATCTGCAGGAACTTTCACTCTGGGGCAAAAATCTGCCTTGTTGTCTTCTCTAGGTCACCTGCTTTCTCACCCAATAAAAATAGCATCTAGGCTATTTGAACACCTTGGTCTCTGAGACTAACTTTTTAAATGTTTGTTTATTTATTTATTTATTCATTCATTCATTCATTCGCTCGCTTTACACCCTAATCATAGGCCCCATCCCTCTCTCTTCCCCCTATGAAATAAACTTAGGTCCCATGGCCTGGCTCTCTCATATATTCTGGAAGGGATGGGTCCCCATCATTTGTGACAATGTCCTGCTACTTGACTAGAAATTCTGTAGACTTAGCCAGGTGGTCTTCAATGACTGTCTCTTTGCCAGAGAGATGACCCATTGGCCATGTTGGTATGGTGTCCTAGCGACATCTTGTGGTGAAACAGAATATAGAGATGACTAAAGTCCCACCCATTTGACTGTGTCAGGGTGTGTCAACCCAGCCCACTCCTCATTTACACTTCCCTTTGTACAAAAACTACAAGCACATATTGGGTCCAGTGAGTACACACGGCTAATCACAGATCAAAGCAAATGAGTCCATAGAGGAAAGCCATGACCTCGATTTGCACAACAGACACATTCAAAGTGACCCAAGAGTTCTAGGGCTCCCTGGTCACAACCATCTCAGGGACTGGTCAACTGAAAAAGGTGGAAGACGTAACCAAGGCACAGACATGTACATCAGCAGCAACACATGTGCCCAGGCTCTTCAAGTGAAACCCAGTTCAGATGACAAAATTCCAGCAAGTTGAATGAAGGACTGTTAATATTCAACTATGAGTTCTGTAATCTTAAAACATGCAAATGACAAAAGCATGTTGGAAGGAAAAACAGGCAAGAAAGAGCTTCCAACAAACAAAGTGATTCCTTGGCAACGTTAAGAGGTCATTTGGCAGTAACTAGATAAAAAATGCTAGCAGGGAGCATGGTACTAGACAGTGTGACCATTGGCCCCTGAACTAAAGAGGCAGATTAGAAGCAGATAACTGACTCAAGTCAGTGCTCACTGTTGCTCAGTGAGGTGGGAAAGACACTTGTCACAGAGGGCCTGAGATCTGAGTTTGATCCTAAGAACCTACAGAGGCAGAAAGAGAGAATAAACTAATACTTTGTACTGTGACCGACAGACACAGGGAAACACGCATTCTCGCACACACGCGTGCACACACACACAATAATAACAATAATAATATAGTAATAATAACAATAAATAGATCATTTCATCCAAAGTAATTTCTCTTCAAATCTTTAGAGGACAAAGGGTGTAAGTACATAAAGGTTGGTAAGGTGTAAGGGAGCCAACGTCTGGGAACAGCTTTCAACAGAGCGTTCTGGTAAGTAGAAACACATTCCCTTTGTATGACACACTATCCATGCACTTTCGGTAAGTGTGCTCAACAGCAGGAACCACAGCACAACCAGACTTGCCTTCATTATCTATTCAGTGTGACAGTGAATGAAGCCAGATGCACACATTTGTTACCTTTCATTGTTCCCAGGAATGGCATAACAGTAAGACCTCAGCTACACAAGGAAAAGTCACAAGATCTTGCTTGGGAGAGGCACATTTTCCTTTTATCAGTTTCTAGGCAGAGCAAGGAAAGTCATTATTAAGGGTTATCTTGCTGTTAATGCATTGCTAAGAGTGTTAAGACTTTAAACAGAAGCCCCATTATGTCAGATTATGTCAGATACAGGAGAATAAGACTAAGGCACCCTTCTCCTTGAGGTCACAGGAGGCAGCAGGCATGGTGCAAACACAAGATAACTTACACTCAAGCCCGGAGTGTAGAATTTGAGCAGAGTTGCCCATGGGGCTCAGCTATGCCAGCCTAGTAATCCATCTCCTCCACTCATCCCATGTGGGTCTTGAGGAGACATGAAGACAGCTGAAGAAGAGATCACTGCAAGAAACAAAAATGAAGCCAGGCATGGAGGCACACGCCTGTAATTTCAGCACTCAGGGAGGCAGACGCAGGTAGAACTCTGTGAGTTCGATGCCACCCTGGTCTACAAAAACAAGTCCAGGACAGCCAGAGCTACATAGAGAAACCCTGTTTCAAAAGAAACCAAAGAAACCAAAATGATACATCTTATTTTTCTTTGCTTTATTTCCTGTTTTTCATTTCTCCTTATTTCTGTTCTTTCCATGCAGAAGTAGCAGGAACGGTGATGGCAAAAGCACGATTGTTTTCTTTTGAAGATGTGGGAGGAGAAAGGGGGCAATATATTGTTATTTGATACAGGCTACAGAAGTGAATCAAATTGTGAAACCCACAGCATAGGATCTGATTTTTTTTAAAACGGACTGTCAGAAAGAGGCCTGTTAATCTGAACAATTAAGGCAACTAAAAATGACAATAAAACACAAGCTGGATGAAGAACAAGCAAGAGAGGGGCGGGGAGAGGGGTGGCCACCCAAAGACGTGCAAGTGCACTAGATGTTACCAAGAAGCCGTTTTCAAACAAATAGCTAACAGAAGTGAGCAGTGAGGCCGGCTGCCAGATTTGAACAAAAAGTAAAAGGACAGTGTTCATGAGAAAATACGTGTGATGCATTCAACGAAGGGTTAATATCTTAATATTTCAGCAGTACCCGTATATGTAAAAGCTCTTTTCATTCACAAATGTAAAGTCACCCAGACAGAGATCAAGCCAGGACAAGAAGCAGCAAAGAAAACTGTTAATAAATCCACACACACACACAAAAAAGTTTAGCTTCACAATGTAGGGAGCACACAGGGAAAGTCCATCCGACACTTCCCTTCACACCTTCACTTTGGGAGAGGTGACTGGATATTAGGGAAGGACAAGAGGAAGTTAGCTTGCAACCTTTCAGGAGGGTGAGCTAGCAGGTTACCTCAGAACCTCAGGAGGGTCTCACCCTTGAATGAGCACTACCAGGCAAGCCTACGAATAGCTGGCTGCTGTGTGCTTTCGTTACCGTTCCCTTCACAGTTTAAGAAAAAAACGTGAATAGACTACATCTCCAACAACGGGGTATAAGTTAGATAAAGGATGGCTATGCTTCCATTAGGATGCTGGGCAGCTGTGAACATCTTCCTGTATGAAATTTAGTAGCACAGAAATGCTGCTAAATGGAATAGAGGGCAGAGTCCAAAACAGGTCAACTTTCTTCTTTGGGGTCTGTTGATTATTGCTTTTTAAAGAATCTTATGGACAAAGAGCTGTCTGTAGCATCAGTAATTGATACTTGAAATGATCATCTTCAAATGACCTGTTTTTAATGAAGAAGGAAGAGGCTATTCTGGTCCCTGCTTTTACACAGACACATCATGTCAGCGTCATCTGTTTAGGCCTCAGCTTCCTTAGCTGTAAAAGAGGAGGAGCAGAGGCAACAGTGCCATGTCTGAGGACTCCCTCTGCCCATGTTCTGATGCTGCTGCACTGCTGTTTTGGAGTCTGTGCAGCCACAGTGGCCACATGAAAACCATTTCCTGGCTCCACTGGCAGATGGGTCCTCACAGCTGGGCACAGGCACCCTCCCATCAGGTCTCTGCACTGAGTTCCAACACCCTGTCCTCCTCCTGATCTCCTCACTCCTGTCGGGACCACCAGGGTGCTCTGGCCATTCTCCAGGTCTCCAGCCCCTACACCTGGTGGCTTGCTATCTTCTTTTATTAGGCCCAGTGTTCCATTGCCCATACATGCTTTGGGTTTAGAAACTCAGAGACACACTCCTCATGAGCACAAGGTATCTTAGCCATGACATTACAGTCCTTTGGTACTGGCAGATCTTTGTGCCCTGATATCGCCTATGGTCCAGAATGCTCGGCAACATCCCCAATATACCAAACGCAAATAGAAATCCATTCTTCCCTAAGGTATGATTAACTGCAATGAATGCAGATGTGGCCATAACTCCTTAGGTCAAGAAGGGGTGTGGGATCATCCTGGCTGTTAACCACAGCATGCAATGAGAAAGGCACTGTTCTTCTCAATCCCAATAGATCTGACCTAAAAGAATCACGTCCCAAGCCAGATAAATGACTGTCTCACACATGCTCCTTCAGCCAGAATCTCCAGAGGCCACATGCCTCCTTCCTCCTCCTGCTACCACTCGGCCTTGGAACACCGAGCCTAACACGCAGCTCCTCTGAGAGCGTTCTGGAAGCACCACACGGGCAAGCACGGAGATCTTTCGTGAGATTACTTATCTCGAGCGTGTGTCACTTTTTCAGCACCATAAAACTGAAATACTTGAAATAGATGTCACTGCATTTGTCATGAACTGACATGGCCAATTAATATTACAAATTCACCATGGAGAAATGCTTCCAGCTCCCAAGGAATAAACTGCTGAACATCACAATTCTGCCTTGTAACAATGGGCCGACCTCTCCAGGGCTATAAATACGATGCAGCAGACTGATTAAATGGCAGAGAGAGCTACTCACTGGTAGTCTCTCTCCAGGGTTGACACTTGGGCTATACCTAAAGTTAACAGGTACTGCCAGTGACTTGTCTGCAGGAAGAAATTTCGTTTCACCTTCTCTTTACAAAAAAAAAAAAAAAAAAAAGTTGACTGTGGCTTGCCATGTCGCCCTTTTCCACTTTCCTCAGAATGTGATCGGCGCATTCTTTATATGACAAGAAAGATTCTAGCCATGGTATCCCAAGCTGTGTTGTAGCTGGTGGGGGCTTCTCCCCCTCCCTCCTTTCCTCTTCACTCTCATCCCATGCTGTCAGAGCCAAACTCACTTCTAACAAAGTACAGGTGGGCCCCTGGACCTGAATCGATCCATCTTGGTAGTGAACTGCAGAGCTCTTGGCCTCCCTCAAGGTTCCTAAGAAACAGTGCTGTCCCCTGGCCCTCTCAGATCTGGCTGGCTTCTTTCCCTGTGGCCATCTTAGCCATTAAGCAGAGAAAATAAGGCCACTGTTACAAGCCACACGATGACTTTCGGTGAATTGTGAATGCTCCCCAATCGCCCTTGAAAAAGGCCTGAGCATGAAGAGAATCGTGGGATGTTGGGGGCCCCTCATGGACCTTGACCTTTCTGTTCTTGGCAGAAGTTCTAAGTTCCACTCCCGTGGCATCATTCTTTATACCGCTGGCTTGGAAGACAGAGAAAGTGTTAAGGAAAGAAATTATGTATTAAGGAGTCTCGGTGAGCAGCGATAAATTACCCAAACTGAATACACAGAGGCTGCTGTGCCAAGGAAGCTCTGGAGAAAGGCAAGACCTGTATGAATGAGAATATGAAATCAAAGAGAAATGTGTCAAAAACAATTTACAAACCTTCCTACCACAGGGTCACACAGGAACACCAGCCCGGGGTGAGCCATCAGTCAGTGGCTAAGCGTGCACGGTGCCTTGCATTTCATCAGTTAGCTCCTGAGAACCTGACCAACAACCATGGGTTCCCAGGTCCCCAAATAGGAAAGGAACCGAGGACCAGCTCCTGCCTCCGTACAGGCCTCGCTTCCTTACCTGCTCCCTTTTCTTCACTTACTCCACTCAAAATACCTTTTGTAGGGAGACAAGACTTTTGTTTCCACAGGAAATGCCTCCGGTCCAACTTGGAGCCCACTGCTCACTTAATTAAGGACTTTACCAAGTCCTTCACTCTCACATGAAAAAAGCTACATGGGAAATTCTAGGTCCATTTATAGCATACCACAGTCCCTTGTTCTTCTCAGCTCAATAATGGAATCTTTGTGTTTTATGAAAGCTGAGCCACTCCATGCAAAGAGCAGTTTGCTCCAGTACAAACAGAAATTAGAGAAAATATAAAAACCCCCACTAAACCCTTTAATCTCTACTTTCCAAGCAGGTGAATTAATAAGGAGCACATTTGAGATTTATTTTCTTTAAGCTCCAAGTTTCAAAGTCATTCTCAAAGCTCTGGAGATTTTAAAAATCCAAGTGAACCAAGCTTAACTCAGTACTATGATATATAATAAAGCCCATAGCAGGAATCGCCTATTTAAAGATACACTTGCTGTGGATTTGGATGAGAAAAAGAAAGTTAAGAAATCTAAGCATACATGGTATAAAATGGCCAAAATTAAGTAAATAAAAACACTTTCAATAAAGGTTTCGAGCTTCAAGAAATAAAGTCAAGTTTCTTAATAGATAGTTTCAATCCTGGTTTTAGAATGAGCCCAAAGAAAACTACCAGAGTGAATTAAAGGGGGGGATGGGGCAGAAGGAGGGAGGGAGGGACAGAGGGAAGGAGGGAAGGAAGGAGGGAGGGGAGAGTTATGAGAAGTTTCTTATGAGAAGATCATCCCCACCCTGCGATGTGGCTATGATACCTTCTCTCACAGTCTAGCCTGGAAATGATTATTTCAGCCCTTTTATTAGCCTCAGTACATGTCAGGTCACCTGTAAACCTTTCAATATTATGGGAAATACAAATGCTTTCTTACTCCTAAACATCTTACAGAAGAAAACACCGAGCATATCTCAAGTGAATATTTTCAATTGTCCATAGACAATCAAAGGTTAAAATATCTACAACATAACATAAGACTGCTGAGTTCAACAAGACGGTAAAAATGGAACAGAAAACTTCAAAGTTCAGATCTGGAAAAATCAACGGCAGACTGCTGAGAAAGCAAAAGAATGCACAGAGGTGTTGGAGACTTCTCTGTAACAGTCACTCCTGTCACACAGGACCAAAAGTTGCAACTGTCACATGTTGTTATTCACTTTTGTCATTACTCAACCTGCATAAGCACGGTTTGCTTGAGGAACAGGTGAAAACACAACACAGCAGTACATGCAGTCAAAGGTATAAGGTAATGCTATAATTTCTGCTTAAATGAACATCTCCATAATATGGCTTGCTCTAAATCATGTAAGACTTGCTGATATCAAACATAACACCCCCTCCCCCCCAAAAAAAAAACTATCCTCTAACTCAAGAACATACCAAGCAAACCATAACACATTCTACACACCATTTGGTAGAGAATTTGAATGAACATCACAAACAAACTTGTGCAAACTTGTTGCATGTCTGCACAAGCACTGGGGAACCCATCATAAATTAATGTTGAATTAATCAAAATACAGCCCCAGAGTATTCATACTGAAGATGAGTCAAGAGGCACGGTTTCTAAATAGAGTGCAGTTTTATGTAGGTGTGGTTCACGTACACTCCACCCACTTACAACTCAGGAGTTTTCAACATACGTGTGTTAAAGAAAAGACAAAGCAAGAGAAGAGGAAACCAGGCCAGCAAGACAGCTCACTGGCTAAAGACTTGTTGATGGACGCGCAATCCCAAAAGCCACCAGGGGAAAGAAAGAACTGGTCCCACATGTTATCCTCATGAACTCCACACATGTTCCCCAGCACACACACACACACACACACACACACACACACACACACACACACACACACAGTGTGTGTGAAAAGAGGAGAGAAATAAAAAGAAGGGGGCAAAGAGGCTCTCTGGTGAGTCTCTATGGTCTGTGATACAGGAATTCCCACGGCCCCTCTGTGCTATGGGAGATTTGTTTGCCTGGTGGCCAAACGACTCTTCTCAGACAAAGTTGGGGAGAAAGTAAAAGAAAACTATTATTTGCAAAGCTGAGACTCACCCGGTTAAAAAATTAAGTTGTACGGATCAGAAATGTAATCACAGGGGACAAGCCTTGAGAATTCTTCAATCACCGTGGGGCTGCGTCAATTTAAAGCCTTGTCACATTAAAGAGAAAACCGCTTGGGAGACGCGCCTCACGTCACTTTAGATTACATTTGTTGTTGTTCGCAGGCTGCGCATTTTGCCAGCTTTCTTTTACATTTTAAAGATATTGCTTAATGGTAATAAATGAGAAGCGTGTAGCTGACAACTTGTCCTCCTTGCCCGTAGATGAGCAGACAATACAAATTAACATGGAGGGAGAAATAAGCATTGTCCATCTAGACTCATATTAGCATATTAACTAACTTCCTCAGAGTATCCTAGCATGAGGCAGCTTCAAACCCAGCGGTTTCCCCCTCCCCGCTTTTAAAACTTCACTCGACTTAATTTACGAGCTGCACAGAAATCAATCTGTGGTCTATCTGCCTTCGGTTACTCTTCCATGGAGGAGGGAATTGGAAAATTCCATCTCGGTGTGTTTCGGTGGATCGTCGAGTGCGACCTCCCTCGTCTCACTGAGATCTTGCTAAATTGCACGGGAGATCAGCCCTGGACTCTGAGGACTTCTAAACATCAAGTTGCATAAAAGTGACACTTCACCAATTTAAGTGATAAGTTTTCAAATTGCGAAGCACTTAATTGCAACAATAAATTCACCTTGCTTTCCTGTGTGGCCAGACATCTGTATCTTTAACAAACAAAAAGTGGCAGCTTTAAAACAATTAGACTCAAAAAAACTCTAATGAATAAAAATCACTGTCTCTGTGTGTCTACACCACACTGCACGCAGAGGACACGGACACCCGGCTCCTGGAAGGGACTTCACCCCCACGTGCCCTCCTCTCTTTTCTGGAACAGAGACTATTCTAGGCCTCGTGAATCTAGAGAAAACCTTCAAGACTCAGTGCGAGTATCTCAGGTTTGACGACATCACCACTGCTTTCTTCTCCTTAGCGGAAGGAAATGGTCTTCATACATATTTGACGGTAGAATCGGATAAAGAACTGATCGTCACCTGGCACAGTCAAGTCATGACATCTGTTCCTGACAGCCCTCAGCCTCCTCGCCTACCTGAGCTCTCTGGAGAACCATCCTCACATCTGAGGAGCTTGACAAGAGTATTAAGAAAGGCAGGGGCAGAGAGGGAGAGGGCTGGGGAATGGGACAAACCCGAGCTGTTGGGACAGTGAGGTGGGACAGTGAAAACCCCAAGTTTTCAAGAAAGGAACTGGGAAGGCCTCTGAGGGTCATTTGCCCACACTCCATCCCCGGCTTCTCTCTGCCCACTTCAGAAGCTGCCACGCACAGAATGCGAGGTCCCACAGCACGTAGAATTACTTCTCCCTGGGCCTCTGTACAGAAAACACCCTGTCTGGATAAATGAAACAAATGCCTACTTAGTGAACAGACCTTGTGCTTAAGGCTCCACACAAGCACAAGGCACCTTCTCAAGACACCTGGTGTCTGAGACCTTCCAATAGGACATCTCTCACACCAAAGTGTTCAAATGTGGCTCTGTACCAAATCCATCATTCTGATAAAACCCATGGAGCCACACCCCTCCATCCTTGCCCAGCATGGAGAGCGTTTGCTTGATTGTGCTTAAGGTTTGCTGACTATCCATAGGCAACTCACTTTTGCAATAACAAGGAAGCGCATTAATAAAGATGTTAAATCAAACCATGAAGCCACTCAGGGCTAAACATGCTGGGGCATGACTGGAAATCAAAAGTTCTAATAAACAGAGATCTGGACTTGCCTGCTGTAGAAAGCTAGCCACTGCACCACGGATGTGGACTGTGGATATTAGCAAGTTCTAAGTATGGCATTTAGACGCATCACTGGTGGAGACAATGGGTGTAACTGAGGAAGCATCCTTGAAGTTTGTGGTCCAGGAGAATTCATGAGTGGATGGAGAGGGGTGATAAGAGCGTAGATGCTGGCAATGGTGACAACTCACGGCTGGGACACCCACTGAGACCCAAGCACTGGGCTCATATCAACCCTAACAAAAACCATTATACATCACATTTTGATGATTTGGAAACAGAAGCCTCAAGGAGATCAGTGCTTGGTCAGAGGTCACACAAGCAAGTTCTTATTAAGAAGCTTGGACCTGGACCTGGCGTGTACAATACTTGACGCCCTAGCATGAAAAGCAACAGTGACTGTGGGGGCCAGGATCCTGAGACCTGAAGGTTCAGGGAGTATGTCTGAAATATGGGTACATCGGGCCCTGCCATGAGCCCAGTGTGCACAGACCATGGGCAGCAGAGCAGCAAGGAGAATCTGGCAGGCAAGGTGGCCGCCGTGTCCTCATGGTGCAGAAGGGTAGCTACCCAAAACACAGGATGCTCCTCCTTTCAGTACTTAGAGGAGCCGAGGCAGCCGTGCTGGGAGACATAGGGCACAAAGTGACATGCTCACACCCGGACAGGTCTGGAGACAGCCTCCTGAAACCGCCCTGAGGGCCCCAGAGGCCCTGAGGTCTCCGGGGCTTGTCACTCAGGTACCGAATACACTTAGTCTAATTGGATATTATTCTTTCTTTATGAAGCCAAGCAGGTTGTTACCTAGTTCCTGGATGAGACATTTGCAGCTTCATTTTGCAATTACATCTCCCTGGTATTTGTCATGGCACAGAAGTGAAATTTCTGTTTCTGGTCCCCAATGTCATCTTGTCCTTCCGTTTAAAATATAGGGGCTACTCCAAGCAACCCTCCCCCTAGCCCCAACCTATCTGCAAGCTGTTTTCCACCCTCTACCAAAAAAAAAAAATTCTGCAATATCTAACCAATTATTTTCCCAGTCACATTAAAAATGGATGCCACTTCCATTGACATGTGACAGATAGTAACACCTGCTCACAAGTGTCCCAGTTCTTGGATTCATTAGGGCACACAGTAGGGCTGTATTTCCATGTCCTTTCAAAGTCAGTCATGTCCATAAATTTTCTCCACCTATGAACTGTGGCGGAGACAAAATTAGCTGGCCTTCCATGTTGCCATCCTAGCACTACAAACCTAATAGAAGCTGTGTTAGAGATTAATTAGAAAGTCAGCCTGGATCCCTGGCAGACTTAAAGAGCAAGAGACCCTTGCCTGCCTTCTGCTCAAGTATCCTGGTGAGAAATAAGGTGTTTTATGTGTGAAGTCACTAAGAGCTGGATCTGTTCCTCCAGCACAGTGTAGTTTGTTGTCCAACACTGTGTCCCTCTTTTCTGTCACCAGGTTGGCTTTTTTTTTCCCCCTTCTAACACTATAGGATTGTGTTACGTGTTCTAAATTGTCTGTGCTCTGTGGACACCCTCTGCCTTATATTTAAACTAGAACCACAGCGAAAAAGAACGCCTCTTTGCAAATTCATCAGGAAGAGGCTTAGACTAGGTGGATACAACCTTCTCTACAAAATCTAAATCCAGATAAAGTCAGGCTGATAGAATCCAGGACATGCCATGCATGGCATCAAGAAGGGTTCATTCCTCCATTTTCCCCTGGAAAATTGCCACCATTCGTGGGGACTGAGTACTCCTAACACCCCAGTTACCATGCCCCCGTATATCTTTGCCTACCAGCCTCAACCATCACACTCTACCTTTACATGAGAGCTCAGCCTTTGTTTTGTAGTTGTTGTGGTGGTTTGGTTCGGTTTGTTTTTTTTTTTTTTTTTCTGTTTCTTTTTTTATTATTTAGTTAATTTATTCAGATTACATCTAAACTGTTATGGTAGTTTCTGACTACAAAAAAAAAAAAAAAAAAAATCAGCCAGCTGATGGGTCTGCAACCACACTAGAAGCCAGCCACTGGAAGAGGTTGGGACTGGGCAGGAATGCCTTCTGTCAGGCTGTCCCTTCACCCAACCTCTCTGCCCTTTGCAAAATGGGCCAATAAATAAATAAGATCAAATGCATATAGTCACTATGATTATGTGCTGGGAACATAAAACATGTAACCAATGGTATCCACCACAAATGAAAGTCAGAGAGGTCGCATGCCAGTAAATGACTGATCCTGGATTTGAACTGTACTCATGTGACTGCCCTTCACCCACAACAACAAATAATTCTTCTGGAGCTTTGCTAACAGAACTAAGTCTCTTAACCCTGGGCACACCCCAGCTACTTATCTGTCCAAGCTCTCAAAGTTGCCACTGTGCCCATGGTATCTGAACACAGGCCTTAAGGATGCAGTTAAAGGAGCATCATCTGCCCACAGCTTCAGGGCCCTCTGGATGCCAGGTGACTTACTAAGCTGTGCCTGGGCTCTCCTGTATCCAGGCTCAACAGTCACCTCCCCAAGCCAAACCTGCCACACCCCCACAACCTGACAAAGGCATTGCTGAGAACACAGAAGGCCCACAGGACAGATGTGATGATGAAATAAATAAATAAGCAGATGGATGGGTGGGCGGATAGATGGATGGATGGATGGATGGATGGATGGATGGATGGATGGATGGGGAAAGCCCCAATGCCATGTCTGTGGACACGTGGGACCCACACAATAGCCACAAAAACGTTCTTCCGCTGCCACCATCTGCATCCTGGGAAGCAGTGCCCTGAAGACTCATGGGAAGTTGGCCGCCTGAGAACGAAATCCATAGTGTCTGTCCTTCCTATTGAGCGGTATGAGGGTCAGAACCAAAAATAAATTCCTCAGCCCCTGCAGCTTCTCAGTAGGAACATCCAAAGTATCTTTAATCAAACTTTAGAGGCTCAAATTGTCCACAGTTCTAGAAATGCCTCCAGTCAGTATGGATTTATCAGTGAAGAGAATGCAAGAAAGAAAATTTGTTTCATAGTTAACGTCAAGGCCACTTTATCCCAGATGTACTTAAATCACTCAAGTGCTTAACAGAATCTTTAACTATAAATACACTAAATTTGGTAGCAGGGTAGATTAACTACAAAGGAAAATTAACACTGCCTTAGAGAAAAGAGATAACGTATTAAACCACTGATAGGCTACTTTTGAGAATTATAAGAGGGTAGAGCTAACATTTTTAAACAGATATCAGAGACAAGGAAGTATTACTAACCCCTTCTGAAATGCTATTGAATTTACATTGATTAAGGAAGGGAGGAGGGATCTAAGATTGTTTGAGACTTTACATTCAAAACCTTAAATGTGCCCTCCAGGAAAGGCTGATTCTGGTGACTAAGCAGTGTCCTTAGATCTCCGGGGAGAAAATGCATAGGGCCTGCCTGCTTCATTCCACCATGGGCTTGTGTGTGTGGAGCTTCCTGTGCAGATGAATGGATGCTCTCCTTCTGAGGAGCAGAGCAGTGAGGATCGAGTTGGCAAGGCTTTGTCATTAGCCCTGTTTGCATTCTCCAAAGCAAACTGACAGTCTCATGATGCAGCCCTCAGTGGTATCGACTGCCTGAAGCCGGTGCTTCCCCGTTAAATACAGCACAGCTCAATTAACAGCTCTTCAATACGCAATTTAATTTTTCTTTCATCTTGATCCACAGCCTGGCTCGAAATGAGGAATGCGAGGATGGATGTTCTTTGAATATTGAAGCCGGTCTTTATAAATAAACCTATCACACTTGTAATGATTTCTGTCATGACATGACAGAACACATGAAACTTGGCGCCTGCCACTTCAGCCCACACGCCACTGCTCCAGCATTGCCAGAAATCCCGAGCTTCCTCCCCACCCCCCTCCCATCCCTCCACACTTTTGGCCTCTTTCTCTAATAGTCACCCTGTGTCCCGCCCCCCCGCCCCCACCACCCAGTTACCTCTCAATAACATCCTAGTATTTAGAAAAGTTTATCTTTCTCCTTTGTTCCTTAACCTATGTGACAAAATCTTCAGAAAGAATGAAGAAAATTACTATTCTGCTACTTGTGTGTAAGGTGAGGCATGCAACTTATAAATGAATTATGAGGGTCTTAGCCTTGGAAAGACATGCATATTTCATCATAGATGCAATCCACAACACTTACTCCACATACAGTATTTATTTTTATATGTGATTATTCCAGGCTTTTTTTTTTTTTCAGTCTTGCAAGCACTTACTTTCATAAGTAAATCCAACATTCTCCTTTAACCTGTAACACACAAAACAGAGTGTACAAAGGAATGCCCAATTGACCTCACATGTCTGCCCTCCCCCGATGGAAGGCGATGCTTGCAGCGGACACTGTGACTCTAGGTCTCAAAGGCTTGTAACTCGGTGTTCAAAGGGACCCTTGTACTTGGTGTCTGTCAAAGAGACAGCATCTACTTTGGGTAGATGCAATTCTTTATGTTTAAACACATCCATAAAGAAAGGCTGAACAGCAGCCAGAACTGTGGGTTGGGAGCGCACAGTGCTGATGTGGGTTTCTGAGCATATGCTCAGAGAAGAAGAGGAAGCTGTCCCCAGCTCAAGACAACGCCATTCATGTGGCCAGAATGAAGCCCACAGCCTTTCTGATCGGCCACACTGAGATCTCTGCAGTGTCACCATTACAACGCAATGACACACTAAAAACATACTGGTTTTTACCTCAGTGCGTTTGACGTTTGTGTTATAATTTACAACCTACTTAAAAATTTCCAGATGCATTCCATATTTGTCAACTCATTCACTCCCTAACCAGCATGATATAGGAACCACACATTAGAAAAATAGGAATTAGCCGGTTAGTAGTGGTGCACGCCTTTAATCCCAGCACGTAGGGAGGCATATGCAAGCAGATCTCCATGAGTTCGAGGCCAGCCTGGTTGGTCTACAAAGTAACTCCAGGACTGCCAGGGCTACACAGAGAATCTTTGTCTCGAAAAACAAAAACAAAAACAAAACAAAACACACACACACACAAACACACACACACACACACACACACACACACACACACACACACAAAAGAAAATTAGAAATTAGGGCTGGGCAGAGAGCTCAATTGCTACAGCGCTTCCTGCACAAGCATGAGAACTTGATCCATGCAGGAAAAGGCAGGTACAGTGGAGTTCACTGGTAATTCCAGGACTGAGGAGGTGGAGGCAGGTAGATCCCTAGGCAAGCTGGTGGGTCAGCCCAGCCTGATGAACACACCTAAGGGACAACACCCATGTTGACCTCTGGCCTAGGCACACACACAAACACATGTACACATCTAACACCCCTTACCACTCCCTAACCCCCATCCCCACCCCCACACGAAAGAAGTGGCACAATAAAGTGCATCAAACATGCCATCTAAACTATGGGCCAGCTAACCTACCCCCCATTTTAAGTGCACTCCTTCCTCCCCGTTTGCCTGACTGCTACTTATACAAAGGGGGGAGGGGAGCTGAACAAAGGCTTTAAGAGACCTTTTAATTGTCAGAGACAGAATACTTCAAATTTATAGTCATTAACTACTCATTATTTCAAATCAGAACATTAATTGGTATGTTGAGAAAATCTGCAGCATTGCAAAACTTAAAATAAACATTACAAAGATATCATTTACAACTAATCTATATTTACCACTGAAGTGAGCTTCAAACTGTATTTCTTTCTATTATGCTTTTATTGGCTACAGCACACAGTAAATGGGGTGTGTTATGCACAGCTTCCTAAACACCTAAATTTATAAAACCCAATTACATAAATTAATTAGGAATGAACGCACACATTTATGCCTTTGTTTGCAACTGTAACATATTAAACATGACAAAATTAATAAGTAGACCCTGAAAGGGAAAAAAATGGTGTCACATATTCATTTTCCATAGCAGATTTTCATGAGATTTAATTTGACTTCTCTGGTCCTAAGGGTCACACTTCTTAATAAATATGCAGTTTTGGCCATTTCATATATACATAAAAGCATGTTTTCATGGTTCCTAAAGGAGCAAGGATATATAAATTCAAGAACATTTATTTCCAGGTCTAGAGAGAGAAGGGCAAAGCATTACTCAAATGCTATTTCTGTCTCATCTCTCTCCTACTTTGTTATCAAAGACAGCTTTTTGGTAATTAGAGTGATTTGCTTTCACCTAGATTATCACAGGAAACATCCATTAAAATAAGCTTAGTCTTAGTTCCACAGGGGAATACAACATTGATATATGATCAAGCCAGTCAGGTGAACATTGCTGGAACAGATATGAATGCAAATATACATTATATATATATATATAT
>OU015753.1:13482348-13497254 GCA_907169655.1 Acomys percivali
GCCTAGACTGGCCACAACTAAAAATGTTGTTAACATAGAATCTCTGTCAGAAGCCAGGTGTAGTGGCTCTTGCCTTTAATCCCAGCATTCGGGAGGCAGAGGCAGGTGGATCACTGTGAGTTCGAGGCCAGGCTGGTTTACAAAGTGAGTACAGGACAGCCAAGTATACACAGGGAAACCCTGTCTCGAACCCCCCCCCCCAAAAAAAAGAATCTCTGTCAGAGACCAAATATCTTGTTAGGCAAAGGGACCACAAACCTGTTTCAAACACCTGACAATACCCTCCTGCCACATGAGTGGGAATTCAGATGCTGAGCACAATAGTCAGTGGGAGAGGGTATTGTGATTGATTAGTGATGTCTGCCGAAGACACAGGAAAGGTGAATTATGGTAATGTCATACCTGACAGTAATTAGAAAAGAGGCTGATTAATGAAATCTGTGTAAATCACTCATCCATATTATAAAGAAAAAATAAAAATGAATGTCCATATTATTATGAATCCATCAGTTTGAAAGTTCAAAATTCCATGTACCTCATTTTCTTAAGAAAAATAGACACATACATCTATCAGTCACACAGACCCCAAACTTCAGCACCATCCACTTTAGCTTTCTCTGGCCTCAAGACCCAGCGCATGTGCACACATGCATGCACGCGAGCAGCCTGCACCGGCCCCCTCTGCTCTGCTGCTTCTTAGCTGAATTCAAACCCTTTACTTCTGTGCACAACAGACAACTGGAATACGTGCTGGCATGCCAGAATCACGTTCTCTTTCTTCTTTCTTTTTTTTTCAACATAGATTTGGGGGGCAGGGGGTAAACACGCACATAAAAAGGCCAAAGGTCAATGTATGAAGTCTCTGCCGGGCACTCTCCACCTTATTTTGTAAGATGGGGTCTCTCATTGAACTTGGGAGCTCAGTGATTCCGCTGGACTGGCTGCATCAAAAGTTCGGAGGACTTATCTATGCTCCATCACCCCACTGCCCAACCACCACACAGAAGTCACAAATGCCCACATCCCCGTCCCCTCAGCTTTTATAGGAAAGCTGCGGGTCCAAGCCCTTCAAGATTACAAGGCAACCACTTTTCTGCCTGGGCTATGCCCCCTCCCCCCTCTCAACATCAGTTAGAATTGTAAAATCAAGATGGTTGCTCACTGATCATCTGATGTATTTCAGGAATTCGGTGGATGTGGGGTAAGGGAGGAGCGACACATTATACATTGAGTATACTCAACCTTCCTGTATTTCAGTTGGGTGAAATTTCTTTCCCAATGAGACTGTGTGCATCAATGCTAGAAACTCAAATATGTCTTGTCACCAAAATGTTCCCCCAACAAAAAGTTGATGTGAAAAATGTTTCAAAACTAACCTAATCAATGCCACAGATATGACTAATGAACAGAAGACTTTGTTATGACTGAGTTGCTGAAGGCTTGTGATTTTAGCCATATTCCAACACCTTACAGCTCAACATGCACAATGTTCAGATGTATTGCATATAAGAAACGTAACTAGCTATATCCCTGGAAAGGAAAGGAAACAGAAAAACAAGGCGTAGTTGGAGGAATAGATTCTCCTTCATACCAGAAGCCACAATGTGACAGGGCTAGAAACAACAGCACTGAGCCAGTGGGACTCTGCAGGTAGCCAATGCCAACCAAACCCAGCCTAGATGAGAAGACAGGAGGCCAAGCAGGCTGTCCATGACATGCCCAGTCTGGCTGCCAGCCAGGAGTCACCAGGTCTCGGGGGGGGGGGGGGACCCTGTCAAAGAGGGGCTCATGATCAAGTCTCCGGCCAGACCATGAGATGATAAGGAAAGGAGCTAGCAAACGTTCTGAAAATGAACCTCAAAGTTGTAGAGGGCAGAAAATGGAGACTACGTCAAAAGCAATGCCCACTTTGGAGTGGGAAAGCCACAAATAGCCAGTGTGGCTCAGAAAGATAACCACGAGCAGGCTGGCTGGCAGGGCAGGGCCAGCACCTCTTCCAGAAAGAGCCAACTTGCTCTGGAGAATGACTGATACCCACTGCCCTCCTCTGTATTTTTCAGCCCAATATCAACCTGACTTTGTCAAGCATTTCTCATTCTGTGTCTTTTTCTACCAACACTCTGGGCTTAGAATACAGTCAGAATAATCAAGTTCAAATCGTTAATACAGTCTTATCATGCCTTCTCATGCTTTCAATATTCTTGTAGACTTAATAACTTTTCCTTACACCCTCAGCCTTTTCAACACTCTCTGTGTGATGATGATATATTAATTTGCCTGTTCAATAAAGAGCTGTCGTTTTGAGACACACATTGGATCCAAGCTGAGACACCTTCCCTACTTCGATAAGCACAGGAGAGTCGGATTCTGTGGTCACATTAACAGATACATTTGAATGTCTGATGAGGAAAACATTGTATTTGGGTGCTTCTCAATAATCCATCACTTCCATCCAGGGTGGACCAATGGACACATACCTAAATCCAAGCAGTGATCAAAGCAGTTTCTGGCCCAATAATTGCTTCTGTGAGTGGAGGACTGCTGTCTGTTTGGAAGGCGGGAGTCAATGTTTATCTTCCAGTCATGGGTTTCCCTTCTGTTTGCTGTCCCCTGTGAACTCAGACCCAAGCACAAATAAAAGCAGAACGAATACTTAATTGCATGCATCAAATGTGGGGGTGCTACCCATTTTCCCACATTGAACGTGCGCAGGCTGAGTGCTCCTACCTGGAGCATGGTACTGCTCAAAAGGCAGGTCCAGGATGAAACCAGTGATGCCCTGAGCAAACAGACAGGCCCACCTGGACAAAGGCCACTGCACAGGAAAATTAATCCAGCCCTTTTTGACAACAGAGCTTCCCTGGGGCCACGCATGTTGAAGAGGGATCTCCCGGTCCATGGATTAACTATGAGACACCACTGAGGAAGGGCAGGTCCCATATGGTCACCTCAGAAGCCAAGTGCCTGGGAGAGGAGCTCAGCAATAATAAGGGCGGTAATGAAAACTCTGAGATGCGCTACAGTATGTTGGGGTTGCTAAGCACGTCCACAGTACCTAGCTGTGCCCTATAGCAGCACTGTGATGCGGACTGAAACACACTTTAAATGCTGGGAAATAGAGGCCCTGATGCTTCGAGTGATGCTTTTTGACTCTGACTCTGTAGCTCAAGGACTGCCTGAAACTCATAGCAATCCTCCTGCCTCATCCTCTCGCCTCTGGAGTGCTGTGTGACACTATACCAGAATCATTTCTTTTCTTTCATTTGCCTGTTCATCACCTTTCTTCATCCATTCATGCTTCCCTTCCTGGCCTCCTCTCCTCCCTACCTCCCTTCCTTTCTTCCTCCCTCTCCTTTTTCCTTCCTTCCTCCTTTCCTTTCTTGCTCTTTTGAAACTACCAAGATACAAAGCCACCCACAGGTGTGTGTGCGGGGTGAATGGAATGAAAATGAAGCCAGCTCACTCCTCACAGTCAGTCATGGGAAATCGGTAAGGACCCAAGAGGGGGGAGGGATGCTATAAAACCTACTATTGGGCTGGAGGGATGTCCAGGCATTAAGAGTGTTTGCTGCTCTTACCCTCTCGGCGGTCACTGACCACACTTGCAGACCTATCCTGCTATAGTCAGAAAGAGGAAAAGGGAGAATATTTTTCCTCCTTGCCCTCCTAATGTTCTGTAACTGTGGGAAGTCACCTGTGATCTTGTTCAGGGATGTCATGGACACACCACTGGTTAGACTCCAACCAGTGTCCAGTCTACACAGAGGAGGGTCAACATGGAGGAAAAATTGCCTTCACATTTCCAAGGGAAACAAAGGCCCAGCAAGGCCTCTGGCCTGTCTTCACAAAGATGAGCTAACTGATAAAGGAAGATTAGGGGACTCAGAGGCCCCTCCAGAGCCCACGTGAGGCCTGAGGATTAGATCTTCAACTGGTCTTGACAGGAGAAAAAAATGATTTTTGGCTACTAGATGGTCTTAAATACCCATTAAGAAAGTAAAACCAGGATTCAAATGATTAGTATGTTTCATTAACAGTTCAAGGGGCTACAATCCTCAGACATTATCCCACATAACATTATGAGATGTTATTTGGACAATTATTTCTCAGTAATGATTCTCTTCTTGAAACAACATATATTGCCCAGATACAGGACAAGACCTTGGCTCACTTCAGTACTGCAGTGTCTATCTGCAGCTGAGAAAAACAGACCTCTCTACTTGGAATACTGAGGCCAAATTTTAAAAAAAGAAAAAGCTGTACTTAGCAGCTATTTCTTTCTGGAAGAGTACTTCTCACCACTGTTATGTGTCCTTCTACAAACTAACTGCCCATGTCCCCTGATTAACAGAAACTGTCTGAGAAAATTACTCAGGATACCAAGTGGTGTCGCTGGAAAGTTGTTGGGCAATCCCAACAAAACAAAACAAAACAAAAACCTAATGATATTTCATGTTTCTTAGCTTGTCAGTTAGATACTGATGTCAGGTTGTGTGTAACTTTAACAAATGGCTTCACTCAGGTTTGTCCCGTGGCGTCCACACCCACTGCACTGACATCTGGTACACAGACAAAGGCATCTACTGCTGGCAGGTCACTTCCAGTGGGAAATAAATGGCTTTAACTGACTTCTCTCACATCTCCAGGTACACACTTCTCATGCTGGAGTCTGTTGTGACAATGAGCTAACTGCATACTTTGATCTGTCAGACAAGATTTATGTTGATCGAGATACAGAGAGGACCCTTTCCCTGGCCTCACGAGGCTCTGCTGCATGGTCCAAAAAGATGCGAAGTTATGCTTCACCTAAACACGTCTTACTTTAGTCCTAATGTTAAGAAATTTCCTCCTTAATTTTGGCTGTTGATGTAGCCCATGGGCAGCTGGGGCTTCATGTGGGTCCCTTAATAAGAGTGGGGGCAGTCTCTGACATGCCTGCTTTTTGGTTATATCCCCCTGGCAAGGCTGCCTCACCAGGCCACAGGAGAACAGGATGAGCTCAGTCCTGATGCAACTTGATGAGCTGGGGTGGGCTGGCTGGGGAGGACCCCCTTATCTGAGGAAAGGCGGTGAGAGAGAAGGGAAAGAGGGTGGCACCTACATTGAACGGCTCACAAACACCTGTAACCCCAGCTCCAGGCAATCCAGCTCCCTCTGCTGGCTTCAGAAACACAGACACAGACACACACAGACACAGACACAGACACACACACACACACACACACACACACACACACACATCATTTATTAGTAATAGGTAATTTTAAACAGCCTACTGTGTGAAAAAGGAACTGGTGGGAAATGCTCTTTTTCTATCATCCTAGTTCCACCATAAACTCAAGATCTAGCACACATAACTTAAAAGAGAAGGTACTAAGCGTATATTATTACTTCTTCCTTGTCATCTCAAAGAATTAATAATGAAAATTGGTTCTATGTTGGCTACATGGTCACTGGTGATATTTTGAAGTCTCTAATCTTATAGGCCCATAGATAACTTTGTTCCTACCAGGAAAGGGTTCCATCTGCATATATTAATGTTTTTCCCTCATGCCATTAACCAGCCCATCATAAAGCCTGCTTAGTTGGCTGATGGCTATTGACAGTGAAGTGTACATACACAGAAGCCATCAGCAGCCAGATCCAGAAGAGGAGAGGCCTTGAGTCTACAATCCAGCCCAATAAAACTCTCCCAGTTTTATTCTTTATGGTGAGGTTGGGACAGCAGAGGAACATGAGGCATAGAATAAAAATGACCACATCAGCCTCTGAGCTATCAGGAGAGTGGTGTGGAGGAGACTCACACCTGCATCCTGTAAGCCTCCGGTGAACAACGGCATGTCAGAAGGGCGGCAACTGGCAGAGCACAGGAAAACAGGGCCCATGTTGAGTCTCAGGTTCCCTCAGGATTCTGAGAGTGATCCTGCTGAAGAAACTAAGCAGGGAACCAACCACATGGTTGGTCCAAGGGAAACAAACAGATATGTGGATGGGCATCCTGAGAGCTGTGGCTACTGTCTCTCATCTTTTACAATCAGTGCACAGATAATGCACAGGGGATTTAATTATGGCTGGAGAATGGTATGCAAATCGTATGAATATGACAGTGCAGAAGCATATAGAACAGGCATTTGAGAGGAAGAGGAAAAGATGAGCCAGCAGAGGCTGCAAAGATGCCTCGGAGGGTGGAAGTGATGGCCTTGTAAGCCTGGAAAGCCACGCCTAATCCCCAAACCCACATAAAGGAAGGAGCGAGCCAATGCCCAAAAGCTACCTTCTGCCATGGTGCAGGCCCACTCAACTACTAGTAATAAAAATCAAAGACGACCTAGGGGGACAGAGTTGGCAGTGTCCACCCCTTCCTCTTACCATGCAGAAACATAAATACTGGCACACATACATTGGAAATGTATGCGCATATTCCATACAAAAATATACAAAACTGGACAGCATGAACCTAGTGGAAGAGAGATGTAACTGCTGATGGTGACACGAATCAGCTGAGGTCCTCAGGGCCTGAACTAACTTCAAATGTGAGCACTGGCCTGGGAGAGGGGGGCGGGAAGGGAGTGGCCAAATGCTTGAAAACCAGAAAATATTGAGATGGGCTATGTTAGCTCCTCTAACAAGAGCCATGCACAGAGTCCACTCCCAGACCTGTGCTGAAATGAACGCCATGGACAAAGTGGAAGGTGAGAAGATGTCACTGCTAGCTCTGGTTGTCCTTCTGAGTCCCTTGATTACACACACACACACACACACACACACACACATACACATCAATTACAAATACTTGTGAAGGAGACAAGGAGCGTTTAGAGGAAATGACTTGTTTTGTCTTTTTTTTATCTTGTTTTACTCAATTCTCTAGGAGAAATCCAATTCTCGGGTTCTTGAAGGGTGCCCTTCTTCCATCAGTGAGGATTCTATGCAGGATCTGGGACTCTGGGAGAGGAAATGGCTACCCTGCAGGGTTGGCCTGGGAAGGAGCTCCACAAAGCCATCAATATGAGAAGGGTTGTGGGACCCAAAGACTGGAGGGCAGGAAGACAGGCGCCTGTTGGGAAAACAGCTGCTTAAGCAACACTGCCAGAGAAATAGCTCAGCAGTTAAGCACACTTACTGCTCTCCCAGAGGCTTGGACCTTGGTTCCCAGCACCCGTATCAGGCAGCTCACAATCACCTATAACTCCAGCTCCAGGGGTATGATGCATTCTTCCAGTAACATTTCTGTTACTCATACATACTCTTAGGGTATACACATAAAATAACACACACACAAAACCAAAAAAAAAACACACACACACACACACACACACACACACACACAAACACACACACACACACACTACAAGAAATTAATAAAGTTTTGAAGAAAGAAAAGAAACAACAGTTTTAGACAAAAGGGATGGAAACTACCTTTTGCCTCTTAATAACTACAGATTTGCTAGGTTAAAAAAAGAAGAAGAAGAAATTTTTTAAAAAAGAAAAGTACCAGTGCAGGATGGCTACTTGGGGTGACCATGACAGCTCACTGCACATGGCTGAGACAAATAGGTTCCATTTTCAAATTCTGCTTCTGCCCAGGAATCGGGAACACTGGCCCCAGGCATGCGGCTCCCCTCCTCCTGTAGTCAGCATGTGTCACCACATTGTCACTTCCCTTACTGACCAAGTGGAGACAGTGACAGTCCTTTCAGAAGGTTATTAAAGGATTAAATCAAATGATGTCTGTACACACGCGGGGCACAATGGAGTCAGAGCACTGTGTTCCTTAGCCCTCTTGCCCCATGTGACAAGCACTGAAGAACTTGCCGCTCTCCTCTGCACAGGAGATTATTCATAAATGTTTCCTGAAAGGAAAGGACCCATGTTTATAGCAACATAATTAAGCTCAGGTTCAAACAAACATCAAAGCGAGTGGAAAGCGTTTCAATGTTTTATGCCTCCCTGTTTTGAGGACATTTTTTTAATTATAGAATACAAACATCAGTCATTAATCAGTGACTTAGAGAAAAAAAAGGATAATAAAAAAACATTAGACCTGTGCAGAGGGCTAATTACACTGTCACCCAGATGCTGGGTACAGACTGAAGCTGGCTGTCATGTCCTATAAGGAACTGTTACACACGAGCCAGGTGACTTTGCAGTCAGGCTAGGCCCTGCCTCTGCCACCTAGAAGTTATGAGACCCAGGCTGCTTCTTTACGAGCATGCCTCGGTTTGCTTTTGTAAATGACATTACGGACCGCGCCATGGTTTGACTGTGAAATCCCCCCTCAGCCTCATGTGTCTAAGCTCCTGTTTCCTAGCTGATGACCTTCTTTTGTGTGGTTGTGAGACTCAGGTGGTAACAGAGGTGTGTCACTAAGGTGGGCCTTTGATAGCTAGAGCCAACTCCACTTTTGGCCACACCTCCGCTTCCTGATCTGGGGGATATGAAAAGCCACCACAGAGCAACCTACTCCAACAGCCATGCCCTCCCTGCGGTGATGGACAGGACCCTCTGAACTGTGAGCTAAAATAAACACCCCTCCCTTAAGCTGCTTCCTGGGAGCGTTCTGTCAGGGAGTGTACCGCAGAGCTCTAGGGCCTGAGGCAATGCGGGGCTAGCCGGAAATCCACCTCAGCTGCTGTTATTTGCAGTGCAGATGCCCTGTGCTTCGTTCATATGATCTATCTTGAGAGTGACATTATAGAGGAAGAATCGCACTAAAACGAGGCCATCAGAACTGTGTTTTGCTCCAACCTACGAGGCTCAAGCCAGGCAGTGGTTAAGTGGGGGTGATAAAACTCCCTGGTGGATGTTCCAGTGACTTTTGTCCAAGATGATCAGAGAGCACATTAAATCATTAGCAGAAACGTTGCTGCCTGCTGATTTTACAATGCCGGCAATGAAATTCGTTGCAGAAGCAAAATAGGGCCAATAATATAATTACGGTGCTCTGCCTATGCAGGCAGCGCTAATGCTATTATTTGACATGGCAAGGCTGCGCTTTCCCCCAGAGTGTCGGTGGAGACAAGGTTCGTCCTAATTGGTTCCAAAGCACAGCCTCCCCACCACCATCTTTCCTCAGGACCAGTAATGTTAATTTCCACACGACTGTAAATAGTATTTGCAAACAATACAAACATGGTAATAAGAGGCTAGGTGGGTAATTAATGTGGGTACAAAGCAGCTTATTTGCATTTTTATTTAAAAAACGGCCTTCTTTAAAAAGCAGCTCAGATTCTTCTCTGCAAAGGAAGCCTTGGTTAAAAAGCACGGCAGTAATTACTCTCTTTAGGGGTTCTTTTATATGTCCTTCAGGGAATTAGAATGAAAAGATAAGCAGAATTATAAAGGAAATCATGTAAAATATGAAATGTACTATAAACACTTAAGTGTATTTACCGTAAGGTAAACCTACCTCCGTCTTTAATGGAATATTTTAACTGGCTAACAATACATTCAGTTTCATTATAGATGTGGCTAAAAGGTACAATCATCCAGTTAAACATTTTTTTTATTGTCTTCAGGGGTTATTATTTGAAGATTGGAGAAATCGTCACTGTAAATTCCATATGCCCATGTCCTGCTGAAAGAAAAAAACTATAGCAAGACAAAGGGTTGAGCTTGGATCACATTAAGACAAGGTGTACTCGCCTCTACTAATAAATGGCAGATGGCTTTGGAGCAGCAAGGCCATCTATCCTGGCTTGGTTTACACCTTGCATTTCTGAGGTCAAGAAACAGGAAGCGAGACAACCCATTTGGAGTAGAATTCAGTCTTTATTTCTCTCTCAGTATTTTTCTGCCTTGTCTCTTGCGGCTCAGGATGGCCTTTTATATAGCTGAGGACAGTCTTGACTTCCTGATCCTCCTGCCTCCCAAATGATGAGATTTCAGGTGTTTGTACCATGGTCTATCTCTCTTCCTATCTGAACACGTGAAGATTTCTGGAAGGTATCCACAGTGTCAAAACCAATAGTAGATTTGGGAGGTCACTTAACAACCATGATCTAGTGGTAGGTGAGCCAGGGGCTGGATCACAAGAGTCACAAAGGGTCTCCATCCCTTGAGAACACCACGGTTTGTGTGGAGCACCTATCAGGTCTGGAAAAGCAGTGGGTTCCTGTAGCTTTGCCACACAAGGAAAGTCTCACACAGGACAGAAGCTCAAGCTGACTTGTCTGAAAAAAGAGACACTCTGGATCAGAAGGTCCGTGGGGTGGGACAGTCCACCTCCAGCTTCCAGTCAGGGCTAAGCCATGCCAAGGGTTGAGGTAACTGGAGACATATGCATGGGGAAGCTCAGTGCGACCCCGGTGAGCAAACTTCCCAAACTCGGACACCAGCCAGACCATGCAGGCATTCACACAGCACTGCACAGAGTGTTTGCCAGAGGCCTGCTGCCTTGGCATCGAGTGCTCCATCAGAACTCAAGGTTGAAAGGACAGCCACTGGTGAGGCCCTGCCTAGCATACACAGGGCCCTGGGTTTGGTCCCCAATAGCACAACATATGCACTCGGAATATACCTGCTTGGGGACAGTCAGTCAACACATAAGAACACATATGAAAATTAAGCAAAATGTTCATATATTATATTGTAAGTGCAAATCAAAGGGGGAAAAACAGATATTGAAAGAGGGTTGAGGGCTGGTAGTGACACAGAAGTGATATACAGAAGAAGAGGGGGGAGGGGGGTCACTTAACCCAACATGAAACAACTGTCACTCCAGGCTAGCAATTCCTTGTCTTTTCTTCCAATATTTTAAGAGCAGCCAAAGCTTTCTAATCTTGAGGAAAATCTTTTTAGTTAAAAATCAAAGGGAAGAAAAACTTATTTAGGTGGTCCACAGAGCACCATCCTAACAAAGCACCCCACCAAATGCAACATTCCAGTGTATAACAAACTGGATTCAAGTTATAAAAAGTATGTCTTTACTCTCATTCGCCTTAGCACTCCAAAAATTCAGAAAAACAAACAAAAACGCCTAATTAGTTCTGCCAGTGTCTGCCTCTTCTCCGCTACACATCTATATTGGTATATCCATACGGAGCGTCTGTCTCCTCACTCCCAGGCCCACATCCTCTCGGCATGCCGAACCCATTTTTCACAGGAAGTCTTAGGACATTGTACTATATAAGGCGAGACCTTCAAAAGACCAGTATTGTTTTGGAAACAGTTGCCCCGTTAAATTTATTTATGCTTTAGATAGAACTCACATGTGGTGATGATGTTTTAAATATGAATCCAAAATCCTAGAGAAGAACAGAAATGCAATGAAGTGGAAGAGAAGGATAATAAGTTGATGACAGTTAAGTAAACATCCAGGAAACTGGGTCATTTAATACAAGGTCTGTAGCCTCTCCTGCTAAAATACGTAAACGACAGTATGAAAAATGGTTTGTGATTTTAAAGAAATATAGCACTTCAAATATCAGCGTGAGAGAATTCAATAACACTTAATGAAACTTTGGATTTCAAATTAATTACTGATTGACTATGGCATCAAGGGAGAAAACAGGCTCGATTAGAAGAGCCAGGGTAGGCTATAAATCTGCATGGTTCTTTCCAGGCCTCTGAGCTGGTACTTCCTGCTCAGGTCAGTAAGGATAGGCTAATGGGGTGCCGGTTCTCTTAGAAGGCCACTGATTGGACTGTGAGACAGACAGACTCCGGCATGGTTTTCTGGCGTGGCTGTACTCTCTCTCCTCTTTTCCTCTTTCCTCTTTTTAGTTTTAGTAGCATTTAAACTTGTGTTTGTGGTTCCAACAGCTGCTTATGGGAGCCTGAAATAAAAGGTTAAGCAGATTTGAGGAGTGGTGTTTTATTCATAGATAAATGGTACATACGAATAAGAGCTCATTTGAGGAGAATGGTACTCAGGGTGCGCAGTTGTTGCTCCTACCGTGGCTCTGCCATGCTTCCCTGCGGGCGGAACACAGTGCCCTGTCCCACTGACCATGGCCTTGACCATGGCTTCTGGTACGCCTAGAGTTGCACCCATCTCTAAGCAGGAGACCCTCTCGACTTCAAGTTCTAGAATACAAGTGCTGAGGAATGAAACCCAGGCAGGCCTAGCAATGGGCCACAAAGCCACAGATAGATCTCCACCATGTGTGTCATGAGAAAACAAGTGTGTTTGTTATCGGAAGCCCTCAGGAGGCTAGAGTTGCTTGTCACTGCAACAGAAGTTGCCTTATGGATATGTCATCCTTGTAAGTGGAAAACAGGGAGACATTTACACAGTTAAGGCACGACTTTTGCATAAGTTACAAAATTCAAAACACTCAACTGCAACAGCACTGGACACACAAGTAAAATCTAGGGCATCTTTATGACTACCGCTTCAAAGTGGACAAAAGAGAGGCTTCGTCAGCTGTGATTTGTAGTAAGTGTTGCAGAGCGCTGAATGCTCAGCAGCAAGGAAGGCACTGAGAGCAGCACAGGAAGGCAGTAACTTCACAAGGTGCTGACTGGGCTGGCGCAGATCTACGGCTGCAGCCCCTCCACCACACAGGGGTAGGCATCTGCTTTCTTATCCTTTTTTTTTTTTCATAATGAGGAAAGCAAACCCCAAGACGTTGACAAACCCACCCCCCCAAAAAAAGACAGATAGTCTCATCTTTGTCCTTTCTTGTACAGTTCCTTGTACAGTTGTTTCTCATCAAATTTTAGTATTCTATGTGCATCGCTCTTTCAATATAGCCAAAAGAGATTAATTAAAAAGTAGTCCAAGTCCAGGCATATCATCCCTCAGGAAAGGCACTCACTCTTATGATCAAATGTCCTATAAATTCTGAGACCTATCTAATAATCACAGCAATTCATTTCCCACATAGCTGTGCCTGCCTCTCTACATTGCTATTCTCAAATCCCCCCTCAGATAAGAATTTCTTGCAAGGATCAAGAACCTGCCTTGCTTTAAATCCCCACCCAAACCCTTCCCCATGTGGGAAATCTATATTAATTCCACCAAACTAGAGCTATCAGACAGCAATCATGCACAGGACTTGAAAATAAGGGCCTAAGTTTCATAAAAAAAGAATTAACATATTCACAAGGGATGCTCTATATCCTGTGTACAAAACGGATACGGACGGGTTCTTAAAAAGAATGAGCATATGCACAAGGGATGATCTGTACACCATGTACAAAACAGATATGCAAGTGTTCTGAAAAGCAACCCCTGAAAATGTCTTTTTTTTTTTTTTAGCACACTGTCCTAAGCCCAAATAAATATATCAGAAATACCCTATAAAGCTATTTTTCTATCAGTTGATATCCTTTCATCTGCCCCAAGGATGCTCTTACACACACACACACACACACACACACACACACACACACACACACACACACTGCATGCATGCATGTACACACACTGAATACTTCATCTAACTCAGTAGATCATGATCCAAGGAGGAAGAGGGCATTGCCTCCCAGCCAGCCTTAGCTCACCCCAGGTAGAGGAATGGTGGGACTCAAGGGAACAGGGATCCTTTCCCACTTCCCACAACGGACAATGGTGTCTTGTGGCTAACACAGTCCTGGTGTTCTGTACTGGGCTGGGTAGTGACCCTAGTAGTTCAATGTGGGTGACTAATCCAACTCTCATCACCAGGGCAAGGGAGGAAGCCGATTAAATTGCATTGCACAGTTTCATCTTTAAAATGAAATGGGGTAAACTGGGTACTAACAGTCCCTTAGGGTATGCGCACCTTTATGCTAAGAGATGCCAGACCAAGGAAAGGTCCTTGAAAAAGCCCAGTGCTGATAGATAGCGACAGCCTGGGTGCCAAATAAATACCGCCAAGTATATTTTAGAAGAATGACATAAAGTGCACTAAAGTGTGGCAAACCCGTGCCACAGACAGCACTCCATCCAGCACTCCCCACCCATTATCAGCCAGTGCTACAATTCTGTGAAGTATGTGGTGTCATCTCCGGGATTAATCGCCTGGCTGAGGTTGGACATCCACTTATAAAAACTGACCTGGGATTCAAACCAAATGGCTTCAACTCCAGTACTCGATACGCTCCTCCTTCAAGCCAGTTGTGACTACAGGCAGCCTTTGAAAGGAGGCAGGATCTCAGCCAATCCGTTCTAAAGGGGCCTGGCTCACTTGCCTCCTGTTTGAATAACAGAAATGACTGGAATGTGTGTAAGCTGCAGTTGTGCGGAGCAGAAGAGGAGACATGAGGAGTAAGAGCGCCCAGCAGGCATACCTTTGGAGGCTATAGCATCACCAGTTGTAGTACAGTGAACAAGTGCCATTGCAGGTGAGAGGCACTCTGTTCACAATAGCTCAAACACCAAGAGGGATTCATGACTCTGTAGTACAACAGGCAAGGGTTAAGCTTGGCCAAAGGAATGCTCTCATTCAGCTTGAACTACCCCCCCCCTTTTTGAACCCCACTTCCCACCCGTATCTCCTTCCAGGTCCCAGTCCAACAGAGAAAAGAATGCCTCTTGTCCAATGACTAAGGATGGCCACAATCTGGAAAATGGCCAGTGTGCCACTGACTGCTGATGACAGAGCGTCACAAACCACAGTTAGCCCAAACCAGACTGTGTGAAATGCCCTCAACCTTCCATGGTTGTCAAGATGCAGCTCTTACTAGCAAGGAGAGATGAAGGGATTGCCATCACAACAGCTTCTACTGAGAAGAAGAGGGTGGGAAACAAGCCTGGAAGAAAGGGGGAAGGGCTTAGCTGGTGTGATGACGGCAGCCACTGGTGGCAGCTATTAGATACCGCCTCTTTCCCAAAAAAAGTAACGGGATGGCTGCTGTTACAGGTTGCTATGGGTTGGGACAGATATGTGGATGAGCCTCCTCACCTAGGGCTGAGGAACTGGTACCATGTGGCCTCCATGAGCCTGCACCATGTATGTGTCCTCCATGAGCCTGCACCA
>OU015753.1:13498338-13541976 GCA_907169655.1 Acomys percivali
GAGAGAGAGAGAGAGAGAGAGAGAGAGAGAGAGAGAGAGAGAGAGAGGCAGTATACTTTAACAAAGGAAGGCTCATTTTCTCCAGTGGTCCAAGAAAAATCTCCTCATATAATGTCAAGAAGCACATTCTCCCCATCCCCATCTCCACCCCACCCCAGTACACAGGAAGAGTCTTAAAACCCATGGATCTGTCAGTAATCATACTTCTTCCTTGGCCAGTGATTTTTATTTCCAGCATGGACTATCGCACGATGGTGCACACCTTAGTGTCTACTCTATGATGCATTCCTTACTGTAACTATTTTCTAATAGCAGCTTCCAAACTTTTCCAGATTGTGGTCTTAATGTTTAAATAAAAACCCCATTGATGCAAACTGTACTCTTAAGACTAGTCCCCCTATCTCGGTAAGAGAACTGTTCTACGATGTGATATAAACACCTCTTTCCTTTGTCGTCCCCTTTAACAGTATTGATTTAATAGACACTGGCAGGTACTAAATTCCATGGAAAGCAGTAGTTGGAAACCCAGAAAATGCCATTTAATCAACCGAACACTCCCAGGTTCTCATAACCCTACTGAGGAATCACAGTGAAGGCAGCGATGCTATATTAATTAAATTCTTGGAATGCATCCATGGTGCTTAATGGAAATGAAACATTAGGAGGCCTCAATGCTTGGGAAACACCCATCACTGCACCTACATCCCCAGAACCCCCCTCCCGCGCCTGCCAAGGAATCTGCTTAAGGGCAATCACTGTTATCCCGTCCCCTCCCCCCCACCCTTTTTTTTTTTTTTTAAGGAGAAAGACTTAGAAGGGGAAATGTTAGAAGGGGAAAGCAAAGTTCAGCCAGCTTGCTGCACACTGTTGCATCTGGGGAGTTGGCTTCACATGATTTATTATGGAGACTCGGAGTTTCTTCAACCTTAAGGCAGAAAGCTAATTGAAACTGGAAAAACCGTGTTCCTGCGTTCAGTCATTCAACAAACAGGATGAAGGAAAGACATGCATCCACCCGCTGAATGCTCTGGTTGTTCTTGTTACAATTGCTCAGCAATCATAGAGATAAAAGTCAAGCTTTCAAAAAGCCACCAGTGGGCCCAATACACACTAAATTATAGATGTCTGAGCACCAACATAACGATTAACATGAAAGCATCATTATCAGGCGCTTTAGCTTACACCTGTTGAAAATGAGATGCGACAAAATTAAAATCTTTTGTCCATCGTCGCCCAACCCCAACTGTGCATCTTTGCAATCTCAGCCTCAGATGAACCGCTTTCCCTTGGACACAGCTGCTCTTGACGTTCAAAACAACTCATTTCCATTTAACTGATTTTTTTTTTTTTAAAGATTTTTCGGAATCAAAACAGATCCTAAAGAAAGGATCCTAAGGAAAATGAGCACAACAAACAAGGTTCTGCCTTTAGGGGGGCGGGGAGGAAAGCGTGCTCTTGGATTCGTATATTATAGGGCAAGATACACTTGTGTGTAATATGTACATTTGATGGTAGAGCCCTCAGTTTGCTCAAAAATTTTATTCACTTGATTTGTGTGCGTGAGGGCGTGTGTGCATGCATGCCACAGGGTGTGTGTGGAGGTAAGAGGGTAACACAAAGAAGCCGGTTCTCTCCGTCCATTCTGTGGGTCCCAGGAATTAAACCCAGGTCCTCAAGGTTTAAGAAAAGGTACCTTTCCAGCCAAGGACAATATGTGCAGTAAACTTTGGACCCCTACCCAGATCTAGCCAATGGATAGGACGCTTTTCACAGTTGAGTGGAGAGCGGGATCTGACTTTCACACGAACTCTGGTGCCCCATATTTGACCATGTCCCCTGGATGGGGAGGCCTGGTGGCACTCAGAGGAAGGATAGCAGGCTACGAAGAAGAGACTTGATACCCTATGAGCATAGACAGGGGGAGGAAGTCCCCCTCAGTCACAGTCTTAAGGGAGGGGAATAAGGGGGAAATGGGAGGGAGGGAAGAATGGGAGGATACAAGGGATGGGATAACAATTGAGATGTAATGAGTAAATTAATAAAATATATTTTTAAAAAAGAAAGAAAAGGTGCCTTTATCTACCAAACCATCTAGCCAACCCTTTCTCCAAGAAATTTGAAAGAAATGTGAAGCCAAGCAGTGATGGTGCACACCTTCAATCCCAGCACTCAGTGGAAAAGTCTGGCAGATCTCTGAGTTCAAGGCCAGCCTGGTGTACAGAGTGAGTTCCAGGACAGTTAAGGCTACACAGAGAAACTTTGGTGGGGTAGGGGTGGGGGTCATGCTTACTTATAACAGGATGTTCTAAAGAGATGTGGGAGGGTGGACAGAGACACAGGCAGGGCTCTGGGTGGTTAGCCTGGGGACAATAAAGACAGGTGCTTCTTAACAGCTGGCTGCATGATTAATGTAGGAAGAAATACCCTCTGCCTAAGGGACAAGGAATAGATGGAAGTATTGGTACAAAAAACTGATGTCATGAATGACCTGGGACTTACTGACCATCTAGTTTGGCCAAACCAGTGAATTACAGAAGGACAGAGATGGAGGAAGGTACCCAATGCTTACCTTACATGTATCTACACACATACACACAAACAATAACTACAAAAAGCTTGAGGTGAGTTTGGCTATGTAAGGCAGTGCTCATCACAATCTCTGACATTCCAGCCATCAGCCTCTGACTGTTTATACTTGGCAGGCTGGCAGCAGGTACTCCCTGAACTTGGAAATGCCATGAGACTAGCCCTGGCCAGTGGAATGTGAGCCATGGTGGCAGGTGTCACTTCGGAGCAGAAGCTTAGCCACAATACGAGCATGCCTCTCCCTTCCTCTGCACAGCATCCAGCTACACGGGCTGCAAGCCCCACATCCCAGAGCCTTCCCGGAAGACTAGAGACTCCACATGAACAAGAGAAACCTTATGGCTTTACGTCCTGCAGAGTCCACAGAGGCTGTTAGAGATTACATCCTGGCTAGCCTGTCCTAACCCACAATTCAGTTGTTCATTCTCTACATGTGACATTAGCTATCACATCCAGGGAGCCTCCCAGAATGCAAAGGCTTATCGCATCTGCTATATAACCCAGGCTTGGCTTTACAGTGGTTTCATTGCCAACCATAAAAACTGTGATAGTCGAACTGTATAAACAAACCAAACAGTGTTTTCACCGTAAAACATGAATGAAATATCAATATTTGCCTTTGCCTTCTCTCAGCAACTGTAATGAGGGTGGAAAATTCATGCCATATGTTTAGAGTAGAAAAAGAAAATAGATCTCAACAATTCACCCGTGTGGGTGCTGGCTACACTGTTTAATATTTTTAATCCATCCGTTTCCCTTCACATATAAATCCTCTGCAAATCATGAACCGCTCGAGACTGCCAGTTACTAAATTCACAGTTATTTCTAGCGAGGGCTCCTTGCTGAGGAGAGTGTGAAGGCACGTTGATAATGAAGCTGGTGGTGGCTCTGCCATGATGAGAAAGGGCTGTGCTTGTCTCCACAGACTGGAATATGAACCACTTTAAAGGAGAATTCAACAGACATAGCCCTACCTGGAGCTGCAGCTGCTGATGAGCACGTGGTCCCGACAGCCCCTAAGCCCGCGCCCGCGCCCCCCCCCCCCGCCCCAACGCTAATCCATATACAGAGAAGCACAGGACATGCTAAGTGGACTCTGCCTGTGATGACCTCCAATGCGGTGTTTGTTTAGAGTAAAGGGTGTCATCAGGGGCTCCGAGGTTTGTGACAAGCTCCATGTCCAGCTTCCCACACAGCGAGCAGTAAGGGCTGTTTTTATTTTGAAGCTGTGACTGAGCCCTTGATGTGTAGTTGCTGGAGCCTGCCCAGGCTTTTAAGACACGAGCCAGAAGGCGCAAAGAATGATTCAATTTTCTTCAAATTGGCTCATGGGCCAGAGGTTTGCGGAAGCTGTCACCATCCTGCAAAATCCAATACCGTGGTGAGGAAGCTTTGCTTTGAACTTGAAGCCGGTCTTCCCAGAGCATGCTGTGTCTGGCACTGAGGCCAGCCCTGCTGAGGCAGAAGGGGTATTGATGGGAAGAGGAGAGGAAAGATGTGCAAAGCACGGAGAGGTGACAAGCAGAGGCTTCCAGCACTGTGAGCAGGGCACTGCTGTCCCATTTACACCTGACAATCATCTTGGGGTGCAGGGAAGCCATATCCCATCTGCCTCAGAGAGATGGAGGGCACATGGAGGACCACCCTGGCTAAGATCACCACACAACTATAGAAAGGTAGAGCCAGGGAGGGGTCCAGCCAAACTTGGTCTTAACCACCAACCAGCCTACCATCATCAAAATAAGATAAAATAATCTTTCTAACTAAGTTTGGTGGTGCATGTCTAAAATCCCAGCACTTAGGAGGTAGAAGCAGAAGGAAGAAAAGTTCAATGTCAGGCTGGGTGACATGACTCTAAACATGTCTGCCCCTTCCCCAAGTAACACTGAGCTCAGGGCATAATCAGATCTCAACCCCATCTACCTGGACACTAGACAGACAGACAGAAACAGAGACAGAGAGACCGACAAACAGACAGACGTGTGTGCGCACACGCGCGCGCGCACACACACACACACACACACACACACACACACACACACACACACACCAGTGTCTAGGATACTACATGCAAAGAAGAAGGTGTCGATAAGTGTTTGTTCACTAAATAAGGGGCCCATCTGACAAACAATCTATACACGATGTGATCAATGCTGCAATCAATCAATGCATAATTTAAAAACCAAAACGCTAAAGGGGACACGAGAGTGGAAGAGGGATGTTAGGGAATATGACTAGGGAAATGTGGGGGAAGGGATATAGAGGAGGGGAATGCGAAAAGTACATTATGCTCCTGTGTGGAGATGTCACAATGAAACTCTTTACTACTTAAAGTTAGGCTGTGCTAAAGCAAGAGTTAAAGAAATGAAACCACAAGTCAGTCTGTACTTCCTTGGCGGCAGGAAGCTCTGCCTTCTCCAGGGGTGCTCAGCCCAGAACTTGACTGAGATGGGTAGGGTGACGGGTACTTTTAGAAGAGGG
Source organism: Acomys percivali (assembly GCA_907169655.1). Classification (NCBI taxonomy): domain Eukaryota; kingdom Metazoa; phylum Chordata; class Mammalia; order Rodentia; family Muridae; genus Acomys; species Acomys percivali. The sequence continues at coordinate 13,503,406 of OU015753.1, forward strand.
GGACTATGACAGCATCACAGCCAGAGAATCCTGGGGAGGCCCAGGAGAAGAGTCTCATGGGGCACAGGGACATATGGTGGGTGGACAGGCTGGCTGAGATGCCTCCAGGCTGCGGAAGGAGCCTGTGCCAAAACGCTGTGAGGTGGAAAGGCTTGACACCGCACCGGGTCTGATGCTGCTCGAAGAAGAAGCAGAATGCCTGAGTGGCCAGACATGAACTGGACAGGCCGGGTGGGGGCCATTCCACACAGGGGCCACAAGTGAATTTCTTTTTCCTATATTTTGTTTGTGTGTGTAGCATACACACACATATATATAGGTGCACACACTTGTGCAAGTGGAGTGGAGAAGATAACCTTGGCTGACACTCCTCAGGTGCCGCCCACCTCCTTTTTGAGACAGGGTCTCTCAGTGGCCTGGAACTTGCCAAGTACGTGAAGCTGGCTGGCTATGGAGACCCAGAGATCTGCCTGTCTCCATTCCCCCCAGAGCCGGGATTAGAAGTGGGCAACAACTAGACCCCTCTTTTTGTCATATCAGTTCTGGGACTGACCTTAAAACCACACGCTTGTACGGCATCTCCTGGCTCCTCTGGTTCTGCTTTCTTGTGTTTCCTGTCTCTGCTGGCACATAGATATTACACACTTGGTACCCAGGTACCACTTTAAGTGCTTCAGGACCACTCTTAGCTCCTGGCGAGCGACACTGGAGTGATCTTCACAACCTTGCAATCTGGGTAGTATGGCTACACCCCTGACATATGGCTGAGCAAACTGAACCAACAGGAAGTGAAGGTCACCTGGTTCTCATGTGGTACCAAGAGGACTGAGACCCAGGCAGACTGGAGGGCAGCTCTGTTGCTTAGACCTGCACAATGGACTCTACTGTCAATGAAGTCAGCAAGGCTTTGCTCCCTCCTAGATACCCAGCCCAGTGACCAACACAGGGGACATTATGGATGCATAATGAATCTTTTCCACCAACCACTGGACTAACTTTGGGAGTCATTCATTCTTCCTAAATAAAGTCTTTATATACTCCCAATTTATCCTCTTACAAATTTAAAATATGTACTATGCTTTTTTAAAAAATCTATATTTAATTATACGGCATCAGTGAAATTTCACTTGGGGAATGATAATCCAACATAAATGAATGTTTCCAATGGGGTGGGGGAGGGGTGGCTGTAATTTAAAATAAAATACTATACTAGTCAGGAAGAAAAAAATGTGCTCTCTTCATAGGAAGAACAGGGAGTATTATCTGGTATTAGGTGGCCCCAGCCAATTAGAACATGGCATCAGTAGCAAAGGACCGGAGCCACCCTAAATTCTTCCTTTTCTGGCTGAGCCCTTGCTGCTGATCCGGGCTGCAGTGCGGACTGCCTGCCCCGGCCTGACTTTCATTAAGGCTTAAAGTCAATTAAGCCACGAATTGGAACAATCATTTCTCCTTTGCAAAGTATTGATATTTGCCCCCCAGACGCTGTAGGGCTTTTCCAGCCCTCGCGGAGAGATTTATGTTAGACAATTTCTTTCTGATTAAAACAAATCATAGCTCAACAATTCTAATTTCTTCCTTTCTAAGCAAGAAATGACCAGGGGACATAGGAAACAGTGATCAGGCTCCCTCATTCTGCCCAGGCCAGTCCAAAAGAACACTCTTTAAGATAGTGCCTAGAAAGTTGCCAGGTCTACCGTGTCTCCCTGTCTTTGTCTGTCTGTCTGTCCTGTCTCTGTGTTGCCAGCTCTCTTCTGCTTTTTTCTTCTCCTTTCTTTTCCTCTATCTATCCGTATACACACACAGGTACATGCATATAATCTTGACAAATTTCATGATTTGTCACCGCAATCACTTGTTAACCACAAGGAAAGTGGGATGTTTTAAGGACTGCCAACCCAAGCTGTTTCCTCTGGCCTGAGCAGTAGGAAACCAGAGCGGTTTTGTGTGTACCTTCTCAAACTCTGACAATACCTTAGGCATTTTAAATCAATTACTGATACAATTAATCACATAAGTAGCAAAGAACCAAAAAAACCACCTAAGTCCCCCCTGTCGCTGTTTGTACACACCCATGGGAAGCCTACAAGCCTCTGGAAACCCTCTGCTGGCCTTGAACTCCCTACATAACCAGCCCTGCCTGTCCTCAAACCATGGCAATCCTCTTGCCTTAGTCTTCAAATGCTCGGATTACAAATGTGTTCCACCATGCCTGAGCGGCCCTTTAATTCATCCCCTCTGCTCTTGGATTCCGCCTCTGGAGCCAGTCTTTCAACTTCAAGGTTCTCCTTCCTGGCCCTGAAGGTCAAGTTCGCTTATGAGTCCACTCTGCATCATAGTCAGCCCTCCCAAGTCCAGCACGAGTGGAGAGGCTGGCTACGGAGAATCCTCAAAGCATTAGTAATGTCCCAGAAACCAGAACAAATGCTCTAATATGGTGTTCCACACCATTCTTGAGCAAGTTAGAAGCCAGTTGAAGAACTGGAGACCCCAGTAACACACAATGAGACCAGTGAACTCCCACAGCTCAAAATGTTAGAAACAAGGGGTTCTATATATGTGTGCTGGCCAGAGGGGCAGGCTTGTGCTACCTGGTTTTTAATGCCCACCACTCGGTTATCAACCTTTGCTGCCTGCCCTCTTGCTTATCCCATGAGTATTTGCTAACACCTCCTGTGCCTGGCTACTATGAGGCACAGAGAGGACGTGGCAGGAGACCCAGAGAAGCAGGAGCACTGCCCTGAAATCACCTCATACCTGTGCTGTGTGAGTTTGCACCTGGTCCTGAACACCTCTGTGCCTTAAGATCTAAAACAGAACTCATTCAATTCATGTGCGGCACGACCATCGTTAGCATATGTTGAACTAAAGCACTTGGCATGCTTGACTCAGTGACTACACCACCACGATGGCTGCCGTTCCCGTTATTAGGATGCTTATTTTCAAAGGACGGTTGACCAAGGGCTAGTGAGACGGCACAGCAGGTAGAGGTGCTTGCCACTGAGCCGGAAAATCTCTGGGATGGCTCAGGATCTGGGCTAGGGCAATATTTGACATTAGTGGCACCGTATCTCCACTTTTGCATGTACCTAGATTTCCTTGAGGCCCCAACTCCAGAGACCCTAAACTGGTGGTTCTGGGCAGAAGGCATGAATCTGTGTGGCTAGCATGTTCTCACGTGATGCTGATTCAGCCTTGAAGAAGAACACTTGGTGCGTTTCCGCAGCACTGGGAACCACCAAGAGTTGTCAATGAGACATGACAGAGAGCAGTACAAATGCGCCCTATCTCTCCCTACCTTAAGTACAGCACCTTTCCAGCCTCCTCCCACTTATATTTGTGTCTTCTTTTTGCTTTCAATTTGGGGTAGGTTTTAGGCCTCCTGTAATTCATCAACTAATTCTCTCCTGGCTACACATTCCAAGTAATTAAAGTTCAGTAATGATGGAGTCTTTCTGCTCCAGCACCTGCATTTCATTTGTTTATTTTCCCAGAGTCATAAATCTGAAGGGCTGTCAAAGTGCCATAATATTAGTGCAATAATCAAAGTTAATTAGTCCCTCTCAATAAACAACAACAAAGCCATTACAAAGATGCATTGAAGTTTCTCCCGGCCTAAGCCGGTTTGCAGGCAGGCTGCCTTGTAGTCGGAACAATCGGAGATCTCAGAACTGTTGAGTCAATGAGTGTGGTGTTTCTCCATCAGTTAAAGGCAGGCTGTGCCCTTGGTGCGTGCTGATTCATTAACTCCAGGGAAGGCAGAGCAGGCCCGAGCTCCCGCAGCTGCTGCCTGCTGCAAGATTCGGGGGCTGAGGTTCCCCAGCTGCTCGCCGTCGTACCCTGAGCATCCCAAGCTTCAATAATAAAATAGGGACAAGGGTTGCAGAGAAGTGCGAGGGGGCAGGCTCACCGACAGCTCTCAGTAACCCGATAGCTTCAATAACTTTGGATTTATTATTTAGGGAATTTGAGAGATGCGTGTATTAGTTGGGTTCTGAGAAGGCAGCCAATGGAGCTCTGGGGAAGGAGAGCAGCCCTCGGTCCAGTGGTCCATGGAAGAAGATGCTGTTTTCACTATAAGGGAGGCCTGGGTAATTAATTCACGAAGAAGCAGGGTGGGAAGGCTGTGTTGATCTATCAGGAAAGGAATCCGGAACAAAGCTGGTGGCCCCTGTGACGTGCAAGACACCTGGGAAACCACTGCAAACTGCAGATGCCTTATACTTTAAGAAGCTCACTGGGTCTCAGGTCCAGAGTCTCTCAAAGATGGCTCCTTCTCCCATGGAGGCCTTGGCTCCTGCGTTAGTCGCTCCTGTTGTCCCCAGAAGTGAATGGCTGAACACGGTACACATTCTGTACCTAATCAAACCTGCAGGTCATAAGCTGGGTAATGTTCTAGCCACTGGGTGGTTCTGAAAGGAAAACTCACCATATGAATCCGCTGGACCATGGTAGCAACTGGGCAGCAGAAGGCTGGGCTGGGCCAGAAGGATCTAAGAGGCTTTAAAGTACCATTGTGACAACAGGGTCTTCTCACGGCTGCTTGAGTGTCCTCCCAACCTGGTGGCCCGAATCCAGGGACACAAGTCAGTTGCAAAGAAGAAGCCAGGGTGCCTTTCAGGACCATTCACCTTTCTTGGGAGTCACTCTCCATCAGTGCCACCAGACAGAAGGAACTCACTGAGACAAGGCGCCAAGTACAGTGCACGCTGTTGAAGGAGAGCCAGGCTCCATTCTTAAAGGGAGGACTGCCAAAGAACTGGTGCACAGGCCTTGTGGCCACAACACACTTGCAAGCCTTCTTTCAGCAGAGTTTTCAAAACTTAGCTACAACCACATCCTCCACTTGACAGGGACAGAGACCAGTTGTCATGAGTCCCCTGTGACGGCAGTGAGGGCTCTGCCAGCTCCACTTCTCCTCAACACTAACCGCAGCCTATGCAAGGCCAGGCGGCTACAACCCGTGCAAGGATGTAGCACTAACAATCCCATCTCTACCTCCTAGGGGTGGGAGGGGCTTCACTCTTTGCCTCAGTTCATCTCAGTATTGACTGACACTGCTCAGGAGATGAAGGGATCCTACAGAAGGAAAGCTTAGAAGTCGCCTCTCCCTCCCTCCGGCCCTTCTTCTATTTCTCCATTCTGTCCCATGAAAAGACATAGTGAGCTATAAGGTAGGAAGACGAACCTAGCCAAGCAGGCACTGTGGTCAGAGCTCCAGGGTATAGGACGTGTGGAACTAGTCTATGGTATTTTTATAAGAGGAGTGTGAACTTGGGCAACAAGTAAACACTTTTTCAAAATGAGTGCATGCGTCTGTCTGATTCGGGGGTCCGTGATGGACAAGGGTACACACCGCTTTCTGGATTGCCACATGCTGAACTCTATGCAGAAGAGTGTGGCTGCTGCACTCTGCCCGTGTGGTGACCCTGAACATTGTCACTCATGCCACTGTACAGGAAACAAGCTAGGGGGCTCCAGTGGGCAAACATTTGTGTCAGGATTTGATCCCAGGTCTCTAGGACTCCCTCCCTCCTCCTCTTGCCTAGCTCTGTGTTCATTAGAATTAGTTCTACTTTCAATACCTCACGAGGTTTAACCTTGACCTACTACTCCATGTGCTGGCCAGCCTGAGACACCACCTCCAGCCCTGACGATCTCTATTTGTCCTTGCCTGGATAGTTTTATCGGCACAATGACTATTTCTCTTCTATTTAATACAATACCTACTACATCTGAGGCACTCTGAACACTTCATAATAACCATGAAAAACAGTCTCAAGTATATTTTCCCCTCTTAAATAACAGGCTAAAGCTGAGTGGCCAGATGCAGGTCTTGCGGCCACTGGCTAGGTACCATCTAAAGACGAAATCCGTCATTTCAAACTATGTCAAAATTGCTTAATAAGAACCCAGGGGAACCTGCATTACTGGAAGGATGGATCTTCTTTGGGCTGCACACAATTGGGAGTGATGGTTTGGAGCTAGCCACCTGTGCTTCCTGCTCGCCCTCTTAAAATTCTGCGGTGAGCCACAGCCCTTGTTATATAAAGGTTATAATGGATATATAGTTTGAAAAGATTAAGTTCAAGACTGCCAGAAATGGCTAGGAAAGGGAAAAAATGAAGACACAGAAATGGTGATCAAAGAACAGTGGATACAGTCAAGAATAAGTCAATGCAAAAATTTCAGAATGAGAAATGAGATGGAAAAGTTGGGGGATAAGGACCAGGCACAATTTTCAGACATTCTGAAGACAGAGAAAACTCAGAATATTTTAGCAACCAATTATGTCTACGAGGGGATGAATAATTTATTAACTGATAAAGAATCCTTCCTGGGCCTGTGACAAGAAAGGTCAAATGGGCAACTTAAGCAGAACAGTAAATACACTACATAGCACTTAACAAGGAAGGGAGGGGGTGGAAGGAAAGATGCAGATTCCTTTGACCCAGTTATCAATGACATCAAATTACAAAGAGCTAGGGAAGTTCCTTCCTAGGCAACCACAGGTACCCTCATGTTACCTACATATTTCCCATCACGAGACACTGACTCACAATAGAGATGAATCTCTTTGAATACAGTATTGGGCAGCGTCCTTTAAAAGTCCTGGTTAAGACTAGGAGTGTGTGGCTCAGCTGAGAGAGGGCTTTCCTCGCTAGTACAAAGAGCTAGGTTCGATCCCAGCACCCACAGAAACTGGATGTGATGACTCAAGCCCATAATCTAAATGCAGGAGAGGCCAAAGCATGAGAGGTCAAAGCAGGGGATCGGGAGTTCAAGGTCATTCTTCCCTTCAAGAGCTCAAAGTTGGCTCAGTGATTAAAGGCCTTTCCATGCCAGCATGAGAATCTAAGTTGGGACACGGAGAACCCACAAACAAAACAGATGTGGTAGCATGGGCAGCGTTCCACTGGGAAACGGATATAGAAGCTCCCCAGCCAGCTATCCTTGCTCAAACAAGTAAAAAGCAAGGTCCAATACTCAAGATTGTCGTCCAACCTCTACCTATGCACCATGGCATGCATGCATCTGCACTCACACATACAAACAAGTAATCACACACACACGATCACACACACACACACACAAAATGACACAGTCACAAGAGCACAGACACACACAATTGCACCACACATACAAGCACACAAGCACAGACACATATAATCATACACACACAATGATACACACAAGCACACAAGCACAGACACATATAATCACACACACACAATTATACACACAAGCACACAAGCACAGACACACACAATCACACACGGAGACACACAGAGGCACATATGGAGGTTAAAAAGACAATCTGGGGCAATCTTTAGGAACAACACACATAGAAATTTGAGGTAACAGAATGGCTAGGAACCAGGGTGATGCAGTTTCAAACTCAGATGCCCTACTCATCCCCTAGCTGTGTGGAATCACACCACCCTCCTCCAGCCACTAAAGCCCTGGCTGTCAGATGGGCTAAGCACATGGGCTATGTGTTTCTCTGTTAATGCTAAGCATATTGCCCTACCACACAGACACCTCAGTACCATATGAAGATAGCAGAAAATGACATCTGAAAATCTCCCAGGGTAGAATTTTAGAACTTCATCTTTGTTTTGGCTGCAAGTGCCATCTTACTGGCCCAAGCAAAAAGTTCACACAGCTGTTTCTGGCTCACAAAATTGTTTATATCATATTCTATTTACTGGGATCCAACACTGTACAGAAAAAGCAACATTTAAAGCACGTCTGCCTGCATGCTGCTGTGTTTCCCACCATCACGATAATGTACTAAAACTCTGAAACTGGAAGCCAGGACCAACTACGTGTTTTCCTTTATAAGAGTTGCCGTAGTCACGGTGTCCTTCATAACAATAACACCCTAAGACACTTAGTGGTAATATTAATGGCTTCATGATTTTGTTTAGCTAATGACATTTAAAACAACAGGATATGACTTGTATCTTGGGCTCACCTTTTCCAAGGCAAGCCACTAACAAACAGAAAGCTTCTATGTCAGCCACCCCACATACAACCTACACACACACACACACACACACACACACACACACACACACACACACATGCACACGCCGCATGCATGCACACATGCTCATCTTGCATGAGAAGACATCACCCCTAACACCTTCCATCTGGAAAGACAACTGAAAAGGGTATGCATTTAGTATCAATGGGATCTAAGAAAATTCCCACAAGTATCGAGACTCCATCGGCCCGTACAGTCATTGAGTGGCTCTGAGGCAGCCAGAAAGCTGCTGGGCTTCTGGGGAGCTTCCTGGAACTGTGACTGAGCACTCACCACCATCACCCACCTTTAATACCACACCAGAAAAACAAGGTAATGTAGTACTGAAGGCTCAGCATGACAGGTGTAGTGGCAAACACCTTCAACACCAACACTCAGGGGGCAGAGGCAGGCATATCTACAAGGGCAGTCTGGTCTACAGTTCTAGGTCAGCTAGGACTACTACACAGTGAGACTCTGTCTCAGAAAAGAAAAATCAATAGTACTTGCTCAACCAACATAATGTCTAGTACCAAGTTCTCCGCATGTGAAAGGCCCGATTTCTGATGCCAACCAAAGAGGCTGCCAGGACACAATGCTATCAGTGCTGTCAATATGTGTTCACTCCAGGAAGATAACAGACCTGGAACCACCACCATTAGAATCTGGAGTATTTTAACGCTACAGCATCAGATCAAGTGGCTATGATCAGCCTAGGATGTGTTCTCTCTGCCACATAGACATTCCATTAATAAAGCTCTCATTTCTTTTTTTTTAATCTCTCATCTCCCTCCTTTCTCAATAACCACTCCTTGCTGTTTCTGGTGACTGAGCCCTTAATCGCCTTTCCTGGATATGTGCAAAGGGCAGTTCTTTGTAAATACAAAAAGAAAAGCAACCACGTAAATAATTAGGACGGCTTTTCAAATGACAGTTGAGTGCTAATATGAAGTACCCTGGAAAATACTAATCAACCAACTAAATGTACATCTACCAAAATGTGGGGGGCCAGACATAAAAAGCCAGGAAAACAATTCACTGTGACTCCACTTAGATGGTGTTAGTAAACATCCTCCTCACAGCTCTCCATTCAGCCACTTGTGGAGCGAGGAGAAAAACAAGCCTCACAATGCTCTCCACGCACAAGGAGGAAATTACTATCTTCATCACTGTTATTAATCAAGGCAGCTGGCATTTAATCGAGCACTTAATCTTTCTCCACCATGTGTTAATATTTTACCTACACATAGCTCTTGTGTTTACTACAAACCCGCTTTGTCATGAAACAGATACTATACTCTGCATTTTACAGAGGAAGAAGCTGAAATTTCCAGAGGTTCAGACAGTTTACCAAGGTCATAGTGTGTATCTGCTTGTAATCTTTACCATCATACTACAGCTCAATTTTTATTTTTCACTAGTGCGTAGGCATGTGTCCCTACATGTAAGTTTGTGCATTTGAGTGCAGGTCCCCAGAGGCCAAAAGAAGGTACTGAATTCACTGAAGCTGGAGTTATAATCATGGGTGAGTTGTCCGGCATGCATGCTGAGACACAAACTCGGGTTCCCTACAAGAATATTACAGTACATGCCCTAAGTTGTCCTCCATGCCTACAATATATTTTTATAATCGTCATAATTAGCCAAGAATACATTGCACCATTCCCAGAAAGCATCCAGATATGTCCAGAGACGTTCTGGGTTGTCACAAAAAGAAAGGTCTGTTGTATTCACTTTGGTCCTTACTAAGTTCAATATCAGATCATCTCTAGGCCCTGGGAGACTCAGTGTTGGATCTGCTTGTGCACACCAGTGATCTCACCACTTGACGAACTAAAGCAGGAGGGTCTCATAAGTTCAAGGCCAGTCTGGACTACATAGTGAGTTCCCAGCCAGCACATGAGAAGGAGAGGAGGGGTGGGGAGGGGGAGGAGGGGGTGCGGCTATGTGGATGCCAAAGAGTTGCTTTCTCTAAATCTGGTCCTGAAATGAACCATTTGGGTCTAAAGCGAAGACTGCAGGTTAAGGGTGTGATGCTCAGGTAAGGGGGAGAATGGACCAAGTGACCTTTAAGGCAGATGGCATAAATAAGGGCCCTTTCCCTGGGTTCATGAACTATGTGGCTACAGACCCTACCCTTCTCCAGAAGAGATGGCCTTTGGCTCCTCTGTGAAATGAAGACTGGGCTATTGGTTGTAACGGGCCACGCCTGGACACAATATATGACAGGAATTCCGTGAATGAAGGCAGTCAGCTGCCTCAACACTAGGAATTGACTGGGTAAGTCACAGACATGAAGCCCTGGAAACATGGAGATCCTGGAAGGCACAGTGGTACTCGGAAGAGAAAGCCCAGGCTGGGAGGAACAAGCGGAGTGGATGAAGAAACCAACTCCATCTCCTGCACTGAACTAAAGATGCCCACAGAGCCTTGGCACCTGAGGATCAGTGTGCAGCCAAAATGCCCAGAGACTTCTGAATGAGCTCTTGCTGCAACAAAAAAAAACCTTGGACCACTCAGAACCTCCCATCGTGTGGCAACATGTCACAGTACATCTCCAACAGGTACAGATATGGTCCATTCCAGGCAAAGTGTGATCACATTCAAACTGGCTTAAAGGCTGAAAACCTGCAGTGGATCAAATTGACCTTGAGAATCCTTACTGAGATGCCAGGCGAGATCCCTGTGCAGAGGTGTAAAATAAGGATAGTGCTGAAGAAAAGTCAGACCAGCAAGGTCAAAGGTGAGCATGTGGGGGAGGCGTGGGAGCCAAACGTAAGGAAAGGGACCAGGACTGACTGGGTCTCTACACTGCACTGACAAAGAAGGCAGAGACAGGAAATGGTAACCATGGCTTTAGGTGCTAAATCTGCGACTCTGTATTCACCATCTTGCAGGAGTGATGAATATACAGAGAATCAGTGCACCAGTGAGGTATGGTGGAAAGGGTTGAGTTGCTATGGTACAAACCCTCCATGATGCAATTTCAATGTTTGAAACTGCCTGGGATACATTTGTTTCCACTAGTGTTTTTCTGTTCCCAGGTCCCTCACTTTAATGTTTTCAGATAATCTTTCCTCCAGGATTGCTACCACATCAAGGAACTATTTGGTGAAACTTCCCAGTGATAACTCCCATCATCTGAAGCTAGCTTACGGAGACAGTTACAGCCTAACATGAAAGGAAGGCAGAAGAAATGCTGGGTCTCTGAGATCATCTCATTAAACCTTCTTCGTTAGAGATATGCCAGATGTACTAAGAGACTTGCCCAGGGACCTACAGCTCATTAGGGTAGAAACCAGAATTTCTGCCTCTATGTGTCAAACCGTAGTGGAATCGGGACAAGTTTGGTGGCTCAGGCCTATAATCCTAGAACTCAGGAGGCAGAGGCACAATGACTATGTGAGTTCAAAGCTAGCCTTGAGCTACACAGTGAGATCCTGCTTGAAAAAAAAATTGAGATGGCGGGCTGGAGAAATGGCTCAGAGGTTAAGAGCACTGCCTGCTCTTCCAAAGGTCCTGAGTTCAATTCCCAGCAACCACATGGTGGCTCACAACCATCTATAATGAGATCTGATGCCCTCTTCTGGCGTGCAGGCACATATGCAAGCAAAACACTGTATACATAATAAATAAATAAATCTTTTTTTAAAAAATAGAGATGGCAACAGAGACAGATGATAGATAAGTGGGGAGATATATAGATAACTAATAGATCAAAGAGAGTTAGATGACATAGATAGATAGCTAGGATGCATAATTGATAGGCGAAAGATAGGTGGTGGATTTAAACAGATAATAAACAGATAAATAGATAGACAAATGAAAATAATTGATAGACAGATTTAAGTACCAAAATGAGTCCAGGTAATGGTAGCACATGCCTTTTGTTTGTTTGTTTTTTGGTTTTTTTGTTTTTCGAGACAGGGTTTCTCTGTGTAGCCTTGGACGTCCTGGACTCACTTTGTAGACCAGGCTGGCCTCGAACTCACAGCGATCCACCTGCCTCTGCCTCCCGACTGCTTGGATTAAAGGCATGTACCACCAGAATCCAGATAGAACACACCTTTAATTCCAGCTTCTGGGAGGCAGAGGTAGGTAGATCTATGTGAGTTCAAGGCCAGCCTGGTCTACAGAGTGAGTTCTAGGACAGCCAGGGCTAAACAGAGAAACCCTGTCTCAAAACAAAACATATATTTGGTATATATACATCAACATACACATATGTTGGGCATATATATGCACATGTTCACTTATAGTTGAAACTATAAGGGTGCACAAGAAATCACTGAGGATGTTTACCTTCCGTGGCCCAGGGAAGACTCTTATGTTTTGCCTTCTCTTTCTGCAGGGAAACAAGACTCACCTAGATGCTACCATCTCTCTTCCTTGTGACTCTCTGGAGGCCCTTGAATTCTGTGGGGTGGGACCTTCTTCTGTGTCTAAGCATGCTGTTGCTACTGCAGTGCCCTCTCCCATGCTGTTTGCATGGCTTAGCCCTAACTCATGAAGTCAAAGAGGGACCCATAGGGAAGAAGGGTTTCAGCAAGAGAAGGGGGGATTAGAGAGGATAATGGCGGATGAAAATGACTAAAATGTATACCATACATGTATGAGACTGTGAAAAGTAAAATAAACAAACAAACAAATGGCTGCAGAAATGGGTAAACAATGCCATAGGAACACACACAAAAACCCCAACTGCATTCATGGGCATTGGCTGTGTGTTATTTCTCTTAATAAAAGATTTAAATAAGTAAACATTCTCAAATCTCTAAGTAATAAAGCAGATGACACTGGCAGTGAGCTATAAACAAATGCATGGGTAATAGCTCTCTCACTCATCCTTTCCTTCCCAAAGTAAACAATGTGAAGATGACTCTGAAAACAAAGACGTTCTTCCAAGAGCAATAAACTCCATGGGCTACACTGAAACCTCCATGCACTCTGCCTGGTGTATGAACCTGACAATTAAAAAACAACGCAGCCAAGGGCTTACCCATTCCTCCAGAATGCGGGACACTGCCTCGCTGACTTTGCTCATGTTCCTACAGGCCAGGATCACGTGTGCACCATGGAGGGCAAAGGACTTGGCAGTTTCGAACCCTGTAGTTAAAAGAAAAAGTCCACATTAGAAACGACTGACAACATCTGACACATTGTAGGGCCGTTAGTGGACACCACTGACAAAACTGAGTGGTTCTTAACCAGAGAGGATTCTGTGCCACATGGGAGAGGGGACAGGTCAGGAGATGTTTTCCGTGGGTGAAGCTGTGCAGTGGAGTGTTAGTGGTTTGAGTGACATGACAGATAAGATGTCTTACTTTAGACCTACAGTGGAGCCCTGATGAGTGAGCAGGTCAACAGTAAGTTGTAAGGAAGCTGCCCTAACAGATGTAGCTATTTCAAGGATGAATGCCCAGTTCGAGAGAGTTCAGGCCACAGACCTGAACTCCACCTTCCTACCAAGCATGACTAGACCCTTTGTTTAATGAGTGGCCCCCCGCCCTCCATGCCTGTGCTCTGCTCTGTGATAGGTGGTTTCAATACTTACAAATCCAGCAATTGTGGCAGTCTATGTGTCCTAGGCCCTCCCACTTACCTAGCTGGTGAGAACAGCTAGAAAATATTCATTTAGAGTGTATCGTGTGTATGTGTGTGTGAAGGCATGAGCCTATGTGGGAGCACATGCATGCACATGCACACACACACAGGCATGCACACACATGTCCTTCTTTGAAAATATCATAGATGTATTGTACACCAGAGAATCCATGATGCCAAGGTTTGGGAAGGTGAGGCAGGACACAGCAGGACTAGGGGATGCCATCAAGTCCTGTTCCAGTGTTACAGCAGTAGAAGAGAGGCAGAAGACAGGCTGAGCTTGTGGTACCCTTACAGACAGAGAAAAATAGAAATGTAAGCCCAGCACCCAAAAGGAAGGGTCCTGGTAAATACACCAGGGCTCCTGCTCAGAGGAGAACCAGAGATGGGCAGCCTTTCAGGAAGTTCAGGCTCGGATTCAAGTGGCCTGTTCCTATCTAAGTGCAAAGCAAATGATAATGATACTCTCTCTAGAGAAAGAAGCTGATACCCAGAGCCCCAATCATCCCTCCAACTATTTCACATTCTCATATAAAATTTCTGGGCTGAGAGCCTAAAATGGTAAGACAAACAAGAGGACAAGACATTACAAAAGGCCGGAAGAGATAATAACAGAAACAAATACACAAATGATCACTCCCGGTGGAATCAGAAATGGTGGCTGAATTCACTATGGTTAAAATTCTCAGAGAAGGGGAGCTAGAAAGAACAGTGGAGAACACTTGCTACACTCCCAAAGGACTAAGTTCAGTTTGCGGCACCCACATCAGGAGGCTCACAGGCACTTCTAACTCCAGGCCCAAGGGATCTAGCCTCTATGTGCAACTGTACTCATGTGCACGAACCTACATTCTCACATCATACACATAATGTAATAGTACAAAATAGTGTCTGGAGAGATGGCCCAGGCATTAAGAGCACTCGCTGCCCTCGCAGGGACCCAGGTTCAGTACCCAGCTCCCACATGGTAGCTCACACCCATCTGTAACTCCAGTTCCAGGGGCCCCAATGCCTTCTGCTGATTTCCATGGCCACTAGGCATATACATGGTACATATACATACACACACACACACACACACACACACACACACACACACACACACACACACACATTCAAACAAGATACTCATACACATAAAACAAAAATAAATAAATAAATAATTTGCAAATTGCAATGTTGGTCTTGTGAAGGGTTATCCCCCAACCATCTAGTCATATGCTGAAGCATGTCCAGCTCCTATATAGTATTTTCCTAAATTTTAAATATTAAGATAATTATTACAATTGAGATGTAATATGAATAAATTAATAAATTTTATTAAAAAATAAAAATAAAAAAATAAATTTTAAAAAAAGATCATTATTAAAGGACCTACGGATTCCACAAAACCTAAAAAGATTTTGTAAGATGTTCAACTTCTTTAGGATGATAAATTTATAAGGTTAAGTAGTGGATGTAAACATGTTTTTGTTTTGATCCCAAGAGTTGGGATGGGGAACAAACTTGTGAGAGAACCGGCGATATTTATCCACTAGAAGGTGAACTACCTCATTCAGTGTCTTGGTTTTTGCCAGCTGAAAACATCTTAGTATAGACTCTGAGAGGAGAAATATATATGATCCCTAAAAAGGAGGCAGGGCTTTTTGGGTCTTGGTATTGTTTAGCTGTTCATTGCTCCACTTGGAGACGCTCCTAGAGAGAACCACTCCAGAGAATGCTTCGGGCCCTGAGTTCCAGCTGCTGTTCCAGGTTCCAGAAGCAACTTTGGCTAAATTGCTGGTCTGCTAAAATCCTGCCAACTATGCCAGGGGAATCACTCACAGGAAGTGACTCCAAAAAGGTCTACTTCTCCTATTCCCATTAACTTCTTTTCTCTCCCATCTAGCGTATGTGGGTTGGAAGGGAGGTATAAGCATTAAATAACCTCAAATAAAGTAGGTTTGGAAAAGGTTGAAGCCTACAGGTGGGCACCCAACATGCTTTGGGCACAATGGGCAACTTAACTTCTAATGTTGTGGAGGAAGATACAGGTTTTGAAGATACAGAGATGCTATTTCAGGGTGTCAGCAAAATCACAGCTGCTGTTGCAAAGTTCTCTCCTGCTTTATACCCAGAGGGAATTTTCTGTTTTTTCTTTGTCTTTTTATTGTATTACATTTTTTTTAAAGATTAGAAGAAAGACCAATAAGATATGAAAACTGGAAGCATGGGTAAATTCTATCATTCTGGAAAGGATTGCAAAGCTGGCTGTACAAGTAGAGAATTTGGGGGTAGAGGTTGAAGCATTTGGAAAGCAACAAGCACCGTTGGTAAAGGGAAAACACCTGGTAACTGAGAGCCAGTGCTTCCCACAACTGCCACCTGCCCTGTTCCACATGCCAGGTGTTCCGTGCACCAGCAGGCAGAAAGGGTCATAGCAAAAAGGGAAGCTGGAGAGGCTATAAAGATTCTAGAGGAATGGGAAAATAGACAGGCCAAAAGAGCTTTGGAGAAAAGTACTCCAATAGAAGAATTCTATAGGGCTACACAGACACCATCAGCTTTTCCAGTCTTTGTGTAACATATCTCTGCTAATGATGGTGGTGAGGCTTATGATGAGATGGCATGGTGTCCAGGAGATATGCTAGATTTAAAGCATTTTAAAGAGGCTATTTTATGGTATGGGATGCATTCATCTTTTGTTTAAAAATGGTAAGTAACTGGACTCCGCAGCATAGACTTATTCCCCAAGATTGGAAGGGATTGGTGTCAGCTGTGTCAGAAGCTGCTCCACAGTTACAGTGGTTATCGTGGTGGAGAAATGAAGCCACGAGAATAGAACAACGAAATATGACAAGGGAGATAAATGCGGTTAAAGATCAATTGCTTGGTGAAGGGCGTTATGCTGACTTTATGAGAACAGGCTGGGTCTGGAGGTGTAGTAATTGAACAATGTCGTGTTGCAGCCTTAAGAGCTTGGCATATGGTTGAGGAGCCTTGTAAAACAACCACTTCATTTACTAAGGTATTTCAAGGCCCTGGAGAAGCTGTCACAGAATTCTTACAGAGATTGAGTTCAGCTCTAGATAGAGCCACACCAGAACCTGAGAGCAGACAGGCATTGGTACTGATCATGGCATATGAGAATGCAAATACTGAGTGTAAGAGAGCAATTAGACCATCAAAAGCACAAGGAGCCCCATTAGATGAACGGGTAAGAGAGACAGTTAGTATTAGCTCTCTGGAGCATCAAAACAATATCATAGGACAAACTATAGTTAGAGGTCTCAGATATCAAAACACCTGGTAGTTTAATTGTGGTAAATTTGGCCATTTACAAAGAAATTGTAAGGTTAAAAGTTCCAGACCTCAAAATAACAGGTACACTCACTTTGGAGTAAATGGTACTCATAGAAGAGTACAAGGAGTTTCTGGCAGTGATGGTGATGATATGCCAAGACTTCCAGGGTATTGTAGCCACTGTGGGAAGGGAAAACATTGGTCTAGGGTTTGTCAATCCAAGAAAGACATACAAGGTAATCTTTTGCCATCGGGAAACAAAAAGGAGGGGCCTGTTAACTTGAGGCCCCACAGCAAACAATATGAGCCATCTTTCTTTGGTCAGGCAGGAGGTAACAAACTTCCAGGAAAACAAAGACTAGGTATTGATGGTTTCATGTATGCTACTGAAGGCAGCACAGCTCTGGATGTGGCCTCAGATAGACCTCTTACACTATCCCCACAAGTGCTTGTGTAGCCACTGGTGCTTATGGTCATTTACCTTCAAGGACAGTAGGAATAATCTCGGGAAAAAGTGGATTAACTTCTCAAGGCTTTATTGTGCATTCTGGTATTATAGACGGGGATTGTAAGGAAGAAATTAAAATTGTGGCATATGTAAAAAAGGAGATGCAAATTAATATAGGGTATAGAATTGTTCAGATGTTACTGTTTCCTTACATCAAGGGCAAAGCCACTCCAGTAGAAAGAACAGGTGCATTTGGGAGTACTGGAAGACCTGTGTTCTGGCAAACAATGGTTAATAACTGGAGACCTAAATTAATGGTACAAATGAATGGTGTTGAAAAAGAAGGTTTGGGGGATACAAGCCCAGATGTCATGATCCTTTTTCAAAAGTACTGGAATCCAGATTGGCCACTTCAGAAGGTTAATACACAATTTATAGGAATTGGTAAATTATCTCAAATAAGAAAAAGTGTATGGAGGATTAAGTGTGTGGAACCAGAAGGGCAAACAGGGAAGCTGAGACCCTATGTGGCTGACATGCCCATAAATTTATGGGGAAGGGATCTTTTATAGCAATGGGGTACTCAAATTAATATTCCTGCAGTCACAGAGACAGACAATGATGAAATTAGGGGTGAACTGATAGATGCTTCTGGAGAGGGTATTAATCTGTATAATCAAGAACAATCACAAGCTGTGCCTATTGCCCAGATACAGAACTTCACAGGTATTGCATTTCCAGATTTATAAAAAGGGCCACTGCTGATATACCAACAGCTTTGCCCCTAAAATGGATATCAAACAGACCTGTGTGGCAAGAGCAGTGGCCCATAACAAAAGAAAAATTGCAGACATTTCAACAACTGGTACAAGAGCAGCTAGGGGGTCTACCAGTCCATAGAATTCCCCTGTGTTTGTTGTTAAAAAAAAAAAAAAAAAAGGAAATCAGGAAAATGGAGGATGGTAATGGATTTAAGAGCAGTGAATAAAGTAATTCAACCAATGGGTCCTTTACACCCTGGAGTTCCTTTACCCTCTTTCTTACCTAGATCATGTCCGATAATAGTAATTGACTTAAAAGAATGTGTTGGGTTTTTTTTTTTTCACAACACCCTTGCATGAGCAGGGCAGGGAAAGCTTTGCTTTCTCAGTACCTACTCTGAACAATAGTGGTCCAATGAAGAGATATCATTGGAAGGTACTTCCACAGGAAATGTTGAATAGTCTAACATTATGTCAACACTTTGTGTGACAACTATTAGAAATAATTCATAGCAATTTTCTCAATCTCTCATTTACCATTACCTGGATAATATTTTGTTGGCTGATTCTGATAGAGATACTTTAGAGAAAATGTTTAAGGAAACACAAAGAATGCTGCCATGCTGGGAGTTACAGAATGCTCCAGAAAAAAAATGCAAATGGGAGATTCAATTACCTATTGGGGCTATAAAATAACTCAACAAAAATTCAACCACAAAAGGTACAGATCCATAGAGACCAGTTGCAAACTCTTAATGATTTTCAAAAACTGATGGGAGATATTAACTGACTGAGGCTTACAATTTTATTAGCTACTTATGAGTTAAGTAACTTGTTTCAAACATTACAAGGAGATTCAGATTTAAGAGTCCAAGATATCTAATGGCTGAAGCAGAAAAAGAGTTAATTCTGGTAAAACAAAGACTACAAGTTGCCTATGTGGATGGAATTAATCCTAAGCTTGATTTTAGTTATTTTGCCTGCAACTCATTCTCCTACTGGGATCATTATGCAAAGAGAAGATAAAATCATGGAATGTATATTCTTTTTTTTTTTTTTTTTGGTTTTTCGAGACAGGGTTTCTCTGTGTAGTCTTGGCTGTCCTAGACTCACTTTGTAGACCAGGCTGGCCTCGAACTCACAGCGATCCACCTGCCTCTGCCTCCCAAGTGCTGGGATTAAAGGCGTGCGCCACCATGCCCGGCGGAATGTATATTCTTAACACATAAACAAAGTAAAAAATTGAAGACATACATGGAAAAACTTCTGAATTAATTATAAAAGCTAAAATAAGACTGTCAACTGTCAGGAACAGATACGGCGGAAATTGTAGTACCTCTTACTAATGCTGAGATTATGTCATTATGGGTAATCAATGAAGATTGGCAAAGAGCTTGTAGTAACTACTTGGGAGAAATTAATAATAAATACCCAAAAAGCAAACATATACAGTTTATAAAAAGAACTAATTGGATCCTTCCTCATATTGTAAAGGGAACACCAACTCCAGAGGCACCAACCTTCTATACTGATTCAAACAGGATGGGAATAGCAGGTTATAAGTGAGATAAAATAACTAATGTGATCAAAAGCCCATGTACAAAAATCAAAATTGTACGCAATCCTCAAGGTGCTGTTAGATTTTCCTGAATCTCTTAATATAATTACTGACTCTCAATATGCAGAAAGAGTTGTTTTGCATATAGAAACTACTGAATTTACTCCTGATAACTTAGAATTGACTTTGTTATTTGTGGAATTACAACAGGCCATCAGAAGTAGAAACTATGCCTTGTATATTACTCATATCTGGTCTCATACAGGATTACCAGGTCCACTGGCACAAGGAAATGAGGAAATTGACCAATTACTAATAAGTAATAGGTAACTGATAATTACAGTTAAGTTTTTAAAAGGCAAACTCCTATGAAAACACTTCTGAAAGAAGGATAATGAGGATAACCTGGAAAATTCAAAGATTCTATCTATGTAAAGAAACTGAATCCATGTGTCAAAAATCATCTTTAAAAGCAAATGCCAAGGAGATGGAGAAGAGCAAAGAGTGAGTGGGGAGAGTCTGTTTAGGTCTAGAGTTGAATACCAGCCATTGCTCTAAATAGTTAAACGATATGTACTTTATAGAAACATTTTATGTTAATGTATGTGTGTGTGCATGTACATTTGTGTCTGTATGTAGTACATGTGTGTGGTACACGCAGAGCCATCAGATTCCATGAATGTGGAAATACCTGTGGCTTTGCACTACAAACCATGGGTCCTGGAGACTGAACATAGTCCTCTGGAAGAGCAAGAAGCCCTCTTTACCACCCAAGCAGTCTCTCTGGGCCTGATACCACATTTTTTAAAGTTACAGTGAATCCAACCTAATAGACAGCTCCTTTTTTAAAAATGGTTTCACTTATTATTATTCATAGATGTGTTTGTGTGCATGCATGTATGTATCTGGAGATCAGAACAGGGAATATTTTCTTCTATTTATTATTGCTGTGTGTATGTGTGTATATGTAGACACACATGCATGTTTATGGACATCAGAGGACAAATTTCAGAAGTCAGATCCCTCCCTCACTGAGGGCTCCTAAGCCGAACTCTGTTTTCATAACCAGCGCTCCTACCCATTGAGCCATCTCCCTAGCCTCCAAAATGCCGCATTTTAGAAGCTGTGGAGGATGAATGCTGTTACCTACATGAAGGTAGGACCAGAAGGTCAATGACACCTTCATGTGTTATCTGGGACCTGATGTACCCACAAGATCTTGGAGAAAAATAGCAAAAGGTGTATTTCTCCTAAGTTGTCAGGTCAACTGAATGACCAGAAATAAACATATATTTATTAATTATTATATATCAATATATAATTGTATAATTATATAGTATATAATTAATATGTCATTACCTATTAATATAACTTTTTTCAAGATAGGGTTTGTCTATGTATAGCCCTGCAACTTGTTCTATAGACATGGCTGGCCTTGAACTCACAGGAATCTACCTCCTTCTGCCTCCTGAGTATTGGAATTAGAGGAGAACAGCATCACCACTGAAATATTCCAATTATATTTCAATTAAATGGTATTAAGCTATAAATCAAGGAAGATGGCAAACACATTTCCCAGACATTCTTTGGCAACTATTTTGTTCTGTTTGAGACAAGTTCTTGCTATGTGTTCTAGGATGGCTTAAAACTCACTATGCGTAGCCCAGGCTGGCCTCAGATCCCAGTTCTCCTGTCTCTCTCCTGAGTGTGGGGTTACATGTGTGTGCCACCCTACAACAACGGCATTCCTGATAGAAAGGAGAGCACCACGATGCAAAGCCAGGTAGGCGCTGATGTTAACTCAGCTCTCCAGATTAGCAGTAAAGAACTGTCTCCATAGTGTAAATGTACCACAGTTTCTTAGTCCATTCTTCTACTGAGGGACACATAGGCTGTTTCCATGTTCTGGCTATTATGTATAAAACAGCTATGAACATGGTTGAGCATATGTCCCTGTTGTGTGGTAGGGCATTTTCTGGGTTTATTCCAAGGAGTGGGATAGCTGTGGTACATTTACACTATGGACTACTACTCAGCTATTAAAAACAAGGAATTCCTGAAATTTGTGGACAAATGGATTGATCTAGAAATTATCATAATGAGTGAGTTCATCCAGAAGCAAAAAGAGACAAACGATATATACTCACTTATATCAAAACACTAGTCCAAGGGATACGTCCCATGAAAAACTTTACTTACCAGGAAAGTGGGTCAGAGGAGAGGACATCCTATTGAGACTTTAGGTGAGAGTAGCATGGAAGAATGGGGAAATAGTAGGATCCACAGGGTCCTGGAAACCTACAAGAAGAACTTTATGACAGGCAGATCTGGGGCCTGGGTCCTCCTCAAACTAAGGTACCAGCCAAGGAGAATATAGGCAGTAAACTTCGAACCCCTACCAAGACCTAGCCGACGAACAGGATATTCTCCACCGTTGAGCGGAGAGTGAGATCTGACTCTCACACGAACTCTGGTGCTCCTTTTCTGACCACGTGCCCTGGATGGGGAAGCCTGGCGGCACTCAGAGGAAGGATAGCAAGTTACCAAGAAGAGACTCGATATTCTAAGAGCATATATAGGGGGAGGAGGTCTCCCTCAATCACAGACATAGGGGAGGGGAGAAGGGGGGGAAGTGGGAGGGAGGAAGGAATGGGAGGAAGCAGGGGAGGGGCTAACAATCGAGATGTAATATGAATAAATTAATAAAAAAATTAAAAAAAAAAAAAAGAACCATCTCCATGCCTGGCCATCTCTGCATCCTGGAAGCATTCACTAAGGAGTGGATGGCTCATGCAGCCCGCTGATGGATCACAGTGAAGCTTTGAAATAATCCACCTCCTTCTGAAGAGCAACCCTAACAAACCTGTAAGTTGCTTTTTAGTAAAGACTAAACATTAAAATCCTGTCAGAACGTTACTCACTACAGTTTGGAATGACGCTGCCTGGAAATCTGCAGGGAAGAAACCCGTCACCTTTTTATGTTCCCAGACAACCCTGTAAGGCCAGGCTATCACACTTGACAAAATGACCTACTGCACAAGACCCTGTATTACTGAAAGCTGTGTGTCTAACACGGTGGCAGCAACAGGCTGCCAGGGCCAGCATGTACCTTCTCTCCTTCAGATAAGTCCTGACTGCACTATGGTAAGCCATCTGTCTCTGTGTCTTGTAAAGAATAACTCTGGACCTTACATCTCCCTTTATCTAAACAGAGCTGTACACACGGCTAGTCAACTTGTCAAAGCTACAGCCGACAAGTCCATTTTCTAATCCTTTACAACCGCCTTTGGAGCAAAAACAAAGCGGGAGATATTTCAAAAGATGATGGTTTAACAGCAAGGACAATAACACGTTTATAGCAAACCACATCTCCAGAGTATGGAGTTTTATAAATTAAAAAAAAAAAAGTTTAATAACATTACCTACTGCTAAGTCCTGGATAAAGCCCATGAGGACAGCATCCCTCACGCTCGTAACACTGCGGCTGATGGCCAGCTTAATTAGCTAAATGTAGTAGCACTAAGCCAATCCTGCATGGTGCCAAAGTTGGTGCAAAATAATGAAGGCAATGGTTTACTAAATTTAATAACCTGATTCATCTTATAAAAAATTAACTTCATGACAATGTTTAAATTGCAGCAGCTTAACCATGAGGAGATAGCCAGTGGGTGCAGGAGAATATTTAACGCTAATAATATGAAGAGAATAAATAACGGAAGGCATTTTTAAACAATGGGCAGCAAGGTTTCCTAGCATCTGCAATAAGAGATCCGGTCAGAAGAGCTAAGTGGCCTTGGGAGTTTAATACCTCGTGGTTTCAGGTTTTCAGTTTTACATACAAACAATGAAGATAGAAAATGTACCCCCAAAATTAAATAACCCCTTACCTTACATTAGTGTTCATTCTCTGGGATAGAAGTTACAAAACTGCTAATTAAAGAACAAACCAAGTACAAAAACCGTTCTATTTGCCTGGATGTCTTTGTCCACCCTTTCCATCCTCTCGTTCCTCCTTTCCCCCACCCCACCCACCGCCTCCGTCTTCCCTTTCTGCCTCCCATGTTAGTCAATTTCTTCCTAACTGAATTATCTGCAGGGTCCAACATTTCTATAGGAGCTTATGATGGGGGTACTGGGACTCCAGCCACATCTGATGACAACCAAATGACTGTGGAGCCATCACCAAACAGGTGAAGGTTAGCATCTCAGGTCAGCCACAGCAAACTGCCACCAGTACTGTTGGCATTTCCCACAGGGCCACTCTAGGAGCCAGATGCCTGGATGGATGGCTCATCCAGATCTGCTGCTGCTGCTGCTGCTGCTGCTGCTGCTGCTGCTAACCCAAAGTTCTTGTGATGAGCCACGGTATAGCTCTAACTCATGATCCTCCTGCCCAAGCAATGGACATAGGCAAGCACATTCTACTTAATGTCCTGTGATTGCTAATACTGATTGTCAACTGGACCGGATGGAGACTCGCCTACGACCCATGGGCATGTCAGTGAGAAAGTGTTTGGATGATGAGTGATGACCCAACCTAAACATGGGTGGTTTCTCCACGGGCCAGGACCCTAGATAGAAAGAAAAGGGGGAAGGAAGCTGAGCATGAGAGCATTTAGTGCTCCTTGCTTCCTGACTATGCACGATGTGACCAGCCACTCATAACCTTACTGTATGACCATGAGCCAAATCAAACTCTCCATCCCCTAAAGTGCTTCCTGTCAGATATTTGGTCAGAACAAGAAAATTAATGTTCCCTCACTTTAAGGAGTATTTCCTGTTGACCAGTTTGAGATTTTATTTAAGCCATGCCAAAGTCCTACTGTGGCAAGCAAGAAATCAGCAGTCCAGCTATGCCTAGGTAAACCCAACAGTGCTACTCAGTTCTGCTAAGGCAGGTATGCACAGACTGACAAATCAGGGACTTACATGCATCAGAATGTGTCACTGTGTGGCAGCAGGGACCTTGGGTCAAGAACTACATCAGGACTGGAGGAGATAAGGAAGAACCAGACACACAAAAAGCTGCCAGGAATGACAAAGGCCCAGGGATGGGCTCACAGGGAAAATTTGGAAAAAGGAGGAGAGACGGAACCATCCATACCAATGGACAAAGAACATTCAGGAAAAACTCTGGACAGAGCGCACCTCTGTGAGTTACTACCTTTGTTGTTGTTGTTGTTGTTGTTGTTGTTGTTGTTGTTGTTGTGTTAGCCAACTAAAGCTCCTCCAGTGGCCAGGAAGGTGATAGAGTAGATATGAACAAGGGATCGCTGGGACCAGCCAAGTGGGGACAAAGAACCCGCTTATGCTGAGTGGCTGAATGCGTAAATTAGAAGAACATTTGGAAAATGGAAAAAAAAAATCTACAAAGCATGGTAACTGCCTAAATCTAAGCTTGAGTGGGCATCCAGGAGGTAGTGCAGGTTCCCCAGCAATGTGGGTGAGCCTAACCACTTGTTTGCATGGACAGAAAACACACAGGGAAGGATGGGTTTGTGCTCAGAGCAGGTGGCCGTACAGACAGGCACAGAACTGCCCACAGATTCCACAGGCACAAAGGACTCCAGAGTGGAAAGCCGGAATCTACAAGCCCTGACAAGGTGTTGTGGACACGGGCTCAAAGAACAAGGCAAATTCTTCCACGGTGCCAGGAATATTCTTTCTGGTTGGAGATTTTTAATTTCTTCCATATTGTGGATGTACTTGGGCAGTGTCCCCATTTACTGTAAATTATGGTTTTAATTATCATTTTTATTAAGATGCCCAAAGGAGTTGGGACTTACGACACCGGTAATTTCTAATGGGCTGTTATTATTAATTTATAATTGTGAAACACTGGAGACAAACACTACTTGTAAGTGTATGCCATTAAAAGGACCCAGAAATGGTGGCGTACTAACCAATGTCGACCCACACACACCATGAATGAACCACTGATGCAGTCTTTAGGAACCAAGCAATGAGCCAGAGAATCCGACCCCACAGGCCTTCATGGTATGCAGAGCAGAAAGATAAACATGGGTCTTTTGGGTGAAGTTAGATTTGGGGACAATTTAGAGCTGGGGAGTTGCTGTTTGGTTTGGATGTGGGTGGGTAAGTGTGCACACACATCATACAGCATGTGTAGTTCCAAGGACAGCCTCAGATCTGTTCATGGCAGGGTCTCTACTGGCCACTGTGCGCCAGGCTAGCTGCTTCTGTGTCCCAAGAGCTTCCGTGGGCTCCCTGCTTCTGCCTCCTCTAACCACAGGAGTACTGGAACTATGGATGCTCAGTACTGCCCAGTTTTTATGTGGACTCCTGAAATTCAAACTCAGGTCATGAACCTTTCATGACTTTAATCCTATAAGCCATCTCCCCAGCCTGCATAATTTTTTCGTGAACAAATCACTAGTTTGGGCTAGAGGTGTCAATCAGCAGCAGATTGCTTGCCTAGCAGTTGTGAAGCCCGGAGTTCAAACCACAACACTACGAAAGAACAAAACAAACAAACAAAACACCTCGTAGTTTTAAGGATGTGAGTTTCTCTTACATCCTCCTAAATCCACAAAGACCACACTTTCCAAACAGATTGGGCTAACGTAAATGGAATTAAAATGGCATGCCATTGACTGAGACACTGAAACCCAATTCTCCCGAGGCACTGCAGTGGGAATTCTGCGATACCAAGTCATCCCAGTGATGAAGACAAAGCCAAGAGGCAGTGATAACCCACTTTGCTGATTCTGTAGTTACCCCAACTCCCTGCATAACCGCTTTCGTGATCTTGCTTACAATGTATACTGTTTCATTTACATACGTCTGAGTTCCAAAGAATAACATGCCACTCTGGGCAAACAGAATCCACAGGAGCCAACTCTTGAGAAATTACAAAACATGCAATCTCTCCAGAGAAAATAAACCAAGAGCAGCCTTGCCTTGAAGATGAGGCATCAAATACAGCCAATCAGGAAAGTGCTTCCTCAACACCCTTCACAATGTAACACACCAAAAGGAAGAGACCAGTTCAAGGGATGAAAACACAGAGATGGGAAATGGGTTGGTTCACTGGGAATCTTTTTTCAACATCCCCAAGCTGTACCTCTATGATTTGGGCAACACTGTACCAGAATGTTTTTGCCGTGCTAGATAATAAATTGCAAGTGACTGTGTGAGATCTCTCAAGAGGCAAAACTGACCTCAGGCTGGTTATGAGTGCTGCCACTGTGCTGGGTGAATAAGTTTTCATCTGACCTGCTAGTGACAATCCTGGTTAGAAATCACAGGGAGAAGACTGGCCCAGAGATCACAATTACCACAGTCCTCGACAGGCCCAATGAAGACACAGTCTGTAATTGCAAGTATGTTGAGCAGCACCTGAGTCGTCAGGGTGTGGGGGAACCAGGCAACCTCATGTATGAAGTGGAAAGCGGATAAAAACTGACTCGACACCTCTGAGGGCAATTGGACATAGCGAGTGTTAAATGGGCATGCTCTGAGGCCCAGGTATTCCACAACAGGAGATTTAGCCTACAAATAGATGTGTACACAGGCATAATAGTGTGGGAAGGACACTTGACGCCGCATCTGTAAGAGCCAGGAAAGCCATAATCCATCTAATTGTCGATCAATTAGGCTAAATCCACCAAATGGCATGCAGAGATTAGATTATACTGCGAGGTACTTGCAAAGAATGGAGTGGGGCTGGAGAGACGACTCAGTGGGTAAGAGCTCCTGGTGTGCAAGCATGAGAACCTGAGTTCAGGTTCCAGCAAAAAGCGGGGTAAAGCTGGGCGGGCGGTGGTGGCACACGCCTTTAATCCCAGCAGTTGGCAGGCAGAGATCGGCAGATCTCTGTAAGTTTGAGGCCAGCCTGGCCTACAGAGTGAGTTCCAGGACAGTCAAAGGCTACACAGAGAAACCCTGTCTCGGAAACATAAATAAATAAATGGATGAATTCTAGGTGAACATGCATCTAGCCTTTAACTCCGGTACTGTCAGAGGTAAAAATGGGGGAGATCTCTAAGGCTTACTGACAAACAGCTTAACTCCTGCTTCAGGTTTAGAGAGAGAGAGACCTCTGCCTCAAAGGAATATGGTAGAGAGTGATAGAGATATACCCAGCATCCTCCCTGAGCCTCTATGCATGCACCCTGGAAAGTATACATACAACACACTCGAGTATATACCACAAACAAGAGTATGGAAGAATAGTTCCAGTTGGCTCATTCTGTGCCTTCCTCAGCTTCCTTTCTCGTACAGCCCAGGCCCACCTGCTTAGAAATGGTACCCACAGTGGGTTGAACCATCCATCTCACATCAATCACTAATCAAGACAGTCTCTCACAGACATGGCCACAGGCTAACCTGATCAAGGCAATTCTTCAACTGAGAGTTTCTCTTCCCAGGACACCATAGACTATGTTGAGTTGACATTAAAAACAAACCAGGAACTAACCAGCAGTGGTTACAGCTCGGCAGCAGAACACTTGCCTAGCATACATAAAATTTTACCTTCAAGCCCCATCACTGGGGGGTAAATGAAGTTGGGTTAAGCTGGGAATATAGCTCAGTGGTAGAACACTTGCTTAAAATACACAAGGCTTTGAGTTCAACACGCAGCATCACACACAAAAAGTTAAAGCATAGAATGACCTGAAAAATGCAACACAAATGATAAAGGTGTGTGTGTAAACATCATTGACACTGAATATCTGAGGGAAGGAAACTGGGAGCAAGGAAGATTTACTGTACATGTTACAATGCCATTTCAATTTTTAACACATGCATGCATGCTTGTTATAGTAAGAAACTAAAAATAACCAACTGAATGACATCTAATTGATAATTTATGGGTCTTTATGAATTTTAATACAGAGCAATCAAGACAGAGAAGAATGGGGGGGCGGACCCAATTCAAACTTCAAGTATGTTTGAAGCAGTCTGGCTTGTAGAGAAGACCCTGGAAACATCCAGGTGATGAGGAGGACCCCAGAGAGTTACTAGCTGCTGGGCACCATGCCAAGTACTTTATACAACACAGGGATTCTAAGAAGCTCTTCAGGGAAACCCTAGAAGTGTCGTCATCCTTTCATATAAGAGACAAGCAATGAACACAGAGGAAAAGACATTTACAAAAATCAAGGGGTCCTGACAGACAGTGTGGCCAAAGTTCAGAGGAGACACACCCCACCATCTGGACCCCAAACTACCAAGAGTAGACACTGTTGGCAATATCTGAGTTTACACTGATGAACTGAGTCTTGAAAGTTGAGGGCTGGTTGCCCAAAGATGTGACTGGCGGGTTGGAATTTTCAGGATCCCCAAGTTCCAAGCTCTTACACTCCACATCTCCAAGAAGGAAAGGCTCGGCACTAACACCAAAATTGACCAATATATCCCCAACCATGCCTGCATAATGAAGCCTCCATGAAGAGCACAGCTTGCTTCTGAGTGTGCAAATGCATAGAGACAGGGGGAGAAGCACACCCAGAAGGGCACGGAGGTTCTGGGCCCACTCCTGACAATCCACCCAAGACCCTCCTCACCGGGCTGTTCATCTGCACACCCTTTAAAACCCTTCCTAACAACATGGTAGACATAAGAAGATGTTCCATTGAGTTCTGTGAGCCACTACATCAAACCCTCAAACTTAAGGAAGAGGTTGCGGGGACCCTCTATTTGTAGCCAGTTGGTCAGAAGTTCAGCTGACGATACAGGACTTGGAATTGGGCATCTGTTCTAAAGCAAGGACAGTTTATGGTACTGAGCCCCTCACTTGTGGGACTTGCACTCACTCTGGGTCATTGGATACATGAACTATAACATACCCAGCTGGTATCTGAAGGGTTGGGAAATTACTGCATGTATAGAATGGAACCAGACATTTTGTCAGAAGTATTCCGCGAATGTGGAAAGTGGGTTCCCCTCCTTTTAGGGTCTGCATGAGTCAAGCTGTTTGTCATCGCTAGTTAAAGCACCTGAGAAGAAAGCGGCCCATGAAAGGATTTATGTCTGTTCACAGTTTGAGGTTTCCATGCATCAAGGTGGGAAGGGCATGGGGGAACAAGGCAGCGCATATCCTGGCAGGCAGAACACAGAAAGAGAACACCCCTGGTAGTGGGCTCCCATTCTCTCCATTTTTTTCCATCCATATCCTCAGCCTATGGGGTGGTGCTGCCCACACTCAGGGCAGGTCTTCTCACTTGAAAGGTTCTTTTGGAAAACAGTCTTACAGACACACAGAGCTGTGTCCTCCTTATCTCACAAATGTGTCTCAAGCCAACCAAATTGAGAGTCAGGATGCACTGCTCTACAGGGTTACTGGCAGGAGCTTAAACAGGAATCCATGGGTGAAGGGGAGCCACTGTGGAACACACCAGCTTCTCACCAACACATAAGCTCTGCTGTTTAATATGGTTGCTATGGCTATAGAATTTGATGTGTCCCATCTGTGGATATCATGAGCTATGGGCACCGTTATATGCTTCTACGCTTGGCACTTGTACAACTTAAGTGCAGTACCTTCAGCAGTTGTCCTTTTCTAGAAGAGTGGTTCCCACAGCTCACGCTTTGATGTCAGTCATGTTTTCTATGTCACCAGGGTGACAGCCAAGAACGGTGGCCTCGTCAGCTACCCTATTACCCAACAAGCCCGCTTTGTGGAAGCTATCCCCCAATTCTGTCAATTTTTCTACTTTTTAACATTTCACCATGGAGCACAGAATTAACAGCATTTCGCCACTGACTTCAGTTCTCTGTGTAATGCCTACAAGGGGACATAATGAGTCCACAGAAATGGAGTCCCTCGGTATATTCATCCAAAACCAGTAACAGCTTTTCAGACAGAATCCAGCCCCTTCCTGCTTCCAACAGCTAGTGTGCAATCTCAACACTGCAGTCCCGGGGAAAGCTCACTTTTTTCCTTTAATTCTTAAAGGCTTTTGAATAAAAATATTAAAGGAATATTCTCATTGAATCAGTTCACATAGCCCCTGTGCACCTCCTACTCCCCCCCCCCAAAAAAAATAAATAACAGTAATCTGGGTGCAGTGGTGCATGCTTGTAATCCCAGCACTCAGAGAGGCAGAGGCAGGCAGGTCTCTGTGATTTTGAGGCCAGCCTGATCTACAAAGGGAGTCCAGGACAGTCAAGGTCACACGGAAAAACCTTGTGCAAACCAAAAAAGAAAAAAGAAAGAAAGAAAGAGAAAAAGAAAGAAAGGAAAAGAAAAGAAAAGAAAAGAAAAGAAAAGAAAAGAAAAGAAAAGAAAAAAGAAACAGTAACTCCACAGTGGCTTGTAGTCTGCTGTTCTTTAAATAAATTATACATGGCACTATCATAAACGTGCCCTGGAGCCCTAGGACAATTAATTAAAGACAGGACAAAAATTAAAGAGAGCAAAGCCTCCTGGTGAAAAATGCTTTAAAAATCCGCCTTTTAGATGCTGAACATTGTGCCTTGGCAAAACGGCGCTTGCTTTGGCTCACTGGCATTAAGATAAGTGGGGACACCATGGATCCAGGATCTCACACACAGTACACAGGACTCAATGTTCTTTCAGCTCAAGCTTCTATTACAATAACCATATATATGCACACATACACACACTCACACACACACACACACACATACTCTCATGCACACATGCAAACACACACACACGTACACTCACATTCACTCACACATGCAAACACATGCACACACTCACACACATACTCTCACATACTCATGCACACACACACATACACACTCACCTGTACACTCATACACACTCATGTGCACACACACTTGTGCTTCTAAACCCTCATCAAAGCTTCTGATATGCTGATGTAGAAGTATCTGCCCTGATGCTTGGCCTTTTGTACGTTGAAGGAGTCACTTTCACACACTTCAAGGTCAGAGGAGAACCCAGGGAGTGTCCACACAGGATAGGATGTACTCCTGAACCCGCACCATCTGTGCAGCGCGGGAGGACTTCCTTTCACTGCCCAGGTCTCGCTGTTCCTTCTGAGCTTTCTGAGACTGCTTCAATGATTCAGAACAGAAGCCAGCCACAAGGGGCCTGGCCCTGGCTCATGCAAAGACACTCCTTGCCTATGACATTTTAGTATTTTATTTTATTTTTTTATAATGTGTTAAGTCTAGTTAGTGCTTCTTATACATGTACAGATGTGGGGCCGTCCTTTGGGGCATGAGAATCCTACCAGTGGCCACATCCTCAAAAAAGACTGATTCTCCCTCCCCCAAAACTATAAACTGCCCATAGCTCCTCAGTAAACAGCGGGGCCTGGAGATCAGCCACCTCACCTTTGCCGGAAGTTTGGCTAGCTTGCTCTTGAGCAGGTAACCATGGCTTCTGTACATTCACCAAAGCAATAGCCAGGTCGTGTCCAGGAGACAGCCTTGCACGGCACCCCTCCCATCCTCTGGTCATCATATTCTTTCCACCTCCCCTCCCACGGGGCTCTCTGCGCCATGAGGGAAGGGAGTTGATACAGATATCTCATTTCAGACTTTCTTAATGACCAGTGACTCGTCATCAGTCCCACTCCCAACGTATCTTCCCATACCTGTCTATTAAGAACTAAGGTGGGGGGGGGGGCTGGAGAGATGGCTCATTGGTTAAGAGCACTACTTGTTCTTTCAAAGGGCCTGGGTTCAATTCCCAGCACCTACATGGCAGCTCACAACTGTCTGTAACTCCAAGATCTGACACCCCCAAACCAACACACATAAATTAAAATTAAATAAAATATTTTTTTAAAAAAACTAAGGTGGGGAGGGCTGGAGAGATGGTTCAGTGGTTAAGGGCACTGGCTGCTCTTCCAGAGGCCCCAGGTTCAATTATCAGCATCCACAAGGGAGCTCACAACTATCTATAATGCCTGTTCCAGGGGCTCTGACACTCTCATACAGACATACATGTAGCCAAAACAATATACAAAGGAAGGAAGGAAGGAAGGATGGAAGGAAGGAAGGAAGGAAGGAAGGAAGGAAGGAAGGAAGGAAAGAAGGAAGAGAAAAGGAAAAAAGAAAGGAAGGTAGGAAGAAGTGCATAGGATGGCATACTTAATTTAGAGAAGAAAGAGGAAAAGAAGAAAGAAAAAAAGACCCTGAGAGCCCTCAGCATTGAAAGCCCACTCCACTGTCCTGTATGCCATGTTCAGCATGGCAGGTTCACCACTCTTCTAGTGCAAGAATTTATTTTAAAAATGTTAGTGACCTTGGTGCATTACTTCCACTCTTGAGAAGACTGAGCTTTTTCTGCTCGTAAGGTGCTCAACACAATATCGAGTGATTCAGTGCTATTTTGCAGTTCACATTTAAAGTGTCCAAATTCCATTTCCCCCCTTTTACAACAAGGTCTCAGGAGGTGGCCCTGGCTGGCCTAGAAGTTACTCTATAGACCAGGCTGGCCTCAAAATCACAAGGAACTCCCTGTCTCTGCCTCCTGAGTGCTGGGATTCAAGGTGTGTGCTATCAAGCCCAGCCAAAAGTTACTTTTCAGTCTCCAATCCTCTTAGCCTTTCTTGAAAGTAGGGAGAAAGCTCAGTCTTCAAGGTTGGACACACAGCCAGAGTTACACTGTTTGTGCCCTTGACCCACTATGACCTTACTCATACCATGAGCTCTATAACTATACATGAAGCTGGCAATTGAGAAAGTTTCTGCGACTGATTGAAAGACAATAATGACTAAAAACAAAAGATGTACTAAAATATAAAGTGAGGAGGCTAAGTGTAAAAAAGAAAGAAAATGATGCCAAAAGACCTAATTGAAAGATCATCCTTTGCTTAAAGTCAGTTTTCAAAAAGTATCTCTAATAATCTACACAACAGCTTAGATAATATCTTTAACATAATTACTTTTGAAGTTTTGTAAAAATCCTATGGCTTAGCTGGGTGTTTGTTGCTATTTTGTTCTGTTGTTCTCAAACAAATATTGGCATTGTCGCAATCCAACTTGAAAAAAAAAAAAAAAAAAAAAAAAAAAACCCTACCTTTCTGCCCCCCACCCCTAGCTTTCTTTCAATAATCACACCCACAATAATGTGGAGTGGAAGGGAGCCATCACTCTAGCTATCAGGACTGGACAAAGGTCAACATCACTTCCACAGACAGAGATACACAGATAAGCACAAGATCATTACTTGCTTTGGCATACTGTGTGTGTGTGTGTGTGTGTGTGTTGTGTGTACGTGTGTGTATACATGTGTGCACCCACACATAGAAGCCAGACATTGATGTCAAGAACCTTCTTCAATCATGCTCCACAATTATTTATGAAACAGGGTCTCTTCCTGAACCCAGTGTGGGCTGGCTGGCTGGCTGGCTGGCTGGCACAGAGCTCAAGGACGGTGTCTGTCTCTGCCTCGCCAGTGTTCAGTTTATAGATGCACCAGAACACCTAGACTTTTCCATGGGCTCTAGGCATCTGAATCCAGGTCTTCATGCCTTTTCCACACACATTCCATCAACTGAGCCATTTCCCCAGCCCCTGGCACAGATTTTTGATAAAACACACCTGGTGACTATAGGGCCTGGGTCCCAACAGAGCACACAACTGTTGAAAGAAATTATCCATCACTCTTTAAGCTCACTGAGATCTGCTTGTATAAGCACCGTACTGACTTGGGAGGGGAACAAGAAAAGGAGTGTTGAATTTGACAACATTGTGTTTTAGACAACCATAGCAGGCGTGAGTGAAACACATCAGCTTTAAAATCTATACTCCTCGGGAGACTTGCAATCTACTCCCTAGCTGTGAGCAGGCACCTGCTTGACATGAACTTCAGGGATGGCATAGCACCTTCGAGCTGAGACTGATTTTGCCTGATTCTTGAAGCTCAGCCAGCTGCACACTTTTGCTTGGCTCGCGTCATCCAGCTGCTGCCTCTGGTCCGAGGAGTCTGGATAGAAGTTTCCAACATCAGTAATGGCAATGATTGCAGATTAGGCTCAACTTCCATTTGGAGAGGAGAAAGAGTGTGCTCTGAGCTGGTGGAGGCGTTAGAGCCATGACAGAAGATTCATTCCAGTTTGCAGGGAATGGTTCAAACTGCTTGCCAGGAGGTATGCTGGCTCCCAGCAGCTGGAGCAGAGGCAAACGGGAGGTCGCTCCAGAAGATTCTGGGGGAGATTTTCCATCATAGATTAAACAGCTTGAGGAAAGCATGCTCAACTAGCACTCTTTCTTACTTAGCTCACACATGTGATCTTATTCAGACTGCCCTGCAAGCAGACAGCATTTTAGAGTCTCCATTACTGTAAAGTTCACTTGATTTTCTTTGGCACGTTATAACAGATATGGAAAGAGAAATGTAATAAGCACATAAGCAAACTTTTTCTTTTAACTTCGAGTCAGGGTTTTATGTAGCCCAGGCGGCTCTTAAGCTCCTGACCCTCCTGCCTCAGCCTCCCAGATGCCAGGATTAAACGTGGGCACCACCACGCCTCGCTCTGAAAGCAAAGAATTTCTTACGTTGGAGAACACGTCAGGCCTCTTACTCCCTGGTCAGTTTCATCACTACTGTGACCACAGATGTTGCAGCTCATTATGGCAGCCAAGAAGCAGAGGGGGGAGAGGGGAAGCAGAGCATAGAGAGGGGTGAGGCACCATTAAGCCTTCAAGGAACTGCCCTTATTGAGCTACTTCCTCTAGCACAGACCCGCCTCCTGTTGTTCACCACATCCCCAAACCATCATCATGCAATGTTAACGGTAGAGCCACTTACAAACCAGAAGCCCAGAGAGCTGTCTCAGCTAACAGGCTCTCTGATACACAAAGGCGTGCTCTACTCCTCTCCGGCACCCAGAACCACAGGGCAGGAAATTTCCACCCAGCTTACAGAACTTTGTTACAGCAGCGCCAGCAAACTCATATACTCAGCTTCCATCAGCCCCGGTCTCTTCATCTGTAAAATGGGAAGCTAGTTTGCTGGCCTAAGAAACAGACAATGCGCTTTTTAACATTTGGTTCTAAACTGACCTGAAGCAAAATAAGAAGACAACTCAGGGAGTAGGGGACCTTGACTTACAGAATTTCTCTGATTAAAAGAAAAAAAAAATGTTTTTAATTACAACAGTCCAAGTTCAGGGTTCATGCAGGACAATAATCATAGAAAGTTTAATTTTGGACAATTTACAAATTTCTATGCAAAACACATATCTGAAGAGAATCTCATTAAAACAAACAGAAAACAAAAACTTTAATTATCCTGTTTGCATCAGAATCTTACTATTGTGTCTCACCCAGTTCATCCAGCTTGCCCTGGCTCTTCTAGCTTCTCGTAGCAGAGCCAGGTATTAAACTCCCCACCTCTGTGTTGTCAACAAATGTGATGATTTTGGATCCTGGAATTCTGGAGAAAGCCAACTTAAATTAATTTAAATGACTAATGTGTTGATTCTGCTTGCAATCCAACAGAATGTTGGTATAAGAGCCTTCGTCACATAGTATGATGTGTTTTGGTTCAAACTTAACAGCGAACCTTGAATAAGGCCACTTCTCCGTGAATGACCAAGCTGAGAATATTCCTTCACTATGGCAGGATCTCCATTTTTTTAAAATAAGTAAACATCTGAACAACTTTGGTCAGATCAGCCTAAACGGGAAAGTGGGAAAGTGGGGCCTCTGATGTCCTCAATAGTGTTGGTTCCAAAGGAAAAAGTGACACGCCCTAGTGTAAGTAAAGTAGAAGGCCCACCTCAAGTCACTAACTCATACATCACAACATCACAGAGAGTCGTACATGGCGCGGTGGAGGAGCATGGCACCCATCTGACCTGCAACCTAATCTGAACCCACCAAGATCCCATCAAAATACCACTGTGTGGATGCTGATGCTGTGTTTGGCTCCCAAGGTGGGGCTGGCGTGACCAGTTCTCTCCCAAAAGGATAATGTTTTGATGAATGTTCGTGCTTTGTTTATTTTCCATTGGCTGAGGAGTTCTGGTGGTTCTAACACACTGACGTGTAGCTCTGTTTTCTACACACTAACATTAGTTTTTCATCGTGTAATACATGAGCAATTGCTGTGTCCACAAAGATGGTCCTATTTTACTTTTAAAAGCTGTTAAACATGTCACAGAGCCTGAAATTAATGCTGTGTTTCTCACCTACCTTCCATAAAGAAGACACCATGGCCTTGGATGTGTACCTTATTCTAAAGCCAATCCTTCAAATTCCCTTAAATCAACAGCACATATTGACGATCAAAGAGGCTACTAGCTAATTACGGGCAGTGTGAATATCAAATTTGTTAAGAGAGTATAAAATAAGAAAAATCAATAATTAGAGGTCTCCTCTTTCAGAAAAAAAAGAAGAAATTTAAAATTTTATAAGGAAGAATTTAGAAATTCAGGATCTAGAAATGGAAACTACATAGAATATATGTATTTTGCCCCTAGGTTTTAGATTCAACCATGACAAGCTGTCAGTGACTGAATTTTTTTTTTTTATTACCTGCCAGTTATTTAGGAAATTTCCATTGTTTAGCAAAGTATAATTGTGAAATCAGTAATACTTTATTAATTACACGCCAATAAATTTCTATTGCAAGAGTATAT
This sequence comes from Acomys percivali, assembly GCA_907169655.1. Taxonomy (NCBI): domain Eukaryota; kingdom Metazoa; phylum Chordata; class Mammalia; order Rodentia; family Muridae; genus Acomys; species Acomys percivali. The sequence goes on from OU015753.1 coordinate 13,540,640, forward strand.
TCATTTAAAACAAGAGTTAAAAACATCCACAGGCATATTTTTCTTCCTGATCCTATTTGAAGAATTTTTATGGATAAAAAGGGAGCGGGAGCAAACGTACATTGAACTGTCACTAGTGATTGCACCTCCTGGAAAGCACTAGGATTGCTTCATTCAGAGTCCAGGAGCGAGCCCTTCCTTTCCTCAGACCATACAAGAAGGCCTAGCGATGGAAACATCTCTTCCCCTACAGAGAGAGCAAAGAGCTGTACCCTCAAAGGAGCACGGGATGAAAACAAAACAAAACATCCAATTACCTGGGATGATTTCTTAAGCAGAAACTGACAAATACATGCTGTGTCCCTTAAGTGAAAGAGGAAACCAAGTACAAGGCAGTCCCTGTATGGGGGTCACACCATCAATGCAAGGATAAGGGCCCTTAACCATCACATACCCTAAGTCCAGCCCAACTCTGAAATCATCCAACCCTGCAGCCTTCTCCCTAAGATGAGCGCTTAAACACTGACGTGACTGGGAACCCAGGTGCTCAGGAAAGCAGCCGTGTTACTACAGAGAGCATGTCCTCACTTGGTTCCTAATGGATAACAGAAACTAGACAGGAGCAAATCCTTCTGAAATGCATGCTCCATAACAAGCCAGCCCCACGGGGCAGGAGCATTTTGCACACTGATGAGTCCAAGGTCCTCAGACTGGGTTTGTACATAATAGGTACTTGGTAAGTTGGTTTGTTTTTGCTGCTGCCGCTGCCGCCACCACTGCTGCTGCCGCCACCGCTGCTGCTGCTGTTTTACTGTTGCTTGTTGTGGTAGTAGTTTTAGGTTTTTTGTGCTCATTCCAGCCTGGGATGGCCTTGAACACCTGATCCTCCTCCTCTGCCTTCAGAGTGCTGGGATTACAGACATGAGCCACTGCAGCAGGCACATTAGTATTCACTGCAGGAGTGACTCACAGGATAGCTGCTGTTTATCTGAACAACACCGAAGGTAGAGAGCAGCTTCTGTTTGCAGGACAGTTATGTTCTTCTGAACTATATCCCACCACAAGACTATGCACAAAAAAAGGATGAAGAAAGGACCCTACTGTGAGCACTTTACGAGAAGGTAATATGGAAATAGGGGTTTTGCAGACACAATCAAGCTACAGTGAGCTGTTCGGGGCCAGTGTGATAGCACAGCAGATGAGGATGCTTCCTAGTAAGTCTGAAGACCTGAGTTCAATCCCCAGAATCCACAGAGTGGGAGGACAGAACCAAAGCCTGCAAATTGTCCTCTGAGTTCCACACATGCATCTATTGGGGCACACACACACACACACACACACACACACACACACACACA
>OU015753.1:13541986-13586181 GCA_907169655.1 Acomys percivali
CACACACACACACACACACACACACACACACACACACACATTTCCTATAGTAAGTTTACAAAATGTTGGTCTACTTGTGCTGCTATCCTGGGCTACATGTGACCTTCAAGATGCACACCTCATCAAGTCTAGAATTACAAAGGAAGAGTCCTTTGCTACAGGTTTCAGCTGGACCCTGGCCCTTCCCCACACCTTGGTTTCAGATGTCTAGCCTGATGAAACACAGTGTCCTAAGCCACCACTTCCTGGCACTTGTGAGAGCTGTCCTTGCAAGCAATGTGTGAGGCCCCAAGATTCACAATCAACGAGGACTGGTTTATATTCCTCACACCCGTAGCCTTGAAGGACACCTAGGATGAACTGTGTCTCATGAGGCATGAGGAGAAGGAACAACGGGCCAGGGCTGGGCAGTCCTAGGCATCTTTTCCTTGCACCACTTCAGATTCTCCTAGCTGTATTTTACTCCACTGGCTACAACTGCCAGCCCCTCAAAATCTTCAGCTAGCTCCGGACAATAGTGTACCTCCCTCGCCCCGTTCCAAATCTGCAAATCCCGACCGACACTGGAGCATGGGAGGCCTACAGAAAGCTGCTTGGCACCAACACCCTATGGGGCTGTGGTTGCTTGCAAGGGATGAACGCCTATGGACAAAGGCCTCTCCTTCTCCAACACACAGCTCTCAGATGCATTCCGTGGGCTCCTCAGAATGCCCTTCCTTCCCAAATGAGGGCTAGCTGCTGCAACCCTGCCCAGCTCAGAAATATGTGCTTGTACATCCTTTCTCTCATCGCCTCACTGAATTCTCACAGCCTCTATCACGCTCTCTGGAATCCCATCTTAAATGATGTGCAGTTTGCCTTTAGCTCAGGTTCTCCCTCTGAGGGAACAAAAGCTAGAGATAAAAGACAAATTCTTAAACCAGTTCTCTAATATGTGTGTGTGTGTGTGTGTGTGTGTGTGTGTGTGTATTCCCTAATATATATATATATTCCCTAATATATATATTTCCATATATATGCATATATATATATATAACATAGTCTTCATACAACTTGAAATTATTAGAAAAGTCTAGCCCGTACACACACTGAACTCTAATCACTTAAATACTGTCTGTGTCATGGAAGAAGCATGTCCATCACTCCCGAGCATATCTAAGGGATATGTTTACCCCCTACAGCAGTGGTTCTCAGCCTTCCTAATGTAGGATATCTGATATGCACCCCCTGTGAAAGAGTCATTCCGTCACCAGAGGGGTCGTGACCCACAGCTTGAGAACCACTGCCTAAGTATATGTCAGGTTTATCTCCGCCCCAGGTACCTATCAGGACTCAGTTACGTAAATCATTCCTGCTGACCCACTAGCCATTCACTCTTCCTTTAATGGGTGTTCTCAGGACAGAAACATCAGCCAGCTTTTATCTGTGCTTCATCCAGAAAGGGATAGAACAGTCCAGATCGCTGGTTCTCAATCTGTGGGTCACGACCCCTTTATGGGTCACCTAAGACCACTGTAAAATAGATATTTACATTGCGGTTCATAAGAGCTGCAAAATTACAGCTATGAAGTATCAATGAAAATGAATGTTTTGACTGGGGGTTATCACAATATGATGAACTATATTGAAGGGTCACAGAATTAAGAAAGTTGAGAACCCTGGGTCTAGATGTTTATTTATATGGCCACATGTATGCAGATGCCTGCAGCATCCAGAAGAGGGCGTCAGATCTCATGAAGTTTGAGTTACTGGCAGCGCTATGTTGCCGGATATGGGTGCTAGGAACCAAACCAGGTCCTTTACAAGAGCAGCAAGCGCTCCTAACCACTGAGCCACCTCTCTAGGCCCCTGTTCACCTTTATTTTCAAGAAACTGTGATAGTCTGAAGCAACTAAAGGTACAAATGGTTGCCTGCGTCACAGGCCTCATTGCTGAGGATGTCAAGAGTTGTCCGAGGCAGCTGCAGGTTAGAGCTGCCAAATGCTGATTGAGCCCTCGAAGCTGGCTCTCTCCATTTGGAGAGGCGCATTAAGCACTTCACTCTGGCTCTCCCGCAGGGCAGCGAACTGGCTTCTCACAAGCATGATTACTGTCTACTGGCAGTTCAGTGATTGCTACTGTAGTCGGGCAGCCGCCTGCTGGCTTCTCAGGGTGGGCTGCCCCCAGTGTGTTCTATTGTCATTCTCGGGTGAAGGAGAATAAATAACAGCCTGAGAGATTCATAGTCAGGAGGTATGGCTCCTTGAAACATATTTATTTCTTGGAAATACCTAATTACTGTTCAGTTTCTCCATTCTCCCATGCCAAATTGTAGACACCAGTACCAATGCCTGCACTTGGCCACCACAGAAGGGCAAGCGCCAGGCTCGGTTAGTGCATCTTCTGGTCCACACATCCTTATTTGGAGTCAAGAAGACCACACATACCTTCACTGCTTTTATATATATATATAAAGACTCATTATAAGACAACAACAACAAGAAATTTGTTGTGTGTTTTCAATGTCTGCTGGCAACTATCCCAGCCTGGCTCTTAAAAGGAAAAGCAAATTTAATAAAATTAAAGGAAATATTTCACCGAAGACAGAATAATTAAAAGGCACACTGTAGTGTCAGTAAAACTAGGCTGGCTGCTGTAGGAGGATGGGAGGGCCAGCGTTGGCCTGTGTGTTAGCTTTCATTTCTGCTCCTGTCTAACCATTGACAGTGATAGAGCAGCCCTTCACCCAGCCGGCCATGACCAACCGGCCAGACAGCTTTCATCTGCCTGCCCGTGTGAGAGCTGAGCCACGCACACACATCCGCTTTCTCTTGAGCTAAGCTCCTGTGCCTCAAGAGGACTCCTTCACCTGTTTCTTCTTCCTCCTCCTGTGAGTTCCCATGTTCGTATTCTGCAGAAAAGACTAAGTGAGATGCACCAGGTTCAGGACCTGCCTGGACTACACAGTGACTTCAAGGCTGCTCTTGAGCAAGACCCTGCCTCCAGATGGTCTCCTTCCAGTTGAGGATACAGTTCAGTTGCATAGTACCTACCTCGCACTCCTGATATAACAGGTTCCATCCGCGCTACGGAAAATATCAACAACAAAAGATATGGCTCCTGTTCCAGTACAGCACACAGAAGCAAAGCCTTGCCAAACTCCCTTCAATATCCACTGGCAAGTTTGTAGAGTCAAGAAAAGCATGTCAATGTTTACTAAACACCAGCTTTAGGCTGGGTGGTGTTGGTGTACACCTTTAATACTAGCATTAGGAAGGCAGAGGCAGGCAGATCTCTGAGTTCAAGGCCAGGATATTTAACAGAGTAAGTTCTGGGATAGTCAGAGCTACAAAGAGAAATCCAGTATAGACAAAAACAGAAAGAAAGAAAAAAAACAAACAAACAAATAAAGCATTAAACACAAAAGTTCTTCTCGAGCAGTTGGTCACAGATGCTCTGCTAAATGGTTTTGTTTCTGTGGCTTTTTTTTTTTTTTTTTTAATTCTAGCTGACCTCACACAACTTTCACTGGCTGGTGTCTTGAGTCCCATTTCTCAGGCAAAGAAGCTAAGGTTTGGGGGTAAAGAACATAGTCCAAAGTCCCAGAGTCGACAAACTGGAAAATACAAAAGCAAAAGACTAAAACAAGACAAATTAAAAATTCTAATTATCTAAGATGCAACCTTTAACCCAAAAGCAAGGTAGAGGCCTGCATTCATTCAGACTCAAATCTTACTTTCCCAAGGCTTCATTTGTGGTGGTCTTCGTGGTGTTTTCTTAACGGTTTATTTTATGTCTATGTGTATGTGCACGGGTGTACTATATGTACCATGTGCATGCAGGTACCCAAGGAAACCTGAAGAGGGCATCAGATCCCTAGAACCAGACGTTCAGGTGATTGCAAGCAGCCATATGATGCTGGGAACCAAACCCAGGTCCTCAGCAAGAGCAGAAAATGCTCTAACCGCTAAGACATCTCTCCAGGCCGCACTTCAACATGTTAACTCCAGTGTCTCTGTCTCTGTCTCTGTCTCTGTCCCTTCCTCCCTCCCTCCCCCCCCCCCCCCCCCCCCCCCCTCCCTCCCTCCCTCCCTCCCTCCCTCTCTCTCTCTCTCTCTCTCTCTCTCTCTCTCTCTCTCTCTCCTTCCAAGACAGGGTTTCTCTGTGTTGCTTTGGCGGTCTCAGACTCACTTTGTAGACCAGGCTGTCCTTGAACTCACAAAGATCCACCTGCCTCTGAATTCCTGAGTGCTGGGATTAAATAAGGCATTGACCCAGTTCAGTATTGACCTGCCACCCTGTCTACTCCTAGTGTTTGGTAATAACAGCCTGATGGCCTGTCAATATAAGTCAACTGCAATGGGGATTCCAAAGATGTTTTATTCCTCAATTTGATCTATCACTGGTCTTATTTCTCCCTTTGCTCATAACTCAGTAAGGAAAAAGTATGTTATATAAAGGGTCTCTCAAACCCTAGCACAGCCTTACAAGGTTGCAGACCTTGCTGAGATTTCACCAGTGAGAGTGAAAAGCTCTGTGTCACTGAGTCTAATTCACGATGAGCTCGAGCACTGTCTCACATCAGTGTCTCAATCAGTCCAGAACTCATAACATGCTGATATGGCACTACTCGACACAATGCCTAGATGGGATAAGGTCATATGCCATGTGTCCTGGAACTGGAATACACTTGCCATAAATTAGAATCTACACCACAAGTGGGTATGTTTCTCCAGGTGTGTGTGATTTCTCGTTTTGCTTTAACACTGTAATTTTTAAGAATCGGGGGCGTATCATGAAATCCCATGCTCTGTGAAAGATTCCATTATCAGAGTCGCCGTTATTGAACCTTTTACCCAGATGTAATTTCTTACATGTTACAACAAGTTTGGCACGCATTGTGAATTTCAGCCAGGGTTGATAAAGTTCAATAACTCGGCTAACCAACCATGTGTGCGGCTCATTACAGGAGTAATAAATAGATTCATCACAATGGACATGAAGAAGCCCAGGGAAAGTCGGGTGCCATTGCCAGCACGCCTCATAAAAGCACCTTTTGGACCTTAATGTAGTTTTATATGTGGCTATCACACCTACCCATCATTCAACACACCATATACATATATATGTATGTATATATAATAATCAGCCAGCTGCATTTGCGTGCTGAATGCATACTGGTCACAAAGGCGATCATCTATTCTAGAGACCTAAAGCTATAGCAATCAACTTTTGTTACAGGCTCGCTCCTCAAGAAGCTGAAAGATAATCTGACAGACCTGGCTACAGAAAGCACTCTTATTTATCTTTTGTTGGGTCAACTGCAGTGAAATGTCTCGGGTTGTTTCTTAAATAAAATCTTTATTGATAAATAATTCACATAGCATACACTTTTCAGTGAAGCATGTAAAGACGTCACCACTTTCACTATTAGAACAATTTGTGACAATTTCATACATAAAGGAGGGGGCACTGATGAAATAAAAGTCATGGGTTGGAAGAAAGAAATCTAAGTTCACAGAACAAAGAGGTCCTATATTCAAATGTTCCACAAAGCTGGTGTCTGATGTCTGAACACCGCTAACAAAATGTATACAGATAATAAATTCAAGTGAGTAGAGAAATGAAAACCTAAATTCTATCTCCTCTTGATCTCTCTTGTATGCTCCTAAAAGGAACCTCTAGTAGAGTCATCCTAGAGAACACAAGTACACGCAACCCAGGAAGGAACTGTGGCATCCATGGCCAAGTGGAGACAGCAGGGTCCCATTCTCAGCAGGACATAAAAAGAATGTGGGGCTCATATTCCATGATGGGCTGGGCTCTGGTCGCTCTCTCAGTAAATCACTATTCATGAGTAGCTGCACCGCTAGCTTTCCCACATTCCAAGGGTGGAAGCCCGAGGGAGCCCGCATGCCCTCCCAGCAAGTCCTGGTCTTAGTCCACAGGGGACAGACCGCATTTAGATTGTCTGGCACGCAGGTGACACCATCTCTCCTGTCCTCTTCCAGTCTCCTGTGTCAGCAACATCGTAAGTCACCAAAACTCATGCTCTTGCTTTGGTTTCCTGCTCCAGTCTGACTTCCTCCCTGCATGCTTCTCCACGGAGGGATTACCCTGAGACGACACCATTAATAGCCGCCAACTCGCCTGGTTCTTTTCACATCTAACACAGATGAAACCAGGATCGAGGCTTCTGACACAAAAGCTATCAGGTTAATTCAGCAAGTAAACTACTCTGTGAGTCAGTCTAGGCAGCACCTAAATTATCACGGCCTGAGTCTAATAATGTGAATTTTTTAACTCTGCAGAGAACGGGAGAGTGATTTATGTTCTCAAGCAGTCAGCAACTGCCAAAATCTTCCAAGAGCTTAAAGACCCTAATGACAGACACTGAGGTGCCAAAATAAAAGTAATAGATAAAAGCAAATAGGATGAAGAGACCAGCTGGGGCTGAACTCTGAGCACTGTGAGGTACAGAAAGACACCAATTCTCTTCATAACAAAGGAATGAGGAAATCTAAAGAGGATTCCGATGCTTCCCAGAAGCTAACTGCACAAATAAAGCCACAGGTGTGACTAAGCACTGGGTGCTGGCACAGAACTCCTCCAAAGTCCGTACTGTTTGCAGTAACACCCAGCATTAAGGAGAGAGTTCCTAAGACTTCTGATAGCATCCGGTAGCAGCTGCCACTGCTAGCACGTGGATGCTGACAGCCCATGCTCAAATTCAAGCAAATGCTGAACATGCTAATGCACTGGCCACAGGTTTACTCCCCCACCGACCTTAGAACGCTCCTGAGTCTGCATGCTCACAGACGTGGAGGGGTGAAGGAAGGGGGGAGGGGACACTAGGCAGCAAATCCCCAGGGAAACGGTTGAGAAGCATTTAAGAAAACACATATGGTGCTCTAAAATCTGAACAAGAGCCACACAGTCTGCAAAGGACATGGAAGAATTTACAACCTATTGACTGTAAACTTGGAAAGCCTTGTTTCTAATGCGCCAACTGTGGACTGACTCCTCCTCCTTGAGAGCTCAGGCTCAGCTCTGCAAAAGCATCCCCTGCCCTTGTGAGTGGCTTCTCTAGGAGGAGGCTCCCGTGTGTGCCATGCACAGTGGGGGGCGGGGGGGAGGGTCCTCCAGCAATGGGATCCACCTGCATGTAAATCCGTCGCAGGGAGGGTCTTGGAAATCATGTCACTCCCAAGTATTTCTCGCTGGACAGCTTAAGCAGAACCCAGAGTTTTAAAGGAGTTATCCTTTGCAAAGTTAAACACTTTCCAATTCCTCACTCCACACACCACCACCTCCATGACAACTAAAATATGAAATCCAGGTCACTCCCTGAAGATTGAGTGGGCCATCCTGACTTAGTTTCCTTTTCCGTTTTATATAATAGGTCATTAAAAAAAAAGTTCGCTTGGAATGCTGGGATCCAAATATTATCCAGAACCATGACCGCTTTCCCCACGGTCCTGTCAGAAGGCATAACCGTGAGATGCGGCCACATGCCTTCTCCCTCCTGCTTCAAGTCCTGTGCTCTGCAGTAACAACAGCATCAGCATCGGGAAACTGCAAGCGGGGTGGGGCAAAGAGCCACGGCAACTATGAAACCTCCCGCACGCCTGTCAGATCCACAGCCAGCATTAGCAGAGCTCAGCTAGAGCATCAGGCCTGAGGAGCCCAGAGCCACGGTGAAGCCCTACCCCTGAGCGAAGCCTGGGAGCTCACTAAAGGAAACCCAGAAAGTGAAAAGGACATCTGGGCCACAAAATCAAGCAAGCCTGCCGCCCAAGCCAGCTACTCCTGCTCAGCACACACTAAGCAGAGAGTCACTGCTTGGGTCAGAAACAGGAACTTCGAGCTGTGGGTGACCTTTAAAAAAAAAAAAAAAAAGTAATATGCCTGCATGCTTATTAACACAAGGCGAGCAACGGAACCGTGATGAATAGAAATTACAGAATAAGCAATTACACTGGATCACAGATCACACATTGTCCAAGCTTATGGTGACTTTGCAGTCACCCCAGACCTATCCTAGGTTTTTCACTCCTTGGTAGTCATTCGGAAGATATATATATGGGACAAAGCTCAAGAAAAGTTAGATGCCAACTCTACTATTTAAAGAGTGCCAGCTGCCGGCAAATGTTCACTTCTATTTGGTGATTTCCTTGTGGTTGTTTCAAGTATGAAGAGGGAAGAGGCCTCTGTGTCTGTGTCTTTAAATGCAAAGAGAAAAATGCAGGAAGTGAGAAGTGACCCAGAAGCATACATATATATCACACTCAGGGAAATGACACACAAACACTGTCAAGCAATCAACCTAATGTTCTGAGGAAGCAAGAAGACCCAGCTGCTAATGCCCTGAGTTGTTCAACCTCCCTGAGAGGAGACGCCAAAGCTGGCTCTCTACTGCAGACTAAGCAACTAGTACCTAGCTAGTACCCAGTAGTTGATACATGTGTTTTGAATACCTAAAAGACTGAGTAAAAAGGGACTCGGAGGTGGTGGGTCAACCTATCCACTCACCATACAACTAGGTCACAGGAGCACAGGAATCAGCAGGAAAGCAGCCTGCAGGGGGCGACACTGCTCAGTAAGTGCCAAAGCCTGCGCAGCAGAGGCTTTAGTGAGTGAGGGCTGCAGTAGCAAATGCTATAGACTGGAGGCCTTCAGGAGCAAACAGCTTCCTGAGGCATCTTACTGAGTGGAAAAGTCCAAGGTTAGAGTGCCCATGAGGGGCAAGCCTTCAGAGACATAGCCCAACTGCACGTCTAACATGAGGTCAGTTTCCTGATCTATCAGGATATGAACAAGGCACGTCGTCAGCTCTCCAGCCACTGTGCCTTCCCTGCCATGGTGACCTGTACCCTCTAGAGGAACCCTGAGCCTATAATAATCACTTCTGTCAGGACTTGTCACCGTGACAAGAAATGTACCAGATGCTGTTTCTGGGACAATGCATTAGTTTCTGATCTAGCTCCGCAGACAATGTTGACATCCTGGTCTTTGGGAACGTCACGTGGGATTCTGACCATGGGGTTAAATGAAGGATCTTAAGATGGAGGAAAGGTGACACACAGAGGTTCACAGAGTAGGGCACTGAATGGCTAGAGCACACGGGAAGAATGGGTGACTGCAATGGCATGCTGTTAGGTTAGAAGGCAGAGGATGGGTCTATGAACCAAGGGAATAGCAGCTGTCGGAACCTTGGGAAAGGGAAAGAAATAGGTCCCTCTACCCCAGAGGCCAGAGGGACCAGACCTATGAACACCCTGTCTTTAGTACAGTGAGATGGATATAACTTCTGACCTCTACAGCAGCAGCAAAGAAACTTGGTTTGTTTTAAGCCAGTAGGTACATGATAATCTTTCATAGCAGTGACAGGAAATGAATACTAAATAAATAGAGGAGGACATGACAGACACTGTGAATATGTGTACAGTCCAGTTAGTCACTTTCAGAGTGCCTGGTGGTGACGCAGGTGGTACACAACTGGCTCCAACCCTGATCAAGTGAAAAATACAAAGGAAGGACAAAACACAGGGGACAGTGGCTAAGCAGCAGTTACACTGGGTGAAAAAGGAGCCTCATGCACTCAGACCATCAGCTCTGCAGGCGGAAAAGATGGTGTCTCTTGCCAAAAATCTGACTCGGCTCCTGGCGGAGGCGTCTCTTGGAATGGATCTGTTACAGCACTCTCCACTGTGTCAGCTACTCAATCTGGAAACTGTACGTGAGCTCAGAATGGAAACTTCTTCACTAATAGATAAAGCTGTAATGGCATAGGTTGGGTTTGGTTTTGTTAATACATTGATGATCTCTCAGCTGAGGCAAGCTTCTTAAACCCAGCTGCCGAACTGTGAGAGTCCTTACAACACAGCCACACGGAGGAGCGCTACAGAGTTAGAAGGCAAGATATTGGGCAATGAAAAACATCTGGGAAGTTCATCCTTGCAGACAGGCGTGGCTAACAGTGAGGTCCCTTCTTTTGTGTGTCGTTTTCTTTCTTGTCCCATTTTTATGTGTGTGAATGCTATACATGAATGCAAGCTTGCATGAAAGTGGGCACATGTATGAATGTGTGTGCATGTACATGGGGGAGGACCACAGTTGCTGTCAAGAAGCATTCTCCACCTTACTCGCTGAGGCAAGGCCTCTCAGTCAAACCCAGAGCACACTCATACGTCTAGTCTCACCCTCCCAGGCTGAAACATCAACTATGAGGATTTGAACTATTGTCTTCATGGTTGTAAAGCAAGAATTTAACCACTGAGCCATGTCCCCAGCTCCTTGGGGCTCCTCCTTTTGAGAGAGATTATTTTCATCCTTTGGCTACTATGACCACTAGGAAATGCTTCCAGAGTAAGATGGGACTTGCAATTGCTTTTATGTCTATCGGGAAAAAAGGACCCAGTACACCTAAGATTTCTGCATCTCTCTCTGAACTGGCTCCATGATGTCGACACACCAGAGGTTTAGAAACTAGAGGCCACCAGCAAGAAACCATGTGGCCTAAGAACTGACATTATTTCCACCTATGAAACCTCAACATGACTCCCTCATGGAGTTCCTGGATCTATGAGGAATCTCCCTTTCTTCCTTTCTTCGTACATCAAGTTTATGACCCTCTGGCTATCCTTGTACCCTGTCAACTCTATGCAGTGCAATACCTGGTTAAGGCTTTCTAGACATGACCACCAAACCAGCTGCCCAGCACACAGTCCACTCCTCCACATCTGGCTCCTTTCTGAACACTGAAGCTGATGCCCGAAGCAACCTCTCAGCACACCCTGATGAAAAGATATCAAGAGCTCGTAGAATTTCATCTACTGAGGAACTGGTTTCTTTTCTTCCTCTTCCGATCTGGAGGGCTCTTTCCTACAGCTGGGAGGCTATTTTCCTCCACAACTGTGAGCGCCCTTATCCTAAAGCACTCTTGAGTTTCACACTTCCACCCACTATTTGACCCGTGCCAAACAGTGACAGGGCCAGGAATGGGAGCATACGTCTGTGATTCTGCACTCAAAGGCAGCCTAGTCTACATGGCCCCCTGTCTTAAAGGAAAAACTTGGGGTCACTGACATGCCTCAGAAGGTAAGAGTACTTGACACATTATACCTGAGACCTGAGCTGGACCCCAGGAATGAACTGACTCTAACAAGTTACATACGCAACACACACACAGGTGCAGATGTTTTTTAGAGACAGAGAAGTTATATTCTCTCTATTTTACAAATGCAGAGTCTGATATTTACAATTCTAAAGCGGCCTGCCTCAGGTCAGTTAACAAGCTAGCTGTTGCTCCCCCCCCCCCATCTCATTTTCTTCCCAAGAACCTCCAGTTAAGGTACTAAACCTCAAGTACTGATAAAATTACACTCCCACATTGACTAACTCTTGTGCTCCAGGAGAAAAAACAGCAAATCTGGACATTTAGACTTAACACAGCACACAACCCTACAAAGCATTGGTTATGTGTGAGCAAGAGTCCTAGTGGCACACTCAGAAACAATTGTGATCTGGCTCATACAAGGTCTGATGGCTCAAGTCCCTCCAGTTCCCCACCCAACTGTGATGTCTTTTTTTGTTCCAAGCTACAGAAACATTAACCATCTTCTAATCAAAAGAGGGAAAAAAATCTTTTCAAACTAAAGTTCAGTCAATGCCTACCACAGTTTTTCTAAAAGATGCCTGGGATCAACACTTAGCTAGTGCAGCAGCCTTGGGAAGACCTCAAATGCACAAAGCTTGGAAACATCAAATTAATGTAAGGACTCACTTTGGACCCCAGCATCCACTGCAGAAATGGCTGCAGGCTTAGTATCTGCAAGGGGCCCAGATCTCCATCCTGAACAACTGTACATAAAGATGCAGCTGCTCGTGAGCTGGAGGAAGTCACCTGGCCCGCGTCACTCAGGTAGGAAGCAGTGAGCAGTTTGAAAACTAGGTCATGCCTGCCTCCAGTGTCAGAACTCCTCGCCTGCCCCTCTCCAGACTGAAACCCGCCACCAATCAAGCCTGCCCTGCCTGTCAGCAGAGCTATTTTCAGCATTGGTACAATTTCAGTACACGAGAGCCAGGCTCATCGCATGAGCAAATGCAGGGGAAAGCCCCAGCATGGTGTTGCTAGCTTTCGCAGATCTGGAGGGAAAATGCAACGCCCCAAATCATCAGTTCCTGGCTCCAGTCTCCGGCCTGTCCAGCCCCACTGTGAGCTAGCCAATGGCGGGCTCAGTTTCCTTCTTCCAGTCCAGGGCCCAGGACCTACGGTAGCTGGTGTGCTAGGCAGGGCATGTTGCCTGGACGCCCAGAGGACTGCAGGAAAGCAGGCTGGGAAGTTGAGCCGGCTTCTCTATGAATTGCCTCTTGATCACAGGATTGAATATGTACTTAGAGTAACAGACACTTTGAGATAAATTAACTTCTAAGAGAAAGGGACATTTTGAAAATTAAATTATACTGCATGGAACGAGCAATCAATCAGCAATCAATATATATCTGATAGCCATGCATACAAAATGAAAAGGCAATTCATAAAAAAAAAAAAATAAATAAGTACAAATGGCCAGACATGAAGAACTGCTCCGTCTTAAGTATAATCAGAGGCATAAGGATTTAATTGACTTTTTTTTTAATGCCCCTTCTCAAGGTTGGCAGGGACACAGGGCAACAACTGGCATTCAGATTGGTGTAACAATTTAGGGGTACAGTGTCACAAATCAATATATTAAAGTTTGTGAGCAAATCTGTCGATTCAGCAATTCTCCTCCCACAAAATAAGGCTGTAGAATGTCACAGATGGGTACAAACATTTAATTGCAAAACGTCTGCCTCCATTCCGTGGCTATTAAAAAGCTGGAATCTACCCAAATTGGCCACACTGGGGAAATAGTTGGAACCATATAATGGAATAGTATGCAACCATTTAAGAGGTAGAATATTTAATGGCAAGGAAAGAGACAATCCACAGCTCAGTAGAAAAATCACAAAAGAGGGAAGCTGAGGATCACTGACGCTGAATACTAGCAATATGCCTCCAGCTGGAAGGACTGTATGGGTGTTTTGGGTTTTTCTTTTTCTTTCTATTTTCTAAGTTTCCCATAGGGAACAACTAATAATTGCATTACTTGTACAACATTTAATAATAAAAATAATTTTAAATTACTTAAATGAGAAGACTGAGAAAGCTAATTCCACATAAGACCTGGCTTGATGAAATGTTAAGCTTCTGTCCCTCGGAACGTGATACCCACACCTGTCACAATCTATCCCACCGTGAAGAATTCTAAGTAATCACTCATGCCCTCACCCATGATCCACCTGGAGTTTAGAAACTGCACCTGCCATAGCCCACCCTACAGCTTCCCCCTCACCGGGTCAGTCTCATTCTAGACCTGGTTTCAGAGCGAATGAGCTAGGCAGGGTTTGTGCGGCTGCTTCTCAGTCGAGGACGGGGACAGGTACAGTGCACAGAGCCCCAGGCCGGAGCTCACAAGTACTCTGTACCTGTCTCAGGACTATGCAATCTTAGGCTAGTCACCTCTCTTTTCTCTTACTCTGGCACCATTCTGATACAGAGGCAAGCACTGAGATGAGAATTTTAAAAGATAGTGGAAAGTCCCTCTGTGTAAAATGTGATCTGCATAATATTATAATAACACGTAAACACTAATCTGGAATCCTATAGTTTAAGGGTGAATGAGAGTCATGGTTTTAAGTTTCTTCACGAGCACACAGCAACTCTAACTAATTCCGTCTCTATGAGATCTGTTCAAACCAAAAATACCTCGCTCCACTCACCTTGCTAATCAACCTCTACATGTTGAAGGTGATGCCCATCTCAGGCTCAGTCTCCCCTCCCTCCCACCTCCCCCCTCCACCCTCACAACCTCTTGTATACACACACTATGTAGATCTCCTTAGACCCTGGAGGGAAACTTTAATTTAACTCCAATGACAGCTGTCTGAATACAGTGTATAAAAGTATCCAAAAAGAAAGAGAAGTTAAACGGCATCATAGCCACACACCAAGAGATCTGAACCCACCAGTGCAGCCCACGCCACCCAACTCAGCGCTTGCTCTGTACCCAGAGCTCAGTTTGGCTTCACTTACAAAATCAAAGGAAATGATGAGGGCAGGGGGACTTCCAACCACAGCGATGTACTTCTTGACAACCTAGGGGTGCCTTACATTAAGACACCCTAGAAAAAGGTTCCCATGCCCCAAATGCAATTTTGGAGAAGGTTGAAAATTCATGCTGGGGCAATATGCATGGCTGAACAGGCCAGAACAGGACAAGGCTGCTTCACACCAGTGACAGCCAGAAGTCCCACCTGTCAGCGTCACCTTTATTATCAAATCTGCAGTAACTCCCAACAGCCATCTAGATTTAACAATTTATTTCTTAGTGAACACATCTGTGCATGAGCGAACTGAACATCTCCACTCGGGTGAAACCACTGCTCTGGTACAGGTACACACCCCCACAGCATTTTTAGATGAAGAGGGAAAAGTCACTGAGGAGGAACACAATACACACAACAGTATATAACAGAGTATATTCATCCTGTGTCCACTTCAAATCTGAAAATAAACAGTTTATAAAGTCAAGTCTAAGTTCTTTTCTTCTCGGTCACATTTCTGTTAACAGCTGAAAGTAGCAATGAATAAGCAACTCACATTTTAGTGGGAGTATAATTCCTCCCCCCCACCCTCCACCCCCCGTCCAAGACTCTATGTAGAGCACTGGCTGCCTGTTTCAGTCTGGCTTATATGAGCTCTTATTTAAGAAACAGATACTAAGTCCAAAAGGACACATTTTCTTCTGGTACCAGAACGCATCGTTCATAAACAATCTAATTAAAATACATTATATCACCCTAGATAAGGCTGCTGGGCAAAAATAAATAAATAAGGTCACTGAGGCATTCTAAATGAACCTTAAACACAGGCATTAATATTTAAATATTACAATCCCCACTTAGAAAAAGAAATCAGATAATTGATAGGCCAGCACACTCAAAACCGATAATGCCAAGAAACACTGTCCTTGTGTAATTTGGCGGAACAAGCTGCTCCCTGAATACAATGGACCTTTTTGCTAAATGGACCTCTTCATCTTTGGCATTTTATACAAACAAAACAAAAACACAAAGCCAAGAAAGAGAAAGAGAAATGTGACACTGGTCCCAGTCTTCAGCCAGGGCTCTATCACTGAGTCGGACAGGTCTTAAAAGATATGTTAGGGAGGAAAAAGGCGCTATTTAACAAAAACCAAGGCCAGGCCAGCCAGCCAGCCAACCAAAGACAGGGCCTTAGTTCAACGATCTCAAAGGGCAACAGTGCCCTCTAGTGGGGAATACAATAAACTATATAAACATGGCTACTTTTAGGTTAATTACAGAAAACAGCAATACTTGTGTTACAATGCTTACTGTGCCACTCCATTATATAAAGGCAGGGAAGAATAGAATCACTTTAATTGGATTTTATGTAGAAGCATATCCAAGTCTGCATGTGACACACCACCACAATACCTTAATAAGGTAGAAATCAGATTTGTAAACATTTTCCTTGAATTAGGGGTTTTAGCCACTTTGTCATTGAAGTAAAGCTATAATACAAACTTCACGTGCTAAGCTGACACTGTAAGAAAGTAAAAACCCAAACCTAATTGCAAATATAAAATTAACTGAAGCCTCAGAGGACAAATTCCTTCTGAAGCAGACCTGAGGGGTACCTATGGACACATATACACCATTATAAACTAACGCAGTGCCCGTGGCTAATACACACATGCATACCTAGTCTGCTTTTACACAGGGCTAGCAAACCGCACCAGAGTGACCATGGCAGCATTCTTAACTGGCCTCTTGGCTGGGTGTTAAGCTTCCCAAGAAGTATGATATCCAAAAACATTCACATGTGACGTGGCTGTCTGACTCATAAAATGTTAAATTTTAATTTGTGGGTAATGCCAGTCAAGGACCTTTCCCAATTTTATCAAAAATCTTGAGTTTCCAGCCAGGTGCAGAGAAGGCTGAGACAGGAGAACTGCCCTGAACTATAGGCCAGTCTAAGCTATGTAAGGAGACTCTTGTCTCAAATAAAAACAACTTCCAATAGTTCCTCAGAAGGAAATAATTTCAAATCACTTTAGCTTAAGAGAGCAGTTAGTTGTCGAAGATATATTTAATTAATTCCCTAAGGGTCACTTTGATGATGTAGGGGCTTCCCCCGCTTAATGAGCACCGAGTTCCCAAAAGGAAGATGATACCCAAGTCCTCTCCAGTTCAGATCACATCAACTGAAAAGGCAGGCAATGGGGAGCTCCAGGACCCCACACACACACAAGGACGGGGGCTCCCCTCAAAACAGCGAATGAAGAGCAAGTTTGGGCGGCCCCCCTGAACTGCACTCAGTCTCTTAGAAAAGGTGGATGCTGCTACTGCTGTGTGATCTCAATGGAAAACAGCTGAGACTGGGCAGGACTGCCTCCAGGCGAGATCCACCTCAGTGAAGATGTACAGGGTAAAAAGGTGGCAATAAGTTCGTGTAAGAGCATCAGCATGTGATTTAGGGACCACTACATAAAATACAATACTATAAGAATACCTCGGAACTCTCAGCAAGAAAATCTGATGCTTTCCCTCTGCTTTAATGAGAACAAACTGAGAGGTAACTGATAACTTGAGTGTGTACCTCTTTTATCTCCCAGAGGTGAATTTGGCGTGCATGTGTATGGGAATATGTGCATGTACATGTGAGTGTGTGTGTGTGTGAATTTCTACAATAAGACCTGAGTGATGGTTATAATAACATAAATACCTATAGCAAGTTACAGCATCAGTCCTAAAAGTACATAACACATACATACATACACATATACATATAATACACACTATATACATACACATACATGTTATACACACTATATACACGGACTACGCACACTCATGCACGCACACACACAGACATAGCTGGCTTACTATTCTTCCAAGGAGAAAAGCTAGTTTGGGGTTTTTGTTTTTGTTTTTTTGTTTTTTGGGTTTTTGTTGGTTTGTTTGTTTGTTTGTTTGTTTTTGGTCCTCTGGCTCAAAACACAAAACCAGCCAGGCTATTTCAGAGAGAAGCCAAGTATGATGTAGCCCAACATTAAAAAGGTCCAGAAGGTGAAAGAAACTTCATTCTGGCTAAACTCAGAAAGGAACTTAAAATTCAAATCTGAACCCCTGGCTTCAGACTGGAAGAAGAGAGTTCTAACGTTAGTACCCTGAACACCAGATAAGAAATGTCTAATGTGCTCACAGCTGCTTACAGGTTTCTACTGGCGTTTGACAAAAGCCTGACACCCTCCATAAACAGAATGGCAATATATCAGTCTATATGAAGCACCAGTCATACGGAACTCAAATGTTCCTCTGACAAAAAGATGGGCAACTGCTGTCCCATTCAAGGAGCATGTGACTGCGCTCACTCACTACAAAGTGCTGACCAGCAAGTCAGCCTGAAGCTTCCACACAGCTCTGTGCACACAGCCAAATAAGCTCGGAGACAGGTTTTAGCTTAGAAAAATCCATGGGCCCCAGGAAGGTAGGAGACGCCCTAGGCTAAAACACTCCTCTTGCAGGACTTAGATGCAGTCATCCGTGTTGAAGCCGATTCCTTCTTTTTTACAGAATCAGAGCCAGCCAGTGTGTAACTCCAAAGAGCCACAGCCTCCTGCCCCTCCTGCCCAACTGTGCTGCGCAGGGCAGAGAGCTCCTCCCTCGTCTACTGGTTAGCAGGCTCCAGCTCTTGATCGGCTAGCAGCAGCTCTGGATGAAGGGATGGCTCCCCCTGGAGCCTGAGATGCTGATCTCCACTGAGGTCCACAAGCTACAGCTTTCAATCTAAAAGTCTTCAGGTTCAGAAAGCTGGTTAAACAAAGGTCAAGAGGAGAAGAGCGTTAGTTCCTGAGGAGATAACATTCTAACTGTGCAGCTCACTAAGAAGACGGGTGTGGTGTGGGGGACAACCTTCAAGTTACTCATGATGTGCTGGGCACATTTTTCCTCTGGCCTGGGCATCCCATTATCCCGATGACAGCTAACTTCCTGACACAGAATGCTGAGGCAACCCTGCTTTGGGTTCAACTAGACCACCCAACATGGGAAGAATAAATGCTGTGAGTGCAGGCCCCACAGTAAAGACTTTGGGCTTTGGGGGCCACATGATCCCTTCTGTAATTATTCAGCTTGTGGTGATGCCCTAAATGTGCATGGCTGTGTTCCAATAGAAACCACCTACAAAATCAGGTAGGTCAGATTACACCCTGGGGGCTGTAGCTGATCCACGTCCAATACAGACAGCTGAATCCAGTCAACAGAGGTAATCTGGCTAACAACAGTAAAGCGAAGGACTGGTGGGACACATCTGTAATGCTGACACGTGAGGCATGAAGATCAGGAGTTGGAGGCTAGCCTGGGCTATATAGCAAACTCAAGGCAAGGACACATAGTAAGACACTGTCTCCAAAAATAATCTTTTTTCATGCCCCATGTATTTCTGCATTGCCTCTGAACCCACCTACATTCCAGAACCATCCCAACCTTTTAGCCCTGCTTAGAACTGAGAATTTAGAAACATCAAGTATCAACATTAATATATATATATATATATATGTATATATATATATATATATATATATATCAACATTCAAAAGTTAGCTCAGCATTGCTTATAGCCAGTGTAAGCAAGTCACTGAGAGAAAAGTCTGCTTAGAGCTCATGTCCAAGTGGACAGGGCACTGGGAGAACCCAGTCAGGCGGTCAGGGAACACATTCCTCCCTCAACCTCTCCTGCAGACAGCCCCAGGAGGGGAGTGTGGACAAGGCACCGCCACACCACACGTGGACAAGATGTCTGTCCATTCACAGGGGACCATGCTCAGAATCCATCCACTCAGCTTAACAGACTAAGGAGTCAACTGCTAATACAGACAACAGTCACCCTGCTGTGGCACAAAGGAAGCTTTCACAGAGTGTGACACCAGTGGTCCTGAGCAGATGCCCACTGCACTCTGCATTAACCAGCAAAGCGAAGTAGTCATGGTGACTTAGATGGGCATGCTACCCCGCTGAGGAGAAGGAAGGCTGTTATCTAGAAGCCACGGACTACCTGGGCAAGGACACTTTCCAAGACTGCCTCGAAGGACAAAAGCCAACTCTGCTATGACGAAAAGGCAGGTGCCTATCCATCTGCAGCTTCAAGTCTGACACTGGCCTGCTGAAGAGGGAGAGTGCTTTGTATGAACTTGACTGCCTGGAATTTGCAACATATTATTCCAAAAACTAAGAATCAAAATCTTCAGCACTAGCACAGACTCTCGCTCGGTGGTATGGAGAGGGAGGAGTGACAGACTGTGTTAAAGGCAGTCCCTAAGGGAAAGTAGGGGCTGGCCTTCCTAAAGCCTTCTGCGATCTATCCTGTCTTAATCCTTAGGACTAGTCACACCAGTGGGACCACACATACCTCCTGTAGTGTCCACAAAGTAACTGATGGGCACAAGAGGGAAGTGGGGGCAGCAGAGAGGCAGCACTTCCCTCTGTTTGGAAGCCTTTTGGATCCACATGTTTCTTCCCCACCTTTCAGAATCTCCTTATCTCTCTATCTCAGGAAGCACCCCAACACGATTTTCACCCCATCTGAGCCACCTCTGAGTCTGAGACAACAGTGCCAAACACCTGGTGCTGCAAAGGCCTGCTAGGTAACATCAGACAGAGCAGGCTGACAGGAGCCAGTTGCATACCTTACTGATTAAAGAAAGCCTATCCTGAGGGCTGGAGGGCTGGCTCCCTGGCTAAGAAGACCGCCGACCAGCTGCTTACGCAGAGAACCCAGGTTAAATCCCAGAACTAACAGGGCAACTCACAATCATCTCTACAGAACTCCAGATCCAAGATATACCGCAACTTCTTTAACTCCAAATGTGGTGTGCATACATACAGACAGACAAAATATTGATACACATATAAAAAAGTACATTTAAAATAAAGAAATAAATAAGAAAAACTGTCCAACTAACAGACCAAGGGAATAAGAACTTTTCATTAATTTGCTAATGAGCTGAGTGACAAACAGACATAGGGAGATTTTGTTAGGTCCTCAGATCTGTCTTTAAAAACTTCCTCCACAGTGTCCTGGCTCCTCACGCAGACCGTAGGAATCTGCTTGGGTCCTGAGGTCATTATTACTAGCACGGCAGCTCCACTGGCAGCATGACAATCACCCAAAGCCGACTGAAAAGGTTGGACTGTATTCTGGGCTCAGGATAAGGTCTGCGGAGTGATTTTAAGGAAGCTGCTTCCCACTGCTCCAAGCACGTTTCCCATGTCCCTTTACTTCAGCAGAAGTATGGTCAGAAGACCTATGCTGCGATGCCAGTCTCAGGCTGTGGGGGCCTGCCACACCGCAGAGTAGCTGATATGCTTTGGTACCTCACTTCACCGCCTATGCTTGCTGGCAAAGGACACTGGGGACTCCAAAATCAGGAAAGACAAAGGAAAATAAAGAAAAGCTCGCCAGGCATGGTAGCACACGCCTTTAATCCTAGCACTCAGGAGGCAGAGGCAGGCGGATCGCCGTGAGTTCAAGGCCAGCCTAGTCTGCAAAAGCGAGTCCAGGAGAGCCAAGGCTACACAGAGAAACCTTGTCTCGAAAAACCAAAAAAGAAAAGAAAAGCTCTTGAGAGAGGCAATGAGGGGGCACTGTGATATACAGACAGACAGATACACAGAAACCTGAAGGACGACAAGCCAGAGGACAGCCACATGTAAGTCTACGCTTTAATCTGAAGCAGCAATTCAGATGCTGATGTCAGATGGCATAAGGGCCCACCTCATCTCTGCCACTGCCCCAGCCCGGGAAGCCGCTGACCTCACCATGGTCACTGTGGTTAAACAGAGGCAACTGGGAGGGTTACTGCAGAGGTGAAGACAAGGACGAATTCTCCAGTTTTATGAAGAAATAAGATATGGTTACCAGAAGAAAATGATAGGCTCCGTGACCAGTGGAAACCTGCAGTACCCTTGGATCCAAAGTCACACTCTGCTGTTGTCCAGTATCCCGTTACCAATCAATTTTGGTTTGGATAACCCAGGTAATTGGAATACATCCATGCACCACACAGACCGGGTCAAAACCCTTAGCCAGAGCCTGTTGTCTCCAGCCCCCGAGGACCAAAATAGCCACAGCCTTTTGCTGACTTTTCAGCTTTGAGCAACTTCAAGGTCAGGCCCCACAAAGCCTCGCTCGCACTGTAACACTGGGATTGAGAGGGAGTATGGTTTTAATAAGACAGCTGAAAAGGCTGTAAGAGCATCTCTAAATTGGAGAGTCACTACCAAAGTTTCATTACAGTTACATTTAAGCGGAATTTACTGTAGCACTCACAAAATAAATAAGTAAAATAAAATGACAGAAAGCTACAGGCCTACCTATTCCTGAATTCGCTCCAGTAACCAGGACCACCTTGCCTGTGAAGTCTCGGCCCTGCAGGATCTCCATGGCAGTGGTGCTGCCATCGTATCTCTGTCTGGTGGTTGGCTTCGTTGGAGTGTCATCCACAGTAAATGCCAATCTTGGATCCAAGTAGGTAGTTCTTTTATTTATGTGGCTGCAGAGAACAGGGAGGGCAATGAACTCTGTACACAAGGACCAGCATCCCCAAATGCAAGATAATGTGACACTTCAGGAAAACCCATTGCTCATGCACCAAAAGGCTTACAGTCAAACATGGAGAGACCTAATACCCATCTAATCTCCCTTCTGACCTCCAGAAGGATGGCTCTCCTGCCTGGGAACACAGCCATGGAAGATCCTAGGACACACTTGGCCTTTGGGTGCCAGAGCAGCTCCCTGGAAAGGCTCTGAGTTTCTACTGAATCCATGTTATGATAGATGTGGCCATAAGAGCTTTTAGCTGTTCTTATCCTTAGAAGCCCATGTGGTCTCACTGGCCCGTGCAAGGCCTACAAATGCTGGTACACAGGAGAAAATGGGGAAGGGAATAGCCTCAATAATTATAAAGTAAACCACATGGCAGTTTCAACGATTTGCATTTTAAGACCATGGCCATATCATCTATAATGAGCACTCTACTTTGGATTTGGAATTGATCTAGAACTTACATAAACAACACTAAATTAAACTGGCACATATAGACTATTGAATTATTCCTTTTCATACCATTTTTACATTTTAAACGTATTCTTGGGCAGCCAAGATAGCTCAGCAGATAAAGGTGCCTGCTACCAAGCCTGATGACCTAAGTTCAATCCCTGAAACCTACATGACAAAAGGAAACAATCAACTCCTGCTCAAGCATGAGGGCTGGAGTTTGGAGCCCAGCACCCATCCAGCAAGCCAGGAATCCCATATTTGCACATCTGTAACCGCAGCTCAGTTCCAAAAGTTGCAGCTACAACAGGATTGCTGAGGCTTACTGCCTTCCATCTTAGCCAAGAAAAAGCAAGACCCAGGTTCAGGGAGAGACTCTGCCTCAAAGGAATTTGTAGAATGATAGTAGAGAGACCTGATGCCCTTATACAGTCACATAGGCATATCAATCCATTGTAAAAAAAATTTAGGAAGCCTCAAAGACAGCTTAAAGAGGAAGAAGAAAGAAAGAAAAGTAGTAGTTCAATCAAGTACAGGGAAAACATAAGAAAAATTTCATCAAACTCCCCAAATGGCATGCTATCAGAGGTGTGCTTAGGGAACACACTATGATCCATGTGGCACACTTGAATGTGAAGGGCAGGTCTGAGCTACTACACCACAATCCATGTGGCAGAATCACATTCAAAGGGCTGGGCTGGCCTGACCCCATAAACTTTAGTATACTGAGAAGGGAAGAAAACTGCAGATTGGAAGAAAAAAAAAATCACAAAGCTTGTAAAGGTGGTTATACCTACTGATAAAACAGGTATATATGACTTCATATTTTAATACAGTCAATATAGGAAATTATAATTCAACATTCCTCTTAAAAGCCAAGTTGGCCAGCCAGGCATGGTGACACATGCCTTTAATCCCAGCATTCAGGGAAGCAGAGGCAAGCAGATCACTGTGATTTTGAGGCCAGCTTTGTCTACAAATCGAGTCCAGGACAGCTAAGCCTACACAGAGAAACCCTGCCTCGAACCCCACCCCACACACCAGAAAAAGTCAAACTGGCCATGTTTCTACATAGACACTTACTCAACAAAAAACACTTGTCCATTCTCATCAGTCTCTTGCTCCCATCCATACGGCAAATCTGAAACACAAGGAAGACTGACAGCTGTCTATGTAGTGAAATGGAACCAAGCCACACCCCAAGGTCAGGAAAGAGTGTTATCCCGCCCATCCCCTGTCCCCTAAACCCTCTGGACCAGCTTGCTCTGCTCACATGATTCAAGGGTGGCAGCTACAGAAGGCCCAGCATCCCATCTGGAATCCACATTTCTGCCTCCTGATTGAACCAAAATCCTGTTACATTCTTGATCACTCTTAACTGATTGCTCAGCTCCTGCTTTTACTTCAAGCCTCAGCAGATGCACCTATGAGCATCAATTCCCAAAGCTCTCAGGCATGTCTGCAAGTATACAGAACAGAACCAGCCGACTCAGGATGCTTTGTGCCACGCTATAAAGCCATCCCATCATTTTCACGTACAAACTCACCTGAGGTCTAAACTCACTGATGTCAATAAGCTTCAACCTTGCTCAGAAACATCTTTATATGTTTCCATAAAATACTGACATTGGCCTCTACAGCCTACACCAAGAACAATTACCCACACGGTGCAAGTACAGAGAAACACAAGTCAGAGGCTCCAGTTGTTTCAAGAATCTTTATTTAAACCCAGAAGCCTTCCTCCTGTTCATCTCAAGATCTCATCTCTTCCTTCTGCCAAATCCCATTAGGTTCTCAGACTGAGACTCTTGTTCCTTGATGGCCACCCACCAGACAGCCTTCTCAGAAAGACAGAGTCCACTGCTACCTCGCTGTCTGTGACATCTTCCCTGGCTAATTAATGCTTCAGGCATGGGACTGTGGGCTTCCAATGACATACAGACCTCCTGCAACTCGTTTTCTCTTGCCAGTTTTCGGATGTTCCCACTGGGTCTTCTCCTCCGTGTGACTGCAACAGACCCACAACAGAGTAAGTTAACACCATTGAAAAGTCATCACTGTGATAAACTGTGTCTCTCCCCACAGAGCTGGAGTCCGAAGACCAGACGCAGAAAGAGAACACTCAGAGCAGAAAGCTTCCTGACTACAACAGCTCAGAGGCCCCAGGTTGCAGAGAATCAAACCTGAAAGAATCCTGCAGGCCAGGTGGGGAGAGCTCCAAGTCAACTTTACAAACTCTATGAGTCTAGAGTTCTTTTGAGTCTAGAGTTCTAGAAAGACGTTTTGTATTTCTTTTCCCTTGGTTCAGGGATATACTGACAAACTTCAGATCTGGTTTATAATGCTTAAGTTACTCTTTTTTTTTTTTAAGATTTATTTACTTATTATTATGTATACAGTGCTCTGCCTGCATGTACATCTGCACGCCAGAAGAGGGCATCAGATCACATTATTGATGGTTGTAAGCCACCATGTGGATGCTGGGAATTGAAGAGCAGTCAGTGCACTTAACCCGAGCCATCTCTCCAGCCCCATTAATGCTTTTTAAATTTCTGTTTTCCTTATTCTTTTGCTTTGTTGAGTTTTGGATTTTGAGTTTTGGTTTGGTTGGTTTTTTGTTTTTGTTTTGTTTTTATTTTTTGAGACAAAGTCATGCAGACCAGCTGAACTTGCTGTGTGGCCATGGATGACATTAAACACTTGATTCTACTGTCTCTACTTCCTAAGAACTAAAATTACAAAGGTGACTTTAAAAATGTACACACTGGGCTGGCAAAATGGCTCAAGAGGTAAAGGTGCTTGTCATGCAATCCTGACGACCCAAGTTTGCTGCCTGGATCCACAGCAGAAGACAACCAGGTCCTGAATGCTGTCCTCTCACCTCTACCAACATGCCATGCATGCACCACACTTACACGCACATGTGCACTCGCACACACACACACACACACATACGTGCACACACACACACCACATATTTTTAAATGTGTATTCTTCCCCCAGGTGTAACTTTGGTGTATCACTAATTGCTGGGTCCTGAGCACACTCAAATGTGTGTTAAGAATGCAGGAAGACAGCAGCATAGGTCGTTACCTACGACAAGATGACCATGGATCTGTGAACACTAGATGTGACAAGACAGCCCTATTCGCCTCTGGTACACTCACTCTATCTCTCAGGTGTCACTTTCTGTCATATGCACAATGGGGCTGTTATGAAGACACTGTTCAAATGGTCTCTCAGAACAACCATTATAATAAAACAGTGAGCTGTCACACATTCTACTGGCAAAGTGTCATGTGGTGTCTGTCCAAGCTCACTGACAGCGGGCTCTGGCATCAGGCAGGCTTCCCCTTACCCCAGGCTCCAGCATGCTTATTTCCCGTGCCCTCCAAAAGCCCCCAGGAGACTAATGGGCTCCCTAGTCTGTGACAGGAAGAAAGGAAAACAGTGGACAGCTAAGGGTATTAAAAAAAACAAAACACTGTGTCCTTGAATACAGCTAGAAGATTCCCAAGTGCCTTCCTTCAGCTACTGTTTATTCTACAATGTAAAGATGCCTGTGGCTGAGGGGACGCTTGTCCACAGAGAGCAGGTACCGAGCAATGGGAACGCCATCCAGCATGTCCTCTCCACAGGGCTCCCAGGTGTGAGCAGATGTTGTTCACGTCTGACTTAAAGCTGTGACTTGACTTCTCTTTCAGTTGGGCTCCTTCCAGTTGGTTTCTGATGGGCACTGAGTACTCTGATAATATTTTGCTATTCGTAGCTTCTATCTGCTACTTGCTATTTATTCTTTTACTTTTGCTTGACTCACATTTAATAAAAACTCACTCACTTAAAACCAAAAGTGCAGCTACAATAGATCATTCTCCGCATAGAACATGGACCAAAAGCCAGAACCACCTGTCAGCAGTGACAAGGCAGCCTACCGTCGGAATCAGACAGGCACCGAAGGAGGCATTCCCAGGTTAAGCTTGATTGCCTTAAGTCCACTCTCAGCAAGAGAGTAACTGGATTCCTCTATCACCACAGTAGATGCCAAGGAACAAGAAACAGAGAAAAGTACAGGTGGCTGATGCCGCACAAACTAGTGAGGTCCCTAGGGCGGAGACTACACACAGAGGTGCAGGTAAGAGCGGCAAATGTGGGATCAATGGCATGCCTATAGCCCTGCACCTTCTGCTCACGAAATCCACTTACTCCTCTACAGCCACTCATTCCTTCTAAAGACATAAGCTCAACGTCATTCCCTGGCTCCAGAGTCTGACAATACCGTCTGAGTCCTCCGGGACGCACAGAAGGGCCTCTGCAAACTGACTCCTTCCTCGCCAGTCTCAGGCTTTAGCACCCTGCACCACAGAAGGAAGCCTTCCTGCAGTCTCTCCCCCCACGGTCCCCTCCACCTGCCTGACTTCCTGCCACCTGGACCCACCTTCTACCAGCACTCTGAGACAAAGGCCAAGTGACACCTCTCCTAGGCAGCCTTCCTCACCCACCCACACCTCATTCTGGACAGACTGCACTGGAACTATCTATTACAAGTCATCTGCCCTGTCTTACAGCACTCCTTAAAGATGACAGCTGCATCTCAGCTGGACATAACCAGTGCCCACCAAGCAGACTGGTACTTAGGGGCTTTTGAGTAAATAAACTCCCCAGAGCTTTCCCGGTTTTTTGTTTCTTTCTACTTTGGCCACCAGGGGCAGCAGTGAGTCCTTAGGTAGCTGCAAATCTCAAGGGGAGGTTACAACCTACCTGTGGGAAGACTCCAGGGCACAAACCAACTCCTAATAAGCCCTAAAAGTTATTGTTTAATTTTTTTTCTGGAACCAGGTGGCATGGTGAAAATATGTAATTCCGTATCTGGAAGGTGGAGGCATCAGGAACTTAATGTCATCTCTGGCTCCATAAAGAATTCTAGGCAAGCCTAAGCTACAGGAAACGTTGCTGGACAAACAAAACTGTGCCATTAACCCCGGAGGCTGGAAGATCTCTGTGAGCTTGAAGCCACTCTGGTCTACATTTATTATTATTATTATTATTATTATTATTATTATTATCATTATCATTATTATTATTATTATCATTATTATTATTATTATTAATGAATTAATATTATAAACTAAAAATACAGATTACAGGTGTTATTACGATAATTTGCTTTCTAAAAACCAAGTGATAATACACTCTCATGGAAACCTTTAAATTCTCCTAACTATTAAAAACATAAAGCTGGGTATGCTCATGCACACTTGTGACCCCAGCCTGGGAGAAGCCGGAGCTCAACCTCAGCCACAAATCAAGTTAAGGCCAGCCTGGACAACATGAGACCCTGTTTTAAAAAAATATTTTACAGAATCACAAGAAAGTACAAGACGAAGTATTTGAAAAGAAGTGAGGTAAAGCACATAATATGCATATAAAAAAGGACACCATGAAACTCAAGGACTAGGAGGTAAGCAGGGGCCTTGGTAGGCAGACAGGCAGGAGGAGGGGCCATGGCTAGGTAACACAGGTACTGCACTTCCTCACCCTCCTGACGTAAGACAAAAGCCTGGCTTCTCTTGCCAGCAGGCCCCTGTTGATGGACTGTCTCAACAAGGACACACATCAGGACATGTTACCCAACAGCTGTGGGCCAATCAGCCATCTTATCTTTCTTCAGACTGACCAGCTCTTAACTTGGGGGAGGAAAACTCTTCAAAGACAAA
This sequence comes from Acomys percivali, assembly GCA_907169655.1. Taxonomy (NCBI): domain Eukaryota; kingdom Metazoa; phylum Chordata; class Mammalia; order Rodentia; family Muridae; genus Acomys; species Acomys percivali. Next base: position 13,569,845 of record OU015753.1, read on the forward strand.
TATATATATATAAAATCTAAAATATCTCTGGAGAAAAGGCTGGCTTTTTTTTTTTTGGCTTCCAGAGTTCCCACTCTGCTTTGCAGAATCTTTTTCTCAGTGTGTGTCTGCTCTGTGACTGTGTTTCCTCTCCCAGTAAACACCGTTCAGCTGATTCTGCCTCCTGCTCTTTGGGGGTACTGGAGAGTTCTCTGCTGCTACCTGTTGCATTGGGGATTTTCCCCCTTGCCTTTTAATTCTTTAACTGGCAGAGAAAACAAACCTGATCATGACCCCAAGACTGTATCCAAACACATCACTTTGTACATTAGGTATATCTACTATTCGTTAAAAATGAACAGATTCAGGGCCGGGCGGTGGTGGCGCATGCCTTTAATCCCAGCACTCGGGAGGCAGAGGCAGGTGGATCGCTGTGAGTTCGAGGCCAGCCTGGTCTACAAAGCGAGTCCAGGACAGCCAAGGCTACATAGGGAGGCCCTGTCTCAAAAAAACAAAACAAAACAAAACAAATGAACAGATTGTCCCCAATATAGTCAGTTGCTGTAGGTTCTCTATGGAAGCCCATACCAGAGACTGGGGGCGGGATTACTCATGCCTACATATACACTGAGATCCTATAAAGGCAGGTGGATCTGTGAAAGTTCGAGGCCAGCCTGACCCACTAAGCTAGTTCTGGGCCAGTCAAGTTTACGTATTGAGACCCTGTCTCAGAGAAGGAGAGGTGGGATAGGAAGGAAGGGGAGACCTCACAGGTAAATCACATCAGGCCTATTCAATTTTGCCACAGATACAGCTCAGCTAACAGGAAATTCCGGCTGGGCAAGGGAATCTACAAGCCACTAGTGTCTCCACTGAGTGCCTTATGCACAGACCTGGGTTCATTCTTGTGTCAACTCATTTTACAGATGAGGGAAACAGATAATCAGCCAGGGCTTTCAGTGTCCCAAGGTCACGGTTAGTAGTGGAGAAAGGCTCTGTAGGGGTTTCTAGAACTTCCCTGGGAAACCACTGTAAGCCACCCAGGACATCTGTTTAAAAACACACACTGCCTGGCCTCCAACCCAGGTCCACCTTGGCGGGAGCTGGGTATTAAATTTTTCTCTATTTCCTTTTTAGAGAAATAAGACGGCACGGTGTAGTGCCACCTAGTGAGCAGCAGAGGGCGTGCTGCAGGCAGCCAGGTGACCGGGTCTTGACCCTGACCCCACCATTGGGATGAGGGTGACCCTAGGACAGGTGGCTGGCGATCTGGATGCACCTGCCCGCCGGGCTGGGCAGCGCAGGGTCCAGGCCTCACAGGACTCGGGTCCCGGGATGGCCGCTCCAGGCCGCTTACTTGGCGTAGTACACCCAGCCGTCCTTGGTGGTTCTCTCCTCCCAGCCCGGGGGCAGCTCATCCTCGCTGTCCGTGTCGTCCAAGCCAGCGTAGCGCAGCGCTGCCATGGTGGAGACAGAAGTAGCCGCCCTGTCTCCTCAGCAACTCACTCAGCCCTCAATCGCGCCGCGCGCGTCAAGGGACCTAGACCGCTCGCGCCTGCGCGCTGCTCGCCCAGCCGGTCCGCGGCTGGAATCCAGTTTCCTGAATTCGCGGCGACTAGCGGGACAGGGGAGGCGGGGAGGAGCCAGCGGAGAGAGCAGTTGTGGAAGCTCAGGAGAAACAAAACGGCCTTGAGGCTGGAAGGAAAGACAGGAACGGCCCCAAAACTGGAATGAGCTTCTTCCCGCTACTGGAAGAGGCGTGTCCACCCAGTCACGGTGCTGGACTCCGCCAGTTGCTGGGCGACCCGAAATCACTTCCTTAATGTGGTACCCAATCCTGAATGAGTCCCAGCAGTGGTGCATCCTGGGAAATGTAGTCCAGGCTCAACTGCAGTATAAAGTACACCAAAAAAAGAAAAAAAGAAAGAAAGGGTTCCGTCGAGGCTGTCGGACTCTATGCAAGCGTGTATGCTCAATCTTTTGACGTTGCAACAGGATACTGTGACTTTGTCGTATTCAAAATTCACACTGGAGAATCGCTCAAACCAATTCAAAAAAGGAAAAAGGAAAAAAAAAAAAAAACCTCACAGTGTTTCAAGCTAACAATTTTTGTGTCTGTCCGTATTTATTATTATTCCGGGCCACAAGCTGCCACAAGCTTCCACGAGCCTCAGGATGGACACACCTGCCAGAGTCCCGACTTGATACTATGCAGGGATTTTCCATTCACAAACTCTGTTGTGCTTGTAAATATGAAATGTAAAAACTATACTTGGAGAACTTAGAAACACAAGGTCTAGACAGGTGCAGTGACTCATGCTTGTAATTTCAGAATTTAAGAGGCTAAGACAGAAGGACCACTATGAGTTTCAGGCCATCCTAGGCTATAAAGAGAGAGAAAAAAAAAATTGAAATTCTCAGGCCTCCAGATTTTCCATTAGAAAAAAATGGTCTTCCAGCCATAATGTGGTTCTATCGCTCATAGGCACCACCTAATTACAAACTTAAGAAAGCAGACTCTTAAAGCACCTAACAAACAAGACTCCTGCCTACAAATGTCCTATATCCACAATCTGAAGCCTACGTTCAGCTTGGCCTTGCTGAAGTAAGTTTCCAAAACCTGCTCTACTTATAACTTGTTTCCCAACGCTGGGTTGTGGAGAAGAGTCTTGGTCCAGAACTGAGAAAATGCATGACTCCATCGAAAGACTGCGTATTTTATGGGTAAGTTAGGGATACTGACAACATTGCTTTTGTCTTTAAGTCCTGAAAATGATCATTGCTGTGGGATAGCTCCTTCCTTGCCATATTCCTTGGGGACAGACACACTTCGCTGAACAAATGCAATGAAAACCTAACTGGATGAAAACAATATTGAGTTGTGGTTTTCTTGTCTTTGTTTTTGTTTTTCCTCCACATGTGCATGTCTGTGTGGTGTGCACATGCCTGAGTAGGCCAGGACAAGCACTTTAACCACGGAGCCATCTCCTTTTGCCAACCATTTAGTCATAACAGTGCTGCTTTCCCATTTGAATCCTACGAGAGCATGGCTTTTTTTCTCAAATGTCTTTGCATTCATATGGGCTACTGCTGATCTACTACACTTCTGCTTCCCCTTTCACCTCTCACCTTAGCCCTGATATGAACATGAAGTGAGATCATAAAGTCCCCTGATTGCGCAGAAAAAAAATGAATAAAGTCAAAATGAAGAGCCTTGGTTTCCCTAGTGGCCTCTGACCTCTACACAAGGCATGATGGACTTAGGATGACCTAGGATTGCTCTAGCCCAGAGCTGTTCCTGCCACCTGCTTCCGGTGACACGGCATCAAGCCATTGGATATTGATAATGTATCACATCCTTCTGCTGTGATTTGATTCTGAAACGTCCCTGACCAGCTCGTGATTTGAATGGCTGGTCTCCAGTTGGTGGCACCATTTTGGAAGTTTCTGAAAACTTTGGGAGGTGGGGAACAGCTGGAGAGATGGGTTACTTGGCAGCGACAGTCCTAGTAGGTGTACTATCCCACCTGAATCTACTACCCCATTCCTCTGCATCCAACTTCACTTTTCTAGCTAGCTTTTATTGCCAGCTTTACACAACAAAAAGTCATCTGGGAAGAGGGAAGAGCCGAGATATGATTAGTATCCCAGATATGGTAGTTATGCCACTTGGGACTTATCTTGATTATTTACTGGTGTGCCCAATGTAGAGACAACTATCCCATGGCCAAGTGGTCCTGGGATTGTTATGCACAAATCATGATACATGCCCCCCTCCCTCCAACAGACCACGCAAGAGCCTAGTCCAAATACAATCACAAACAAGTTTTTGTTGCAAGCTCCAGCCCAGGCCACACCTCCCATGCACTGACACAGCAGATGCAGGGAAGTCGCTCTGAGTCTCAATTGAGAGGGGTTTTAGACAAAGAAATGGGTTTTACAGTATATGATTGGGTAGAAAAACCTCAAGCAGGGAGTTACAAGCCTTAGCATTTCATGGTTGGGTAACAGGTGTAGGGGCTCATTGAGCTATAGAAAAGATTGATTGAAGCAGTCATGCCAGACCTCAAATGACTAAGAATGTATCTGGGAGGAGAGAGCATGTTAGGAACTTTGGCCTGGCTTCTCCTAATTGGCTGTTGCTATGTGCCAGACCACCTACTGGTCAACTTGACCAGCAGAGGGTATAATTTGGATTTTGGGTACTTTCCCAAGGTGAGCTGGTTGTGTTGCGAGGGGAATTTTTCTCTCTAGACTACTTTGTGGTTTTTCCTGGAATCTGGGTTCAGCACTTGGCCAGGTTTAACACAAAATGGAGTTTCTTTTTCAAAATGGAGTTTGTGTGGTTCTTACAGGATGTATAAAAAAGGTAACTACAAGTGAGCTAATAAGCAGAGTTCTTCCATGGTTTCTGCTTGATTTCCTGCCTTAGCTCTTGCCCCAGCTTTCTTCAGGGATGCACCGTGACCTGGAAGCATAAGAGGCAAATGCACCTTTCCTCCCAAAGTTGTTTTCTGTTGGTGTGTTTATCACAGCAACAGAACGCAAATTAGCATGCCCACAAGGACGTGACGTGATCTGGCCCACCATGCCAATTTCACTTGTATCTGCTAAGTCTTCTGAAACTATAAGCAAATTGTATTTTATCCATTATGTTGGTTCAGTCAGGTATTTTCTTCACACTAGTGTGAAGGAGCTAATACTCTTTACACCTCTAGGTGGAGAGTATTGGTTTCCATGGCAGAATTCTAGACTTCTGGAAGGCCAACCTTCTGCTACTACAGAACAATCCTGTAGTCTTTTTTGTTTGTTTGTTTTTTGTTTTTGTTTTTTGTTTTTCGAGACAGGGTTTCTCTGTGTAGTCTTGGCTGTCGTAGACTCACTTTGTAGACCAGGCTGGCCTCGAACTCACAGCGATCCACCTGCCTCTGCCTCCCGAGTGCTGGGATTAAAGGTGTGCGCCACCACGCCCGGCTAGCCTGTAGTCTTAATTGGCAATGTTGTCCTCTAAGGTTCTCCTGTCACTGACGCCACAACTGCTCAACCTCAGCGCTACTGACATGTGGGGCAAATCATAGTCGAGCTGTCCTGTGTGTTGTGAGACAGTTAGCATAATCTTTGTCTTCTTCCCCTCCCCCTTCCCAGTTATAACAATCAACAATGTCTCTGGATGACTATACAGTATGGTAAGCCTGTAATTCTATCACTCAGGAAACAGGCAGGAGGGTAGCTGAAAGTTCAAATCCAGCCTGGGAGACAAAGGAGGACCTTGTCTCAAAATACTAAAAGAAAAAAAAAAAATGTATCCTTGAATTGCTATTTGGGCTCCAGTTAAGTAGCATGCATTGAGCCAGGCATGGTGGCACACACTTTTAATCCCAAGCAGAGGCAAGCAGATCTCTGAGTTAGACATCAGCTTGATCTACAGAGTGACAAAGTAGAATATGCAGGTATTACCCAGGACTATAATTTAATAGTAGAGTGTTCAATTCCTGGTATTTAAAAAAAAAAAAAAAAAAAAGTCATGGAGATGCTTCAGTGGGTAAAAGGAATGTTTAATTGTGGGTCCGGAAAGAAATGGGACCAGGACTAGTGGAAGCTATCCTGGAGCAAGAGTGGGGTGGGGTGGAGGTGTGTCCTGGAAATCCAGTCCTGAGATCAACAGGAATAGGATCTCTCCCCACCCACTGCCCAGTGCAAGTAGCCCTGCACTCCATTTCCCCCCCTTCACTTCCCCCTCCCCTCCCCACCCCCCAGGTCACACAGCCTAGTAGCCTGGTAAAACTTCCTCTCCTCTTATAAGGTCCTGCCCAACAGCATCAAAGGTCATTATCATGCAAATGAGACATCCTCAGAACCCTAGCCCTGGCTAATGATATATACTCAACCCCAAAGCTCCTACTCACTTCCATAAGGTTTAAGTCGCTTTGTTCTCCACCCCCCAACCCGCCCGACCCCCCAACCCGCCCAACCCCCTAACCCTCACCCTCCCACACACCCCCACACACCCGCCCTTAACGAGCTGTCTCACTGAAGCCTGTTTCCTGAGGCTAGGAGGCAGAGACAATGCCAGGGATGCTAAGGAACCTTTTGAAGCCTCAAAGCCTCCCCCTCTAGACCACATCTCCTAGTGCTTCTTAAACAGCACCACCACCTAGAGACCAGGTATTTGGACATATGAGTCTAGGAGGACGTTCTCATTAAACCACACACTTACCCGGCCAGGCTTGGTTACTTGTACTTTCAGCTTCACGGCAGCACTTAGCTTATGCTGTCCTCTGTCTGCTTATCATCTCTGGCCCCTGGACTAAGAGCTTTGACTCTGGTCTAACAAGGGTCTGTCAGCAGGTAAGCCCAGACAATTAAGATTATAATGAGCCTGAAGACAATTGAGAGAAAGCCAATGCCATCAAGATCAACCCTAAGAAGAGTCTATGACTGGGTTGTTTCTATAAAAACATCTGAGCCACAGCCACTATTCAATAAGGATTTTTTTTAAACAGCCAAGCTCGTGTTTACCAAGCTTCACGCCAGGTGGCTCTGTCTGCCCATGGTTTAAAGCCTAGTTCCCTGCAAGGATAACTTGCCTTTGACCTTTTTGTCATTGTCTTGTTATTATTTTTGATTGATTACTTCTTTCACTAACTAGCAATGTGTGACAAGATAGACTCAGTTTTGCTGAATAAAATTTGGCATTACTCCAAAAAAAAAAAAAAATATGTATGCCAGAGGGACATATTTATAATAGACTATTCCTGGAGCTTCAGTTCTCTAATTTATCAATACCAGGAAGTTGGTAATTTCTACAAGCACCCACCCCACCAGCACTCTGCAGACATGATTTAGTTTAAATCAAGCTCTGTGGTTTGGTGCCAAACTTCACATAAAAAAAAAAAAAAAAAAAAAGAAATGCGGGAAGCGTCCCGACTCTTCTGGCTTAAGTAAGAAAGAATATTGAAGCTTAGAATGGTGGCACTTGCCAGTGATCTCAGCACATGGGAGACTGAAACAGGAGAACTGCTACAAGTTCAAGACTAATCTGGGTTCCATAGTGAGTTCCAGGTCAACCCAGGTTACATATACTACTACTACTACTATTTATGGAAAACTACTGGTCAGTGTGACCTTACTTAGATATGTCAAGGATGGAGATTTGAGTCGGGAAAGCAGATGCTGGAATTTCCAGTTCCTCTTCCTCTTCCTAATAAACTCTACAGAAGTGCATGAATCTTACAGGAATGGGAAAAGTTTTTTTTTTTTTAATTTAAAAATTAAAAAAAGAAACAAATGACAAACACACACACATACACACACACAAGAAACTTAGAGGAATGGTAACTATTAAGTGCAAGATACAGAGGCACCTGGAGGAGGCTGGTCTACAGATTGAATTCCAGGATAGCCAGAGATACAGAGAGAAATACTGACTCATAAAACCAAAAGAAGAGGAGGAGGAGGAGAAGGAGGAGAAGGAATGAAGAAGATCTAATGTACAGTTTTCGGGGGTGGGGGGGTGGGGGTGGCAGGAACAAGACAGAAACTGTCACACAATGAGATAATGCCAACAGGAAACTAATAAAGCAATGCTGCCCAGGGGAACACAGGATGTCTCAAATGTGTCACAGACCAAGCACACAGAAGCCTTGGAACTAATAACTCCAGTCTCTTCCAGAGTAAAACCAAGTTCCCAGGAACCAAAACCTTAACTCCTTCAGGGCCCTGGCTCCAGCCTCAGACTGGACCTTGCCGTGCCTACTTTTGGGCAAGGACACAGAACTGGGGTTCCCTTCGTCAGGCCTCTGAGAAAGCCTTGGATCTACCTGGATCTCAAAAGCTTTGGGTCATTGTTTTATCACAGCAACAGAAACCAAGCTAGAATAGGTTACTTGTTCAGACATTCATCACCGGAATGAAAAGCTGACTAACACAGGACTGGTACCCAGAAAGCAGTTTTCACAAGTTACGTTGCAGGTCACGAGTGACATCTGCAGTTACTCAGCCTCAGAAGAAAAAGACGTTCTCACACATGCAAGTTTGGCAAGTTTGGCAAGGGAAGTGCGACCAGAAATAAAAGAACTTGATTCTCGTGCTTTCTTCCTTCACATTTGTTTAAATGTTACCCAGAGGCTTACACTGGCTAGCAATGCATAAGCCAGCATGTAAGATCACAAACCCAGCAATTTAAGCAAAGAGGGTGTGGGAGGAAAACTTATAAATTCATGGGACTCCTCTTTTGAATTCAAAGGCACAAGAGATATCTTCAAAGAAGGACCTTCCAGGCAAGCAACTATCTTGAGCTTCAGGGATAGAACATGTTTGTATGAGTGTGGTGTGTGTATGCATGTGTGCTACACACAAATGAGAGCCTCTGTATGTGTGGATAAATGGGGGGAGGGGCATGAGCTGATATTAAAATGTCTTACTCCAACTCTTCACCACTTTCAATCTGGAACACACTTTTCCACTAAACTATCCGTGAGTTCCAGGACCCACCTGTCTCCATCCATTGGGTGGTGGTAACCTTGCAGATATTTACTTGGGATTGTGGCATGTGAACTCACGTCCTTGCACTTGTGCAGCAAGCACTTTATCCTTGGAGACAACTCCCCTGCCCAGAAAACCCCAACTATATAGCAGTGCACATTCTTCCTGCTATCTTTAGAGCCCACTTTCCCCGTGCCCTGTGGAACATTTCTATTACATTCTGTATTTTACCTTAATGTTTGTATTAGTTTAGCCTCTTAAAAGCTTTCTTTGTGAAGTGTGTGTGTGTGTGTGTGTGTGTGTGTGTGTGTGTGTGTGTGTGTAGCACAGTGAGTTCTCTATAGTAATGCAGAAAATGTCCAAGGCTTAAGTTGCTCTTTTGCCAGAGAGGAAAAGTCAGTACTGATGGTCACATAAAGAGTGATACATTAGCAATGAACCAGTAAGAGCAGCGAGGGCTGGATTGTAATCTCAAGTCTCAAGTGTCCCTCTATTGATGTTGAGGACATAATGAGTGCTTATGAACTCCTGGGAATCCAGCATTCAAATTATAAGTTAACGGGGGCCATCTGTTTGTAGCCTTAAGTTTGACTGTTTTAGCACTTCTCTTTCATCTCTAAATCTAAATATTCCACATTCTAAAACCAGCTTATATTTAATTTAAAATAGGTTTTTAATAAAAATAAATAAATCAGGCTAGGGAGCTATTTCATCTTGTGAAGTGCTTGCTTTATGTTCTTGATCCCAGGAACTGATTTAAAAAAGAAAAGAAATCAGAGCAGGGTGACACAGTTTATTATCACAGCAGAGGTAGAGACAGGCAGGTGACTGAGGCTTGCTAGTCATCCAGCCTGGTCTACTTGGTGGGTTGAAGCCAGTAGGAGACCTTGTCATAAAAGGAAAGAGTTGAAAAACAGTAAGCAATGGAATAGTGCCATGAGGCCTGTGTAACCCTATATGTAAAAAGGAAACTCCATTTTTTAAGGGAAAGTGGCCTGGGCATGAGCTCCAGTTCCAGAAAGCTCACAAGAATGTGCTTCAATCAATTCGCTTCTGATAATGTTTGAGCATCACCACTGGCAATGCACAGCCAATCAGGGACAGCCAGGACACCTGGCCTGAGAAAGATAGAGTTACTTAGCTACCAATTTGAAAAGCTCCTAACTCCTCACCAGAGTCACATAGCCTCAAGAACACGTACCATTTTGGGCTGGTTTGAACCCATTTAGAGAGCTCCTAGCCCCAGACCAGAGCCCTAACCAATCCCAGATGTACTCTTGCCCCTGGTCTATGCCAAGAGAAATAGATTACCTAACTCACCTTGGAACTCCCCTTTCTGGCCTTTAAAAGAGGCCTGCACATTCCCCTCAGGGTTGTCGCCATTTTGTTTGAGGGGTTGGTCAACCCCAGTATGTTGGAGTAAAGGCTCTTTGCTTTTACATATGACTTCAGACTTCTGGTGGTTTGGGGGTTCCTCACAATCTGAGCATAACAGTATCCGAGGAAGGGCACTGGATGTCCTGTGACTTCCACAGCTATAGGCATGCTTAGGTACACATATGAAAACAACACACACACACTCAGAGACATAGAGTAAACAAACCAACTAATACATTTTTATTTAACTTTCAAATCTTACTTTTTTTTATTTTTAAGCTTGTTATGAATTACTTCATTTGAATGCCATAACTAGAAAGTGGTGGGTTCATATACCCAGGCACTATCAAGACAACCAAGTGTGACTTTCTCCTGAGAAGCCTACACCAAAGTTTTAGGATGTGTATGTTTATGACTCTCCGTCTAAACACTTGATAGCCACTAACTCTGCTCCATTCTTCTTCACCACAACAATCTTTCCACGGCGCAGTTGGTGGTCTTGCTGTGAGTGAATGGAGGTTATGAAAAGGTGGGGGTGTGGGGGGAATCTTCCAGCTTCTGGGCCTAGGTTGTGTTTCCCAACTGTCTCACTGACACTGAGCTCTTACTCCCTGGAAAGGATGACTTTATCTGACACAAACCCTGCCATCTACACAAGTCCTTAGCTCCTTAACCCAGTCCTTGTGGAGGAGTCAAGGACAGCAGCTTCACAGTCAATGTCTTCTCAAGGTCAAGGTAGGACCCTAAATGAGGAAATTGAGCCATGAATTGACCCATCATGTGTTGGGACAGATTTCATGAGGATGTGGTGAGTTGCCACTACTTCTAGGCATGTTATTTAGGACAGTTGTCACCTCTCTCAATATATTTTTTCCATATTACAAAATAAACCTAGAGCCTGCTTCCCACTGTTGTTCTGAGGAAAATTGAGAAGTGCGTTAAGTTTAGCACAGAACCTGAAATGTAATGGGGATGTGCTGTCTTTTCACGTCTGCTCAATTCATGCCTCTACCCTGTGTGTGTGTGTGTGTGTGTGTGTGTGTGTGTGTGTGTGTCTGTGCATGTGTAGATGCATGCTACCATACTCAGCTTTTTATGTGTCTTTCTAGGTCTGAACTCAGGTCTTGAAGCAAGTGCTTTAATGACTTAGCTACTGCCCAAGTATTAATGTCATCTTTCAGAAGACAATGGTGATGCTGGGACTGACTGGACCACACCAAATCTAATTACAACTAGTGTGTTTAAAGTCTCCCCTGTTTCCCCCACCTCCCATGCTCCATCTCAAAACTGAGCCTCTTCAAAGCCAGTTGACACTGTTCTCCAAATACACCATTGTTACCAGTTTCGCCAACTCCAGGCTTTTTCCCTCTTAAATTGTGCTTGGTTTGATAAAATATCTCAATCTGAATAAATGTAATCAATATCCAAACACATTCACACTGATGAGATTTGGAGGCTTTATTGTGCAATAAAAAAACAAACCTAAAATTTGATTCCAAGCATATGTTATTTAGGTCTCGGGAACAGAACATTATTCACAAAAGATAAAAGATAGTTATTTGAAGAACAGAATATATTCAGGATTGTTTAGTTTTACAAAACCCACTTTTCCTAAGCCTTAAATTTATGCTTCTGTATTTAAGCAATAAAGTTATTTTTATAGAATCCAGTTAAGCAATTTGATGGGAATAGCATTGTTAGAATAAAAAAATTACACACATGCTACTCTAAAATAGTATTATTCCAGTCCCACATTCAGCTTCTAATGACAAATCACTTCTCATAGATTGAAATACATAATGATAATTGAAGAAATATATATGTAAAGCAAGTAAAAAAAAACCAGAAAAGTAAGGATACATGAGTGAAAGGAAAGAGACGTTTTTCTCCTGTTGTTGTCTATATAGGGCCTCATATAACCTAGGTTGGCTTTATAAGTTGGTAGAGCATCACCTTGGATGCCTGATCCCCTCACCTCCACCTCCCCATTGCTGGGATCACTCATGTGATCCTGAGTCTTCCTGCCTCCTAGGCAAGCACTTCTCCACCTGAGCTGCACCCCTGGCCCTGTTTTGTTCTCCCCCCACTTTCTCCATCCTCACCACCTGCTGCTCTTCCCCTGCCTTAGCATTTTTCATTGGCTAGAAGCTGTTATAGAATGCCAAGAGTAGAAATTGATCAAATATGCTGGTTCTTGACCAGGAACCTCCAAGAAAGCTGGAGTCAGGGGACTCGAAGAGTTAGATGGGACCATCTTTGGTCATTCCTGTTCTGATGTGATGAAAAGGATCTGCATCCCACTAGGGGATGTGGCTGGCAACTGAAAGCAAGGACCCCCTAGGCTAGGAGGGTGGAGGAAAGTAAGCATCGTGCTGGAAAGCTTATGGATTACATAGCACCCAGAATCTCGGACTTGGGGCATTCTCATCAATCAAATATATCCATGCACTGCATAAGATCTTGACCTTAATAGACTGTATATTTGGTGGTGGTCCCACGAGGCTATGCCAGAGCTGGAAAAAAAATTCTGTTGCCTAGAGACATTGTTGGTGTCCTCATGTGGCAAACGATATGTAACATTACGTGTGTTCTTGTCGACGGGTGCTAAAAGCAAAGCTAGCACACCACTAGACAAAGTTTAACACAGTGATTAAACACTGCAAATAGTATTGATAATAGTAATAAATGACCATTTTGACAGTTTTGAAAAGGACATCTATGATGTCCTTGGGCGGTTGAAGACACTCCTTTAAAAGGAGAACCTGCTCATCTCTTCTATTTCTGCTCTGGTTTGAGGTGCGACAACTTGTTCGTGATCTGCCACCCTCACCATCAGCCAACTCATTGGCCCTGCTTCATCTTCGAGCCATTAAAACTACAACAAGCTAAATGAACTTCACTTTGCCTCACATATGTCTGCATCTTATTATATTAATAGAAAGATGGCATATTCTGCTGTTTTCAATTGTTGTTCTATTATGTGCTTGTACTTAGAATGAGAAATATATTATGAAAGCCTGCCAGGCTGCACCAGCCGAAGCCTCACATAGCCAGTGTCTACTGCATGTCTTAAGCGCACTTAGAGGCCACCAGGAATTTTGACCCTACAACATCACAGCTCGTGTAGAGTATGCTACAATGTTCCCACAGCCAGAAAATCAGCCAGTGACACATTTCTCAAAATATATTTCCATCATGTTTTAAGGGAGTTTTAAAGTTTTAAAAGAAGGTCTTTAAAGAGGTAGCCCATCTTGCTTTTCTGTCTTGAAAAAAAACCACGCAATTGTTATATATTTTAAACAGGCCAGGTCTGTTAATCTGAGAGGATCCAGGAAAATAGGAAAGGGACTTAACAACTCCATTGAACCATATCTGGGTCATTATTTTCTGATCCCCTTTGCCACGTGAAGGGCAACATCACAATGAGCTATGGTAGAAACATGATCTGTGTACCTGTACTATCAATACTAGTGTTGCAATCTTGCAGTTAATAATGTAACTTGGGTTTATTGAGGGTGGCTGCCAGCTTATTTATCATGACCAGTCTTACTTGGGATGATATTTAGGGGCTTGTTAAGGGATGATGAACTCACATATGTACCTCTTGCTACTACGACAGGCCTCATCACTCCATTTTCCCTGAGCTGCCTGGGAGAAGAGGACACAATTCTCCCGCTTGCCACCACTGGGCTGGGCACGGTCCCAGTTGAGGAAGGAGACGGCGAATCCATGGACATCAAGGAATTTGCCTTCTGTGACCATGTCATTTATGCCTAGCCAAAAGTCGTTGACACCTGGCAGACTCCTCTTACCATAGTCTCTGAGGGCATTGATTTCGTCGGAGTTCCTGGGGACAACCAGGGTCCCTCCCTTGGAAATGCAGTCTTCGTTGGCTTCATGGTAGTGCTTGAGGCCTTCGGAAGCAAGGTAGCATTTCTTATGAACTTTGGTGCCTCGGAGACAGACTGTGAAGATGGGAAAGATGATGATGTAATAAGATGCCTTTTGGGTGTGGCATGCCTAATGCTGTACCTGGTAAATGCTTGTGTAATGAATAATGGGTTGATAGTGGTGAGCTACCACTGATGGCTTTGGCGGTGCCAGACACAGCAATATGCACTTGCAGTTTTGCCACCCCCCCATGACATGGTGGTGTTTTATCATCCACATTTATCAGGTTATTGAGGCTTAGAGAAATTGTTACTCACAACCCAATGTGCTCCCAAAGCATTTAGGGAGTGTGTACTGAAAACTCAAAGCATAGCCTTAAGCCCTAGGCTGCTTTGATATAATTTGTATCCTAGCTTACATAAAGAACTATATGTTGAGTTTCCTTTGGACTTTTAGAATGGAATGGAATTTTCTAATAATTAAACAAAGCAAACACAAGCCACATGTGGTGGTGCATGCTTATGATTGTAGCACTTAGAGATTGAGACAGAATGCTTGCTATGAATTTGAGGTCAGCCTGATCTACATAGACAGATCTTGTCTCAAAGACAATAACCCATAACATACCAACAAAATGAAAAAAAGGAAGAGAAGGGGGCGAGGGAGGGAGGGGGTCAATGAGAGTAGGGGGTCCCCCATTATTTGCTTTATTTGCTTGCTTTTTGATGCAGGATCTCTCCCTCTCCACCTCTCAGCCTTTCCTGTGCGTGTGTGTGTGTGTGTGCGCGTGTGTGTGTGTGTGTGTGTGTGCATGTGTATATAGCTGCCACTGTACATTTGGCACTCAGAGGACAACACATGGTAGTGTGTTCTCTCCTTTCATTATGTGGGGCCCAGGAATCAAATTCAGGTTGTCAGTGTTGGTGGAAAGCACCTTTGCTTGTGGAGCCATCTTGATAGCCCTTGCTGTGGTTTCTGGAGACAGGGTCTCACACAGTCCAGGACGGCCTCAGGTTCATCATGCACTGCAGGTTGACCTTCAGCTTCTGATTCCCCTGCCTCCACCTCCTTGATTCTGTAGCATTAGCAAGCATGTGTCACCATACCTTAGTTTTTTGGTTTTTTTTTTTTATGCTGGGCTGGGGTGGGACCCAGGACTTTGTGCCCGTGAGGCAAACGTTCTACCAGCTCAGCTACAACCACACCCTAAAAGACAAGTCTTGACACAGGTCCTAGGCTGGCATGGAATTCTCTCAATAACCTTGCTTGGCCTCAAATGAACTTGTAGCTTCTGAGTGCTAGGATTTGCAGGGATACAACACCGGGGCCAGCTAGCACTGAAGTTTTCTTACAGAGATAACTGGGGGCTAGTGATATTGCTTAGGTTATCCAGTTAAATTTACCAAGGGTTAATTTAAGGGTTTATACTGTTGGTCCAATAGGGCATGGATTAATTCTCCTCTTTCACATTTTAGTGTGGATTATTAGAGAAGTCAGTGTAAATTGACTATTCAACATTTATACTGGAAATTTAATGGTTGGGTAGTAGCTGGGTATGGTGGTGCTTGGCTAAACTCACAACATTCGTGAAATGGAGGCAGGGTGATCGGGAGTTCAAACTGAGCCTCAACTACTTATTGAGTTTGAGGCCATACTGATCAACATGAGACCCTGTCTCAGAACAAAGTATTAATAGGGTCAGAACACAGGGAAAGAGTAACAAATTTTTCCCCTCGTTCTACAGGGTCATTTGCTCTTACTTTAACTTTCCAGTTATGTGTCCCTAGAAAGGTGATAAAAAGAAGCAATGCCACCCTTGCTCCTAGGCAGCATTGCATATGACAGAGGTGACCCTGGTTTGGTAACATATGCCAGCTTGGGAATAATGAATATGTGATGGGAAACCATGACTTCATTTATCTGAAGGTGTTAACTTTAATAGGCAGGCTTCCTATGGGGACCCTCAAACTCAACTCTCGAGGCTGGTATAAGCGACGTTGGCTCCTGAGGTCCTTATAAACCCAAGCTCTTCTGAGTCTGTCCCTTCTGCTCTCATTCATTCCTTCCTTAAGAACACAGCTCTTGGGCAGAAGCATGTGCAGCTGCATAGGTCGTGGAGAAGTTGTTCTCTCCAGACAAAATCTGTTAGGAAACTGTGGCCCTAGCCAGTTGCCTCCCCTGGGCATCCATGTTGAGTGTATCCTTGGAGGGAGAGCCTTGTGGGCCTGTGTCAGGCAAATGTCAGTGGCTCCTCGGATGGTACTCAGTGAACATCCAGTGATGCTCCATTTCGGCCGTTTAGCACCCCTTCTATTATGTTATCCCACCTGTAATGAAGGTAATTAGGACTGGGCATGGTGACACACACTTTTGGTCACAGCACTCTTTGTTAGTTTGAGGCAAATGGTCTACAGCTGCCTCCAGGACAGCCAGGGCTACATAGTAAGACCCTGTCTCAAAAGAATAAACAAATAGAAGGGAATTAGGGCTTTTAAAGTGTGTGTGTGTGTGTGTGTGTGTGTGTGTATGTTTCTCTGTGTGTGTGTGTTTCTCTGTGTGTGTGTGTTTCTCTCTGTGTGTGTATGTGTGTGTTTCTGTGTATGTGT
>OU015753.1:13586191-13602556 GCA_907169655.1 Acomys percivali
TGTGTGTGTGTGTATTTGTGTTTCTGTGTATGTGTGTTTCTCTGTATGTATGTGTGTTTCTGTGTATGTGTGTATATGTTTCTATGTGTGCATTTCTTTGTGTGTGTATTTGTGTGCATGTATAGGTATGTTTCTCTCTCTGTGTGTGTATGTGTGTGTGTATGTGTGTGTGTGTCTGTCAGAGGCTGATGTCAGCTGTCTCCCTCAATTGCTCTCCACCTTGTCTTCTAGACAGCTATTTCACTGAACCCAGCCCTCCCTGATTCAGCTAGCTGGGCTGGCCAGTGAGCACAGTGTTCCCCTGTCTTTTCATCCATAGCTCTGGAGTTGCAGGTACATTACCACACCTGGCTCTTTCTGTGGCTACTGGAGATTTGAACTCAGCTTGTCATGCTTGCATAGCAAGTGCTTTGCTAGCTGAGTTATCTATCCCTCCACCCCTAAAATGCCCTCTTTGTTATTTGTTTTTCAAGACAGGGTGTCTGCCCTGGATGTCCTGGAACTCGCTTTGTAGGACAGGCTGGCCTTGAACTCACAGAGATCCACCTGCATTTGCTTCCTGAGTACTGGGATTAAAGGGTGCACTGCCCCAGATCCCAGAACTGAGCATGCAGTTTGGATGTTCAATCCTGGGCAATGCCTGAGTCTCATCCACTCTCTTTTTGGACCATGTGCTGGTGAAAGGAAGGGACCCTCTCACCTGTCTGCAGGGCTTGCATTTCCTTCAGGGCATTGACTTCCCGCCACAGCTTTTCAACTTGAGACTTCAGGTCACCATCCTTTTCTGGGGAACATTGAAGGGTGGGGTAGGGTGTGGGGTGGAAAACATTCAGTTAGAATGAAACGGAAATGTAAAACAACAAACAAGCAAACAAATAAACAGAAACGGCAGCTTTGGAATGCAGGCTCCGAGGCAGTGGTTCTGAGGAAGCTAAGCCAATTGCGCCCTGAAAGCGATACAGGAAGAGACTTTAGATGAGAGAACATTTGTGGGGACTGTGTGGATGGTGTCTGCGCTCTCCTCACCACGCTCTACTGTGTGTTCTGAGAACATTTCTCTTATAACCTTTGAAATTGGCATTCCCCCAGTGCTAATCTTTTCCCGAACCTTCTTCGTTCTCCTTTGTAGCACCATGTGTATTTTACATACTCAATTTGCTTGGTTTCATTATCCAGGACTCTCCCAATGCTTGACACGGCACTGAGCAGAACAGTGTTTGCATTTGGGCATACACTTTGTGGGCTATAAAAGAGCTTATGTTATTTGAATGTTGGTAAAGGATGAAGGTGAGTGCAATGAGCTAAGGGCCATGGTGGCCCCCTACTATTTCTCCTTATTCCTTGTTCTCTATCCATTTCATTTTCTTCTTTCTTTTCCCTTCTTTTCATCCCCCCCCCCCGCTGCTTTTTTTTTGATGATGCTAGAAATTAACCCCAGGGTCTTGTATCTTATACAATCAGTAAGTGCCAAGACCCATACCCAGGCTTACTGTGCCTCACCTCCCTCACCCTGGCACTCCTATGCAACTAATGAGGTATGGTGGAGGTGCAGCGGCTCCTTGAGGGGGGAGTAAGTTCATAAAGGACCATTGAAAACGTTCCTATGGAGGCATCACCATTGACTATTTGTCCTTATTCCTTGTTTCCTATCCATCTAATTTTCTGTCCCCACCCCACCCCCAACACTTCCCTTTTTGGTAGTATTAGAGGTTAAACCCAGCGTCTCCTATCTTATGCCTGATAGGCAAGAACTCTCGCAACATCTACATCCCTAGTCCCAGTTATTTATTCTTGAACGTTCTTAGATGGGACTGAAGGATCTCCATGATTATATTTGGCTAACCTCAGGTATAAGTGAGCTGCTGTGGCTAGATCTGAATTCCAGAAAAATGGCAACTGTCCTAGTGATCAGATGGAATTGTGACAAGCCATACTGATTACTAAACATAAACATATTAAAAGACACCATACACGTTAGGTCATGAGAGCAGCTCTTTTGCTGCCCCTGAGACAGACACTCTCGTTCGTCTAGAAGCTCACAGAAAAGGATGCAGAGAAACAGAAAACCAAGTGCATCTGCTGAAAGCCTCACAGCTGGTAGGATGCGGAGCCCAAATGTGGGTGTCTCTGGCTCCCAGCCTCTCCTCCCCATCCCTCTGACCTGCTCCAGCAAAGCAGCTGCCTCCACCTCCTTGGTGGCCCCAGCACATGGACTTAGAGAGGACACATCAAGATGATTATGAACTCTCTCCCGCTGTCTCTCTGTGGAGCTGCCAGATAGAGAGACTAAGTTTTGTGGGCTGGGATGGTGGCTTAGCTGGTCAAACGCTTGCCTTACAAACGCAAGAGAACCCAAGTTTAGCAAACAAAGCTAGGCAAAGTGGCATGCTTATAATCCAGGCTTGGGAGGCAGATATAGGCAGACCCCTGGGGCTCCTCTGCTAGTCAGCCTAGCCCACTTGTCAGAACTCCAGGCCAAGAAATGACACTTCTACAGAAAAATTTTAAAAAGGGGATGACACCTGAGAAGTGATACTTGAGCCTATTCTCTGGCTTCCACATGCACCTGCACACTTGTGAACACATACCGACACATATATGTACAGGCACATGCACATGCATAAAAGAAAATCAGTTTTATATCTCTGTGATTTCTCAGGACAGTATAAAGTCCAGTGTCTTAATTCTCTGTCCCCTTAAGCTTGGGATTCACTAGCCAGCTGTTTCCACGTTTGGGCCAGGAAACTGCCCTCTTGGGGACTCAGCATCCCTTCCCCCGACCTCTGTTTCACTTGACACTCATTGAACATCAGTTCTTAAGCATCCAACAGCTCAGCTCGGGGAATACAACTGCCCGAAGAGTGTTTCCTATGGGACCACTCAAATTGGAATAAATAAAGGGGGGCATTTAGGATGCAAACCCAATCAGCTCCCAGGGCCAGCTCTGCAAAGCCCACTGCGGTCTTGCTTCCAACTTACAAGCTGTCAGCAAGACACATTTCACCCCCTTTCTTCCCGCTCAGCATCCGGCTCCTCTCTATTTCAATAAGTAGCTGTAAACGATATCATTAGCACAGAGACACACGTGTTACTATTGGGCTCCTGGGAGATCATTATGACAGCCATCATCTGGGTGACCTGGTGGCTTCCATTCTCTGCTGCTCAGGTGGATGAACAGAAGGAATGCCCAGAGGAGCTAGCTCACGCTAAGAGGTATATTTTATTCATTAGTGTAACACGTAATTTGTCCAGACCCATGAAGTAAGTGCTTGGGGAACACTTGTACTTGGTGCCTAACTGCTGCTGCCATTTTACCTCTCTTAAAAGGTCTCCTTCTCTTTTGTGATTGTGTCTACACAGCATCAGATGCAGGATAGAAAAACACAGCAAACATCTCCAGGGGGAACCATGGGAAAGTGCTGGGTTGCTCAGTTGGGTGAAAATGGCATAGGCTGGTGCTGACATTGGAAAAGACAGTTCGAGAATCTGATTAATGGAATGCCGCTTCTAGAAGACATACCACAGCATCTTAGTGAGAGGATAGACATATACACAAAAAAGACTTCATGTGGAACACTGTGTCAAAGAAAGACATACTAGAAACTACTCAGAGCCTCCCTAAACAATAAAGCGACGTATCTAGCTGTGAGAGAAGGAAACACACCTATATTTATAGCCATCCAAGATGCAATAAGCAAAGTAAATGTGTTTCCCTGCAAAGTATTTGCAGTGACAATCTGAGAGATACTTATATACTGTTACTCACAGTAGATGATTCTGGGTAAGGACTGGGGAGGGGAGGTGGCTTTTACTTTTTGGTTGTTGGTGGTTTTGTGTTTTTTGAGACAAGATTTTAATGAAGCCTAGGCTAACCTTAAATATGTTGAGGCTAGTCTTGAACTCGTGGTCTTCTGCCTCCACCTGCCAAGTGCTGGGATTTTAAGTATGCATCGCAACTCCTGCGGTGGCTTTCACATTTCTGTCTATAAATGTTGGTATTATTTCAAGGTACTCAAAAAAAAAATTTTTTTAAGTGATTAGGTGTGTGAGGGACGAGAAGTAACCAGAGAATCTTGGCCAATTGTTTTGCTTCTTGTAGACTTTTTTATTAGACCCAAAGGCAAAGATTAGTTTGGGGTAGGAGGGGGTGGGGAATGATGGTTAAGATGTGTCTGCAATGGATTAAAATAACATACCTGCTAGGGGTGAGTCTTGGGATAGGAGAGAGACAGAGCAAGAAACTCACATATATACATTCTTATCCCTTTTTCACAGTTCCAACTTCAGTGAAGAAAGGAGGGCCACAAAACTATGTCCCACCACTCAGCGTCTTCTCTCTCCTGTCCTCACCTGCCATGATAAACTTCACCTCTTTGTGAGAAATAGCTAAAGTTTTTCAGAGAGAGGCAATACTTTATAAGGAAGGACGTCTCTGCTCAAGAAACTTTCCATCAGACCAAACATTCATAGTGCCTCTTGGAAATAGCCCTGGAGAGTCAGTTAACACACACACACACACACACACACACACACACACACACACACACATACACACATGCACACGCATACACACACAGATGCACACACAGACACATACACACACAGATGCACACACACACACACACACACATAGATTCATCAGCCACTTGTGACACACAGAATGAAGACTTTACTCATTTAGCCCAGGCTGCCCTCAAACTCCCCAGCCAAAGACGACTTTGAAATCCTGATCCTCCTGCCTCCACTTCCCAAGTGAGCCAGCCACCCATGACATCTTGGTTTTGCTTTCAACAAAGTTAAGGTTTAAAGAAACAGTGACACAATATTTGTGTTGAAACAACCTGTTAGGAAAATGACCCAGAGGCTGAGATACGGCATCACTGGGTCGCGCTGCACTGCTCCTCTACTTTGCTTTTAACCTAAGGCAGGCAGAGTCTTTACTCTTCGAAACTTCGAAGCTTTTTTTGTCTCTTAGCTTAATTTAAGCTACCTCAGATCTAGTTTTTGCTCGATGAGTGAATTCTGTGTCAAAATATCTTTAAATTCTGTCTGATTTTGTGTTGACAGGTTCTTAAGTTAGAGACATTCAGTACTCCGTGATATGAAAAATTAGCTTTTTCAAGGCTGATAGAGATGGGGAAATCAACCAAGAGGATAGATAAATGACAAAAGGAAGCCATCGTTGTCCAGGTCATCTCACTTGATGAGATCATAGTGAGCGTACAAATATATTTGAATAAAGTGAATACCCAAGACATCACAGGGCACCCCTGATCAGTGTATTGCTTTCCCATCTCCCATAATGCCTGTGTGTGTCAGCACTCCCTCAGAAATGCTCCACGTTACTAAACTCATTGGGCAAGAGATGCACTGTAAGAGATTTTTTTTCAATTAAAAAAAAAAAAAAGAAAACCCACACACCCTAGTACATGTTTTCTTTAAATAGCAAACTCCCCGGAGACTCCAAAGGTCACCGGATCCCCTGCAAAGCCGCACACCCACGGTGTTACTATGATGGTCTCCTGGTGCACTTTGGATGTGGAGCCTCTCCGGCACCTTCCCCGCCTGAGCAAGCCTAGGGTTTTTGCTGGGCAGCAAAGTTCTGTTACCTTTGACACGGCGCTTGCTATGTTTCCTGGCCTTCACTCTGGATGGGTAGCCATCGGTCTGGTCCAGGAGTAGGCTGGCCACCAGGATACAAATGACAAGTCCATTCTTTGCCATGGCTCTGGGACAGGCCAGTCTGGCCACTTGATCAGCAGTGCTGGAGCAGCTAGGGAGCAGAAAGGCTGTGAGACCACATCTTGCTCTGGGCTGCCCGGGGCTGGCTTTATATAAGGGAGTTGCAAGGTTGGCTAGAAGCCGGCTGACGGAAGACTGGAATGTTCCTCCAGCCGTGGCATAAGGAGGCCCCCTGTTCTCACACCTCACACCAGGCTCCTGATTAGTTTATTTTTATTCTGTTTGTACTTTCACAGCGATTTTCCTTTTCAGAGTGTATCTGAGTTAAAGAAAAATTTTCCTTTTAAAAAATGTTGATATATATATATATGTAATATATTTAATATATTAATGTTGGTGAAGTTCTAGTATATTGTTTTAGAGATCTGAAGTTTATTAAATAGCAGGGAAGTAGATCCAATTCAGTTTTAGGAATTTTTTTTTTTTTAAAGTGGCCAAAGTCCTTGAGGATTTGGCTTAGTGGCACAGTGCTTGCCTGGCATGATAGGAGACACTGGGTTCAACTCATAGCACCATGAAATAAAGTGACACTGTGATCTCCACCCCCCCCACTGACCCAAAGGGAAAAAAACTTTGAATCCTGTGAGGCAACTTTCTGCATATGCATTGTATGTGCATGTACGTGTGTGTGTGTGTGTGTGTGTGTGTGTGTGTGTGTGTGTGTCTGTGTATATGGGAATACATATGTCAGAAACACATGTGGAGGTCAGAGGGCACTTGCAGGAGTCAGTTCTCTCCTTCTACCATCTTCAGTCTTGGTGACAAGCACTTTACCTGTTGAGCCATCTTGCTGGCCCCTTTTTTTAATTTTTAAAACTGAAGTCTGCACACTCATGTGTCTACACACTTGTGTGTCTGCATTGTACTGGCTGAGTTCAGGCATTAGACTTAAAACAATGGTAGAAGTAGATCACTTGATATAAAAATAAAAAGTTGCCTTCTATTAAAGTTTTGTCAATGCATCAATAATTGTATTCCTAAACCGTGTCTGGTGGCTCAGACCTATGATCCCAGCTATTTGGGAGGCTGAGGCAGGAGGATCACAAGCTTTAGGCGTGGCTGGCTAACACAGAGTGTGGCTAACACAGAGTGTGAGTTCAAAGCCAGTCTGGATCATTTAGTGAGCGTCTGTCTCCAAATAAAAACAATAACTATAAAGGCCGGAGGTTGGTGAGATAGCTCAGTGGGGTAACGTGTTTGCGACCCAAATGTGAGGGCATGAGTTCAGATGCACTTGTTAAAACAGACTGGGTGTTAGGCACCTGTTGCCCAAAATGCTCCCAGAGCAAGATGGGAGGTGGAGACAGGAGAGTTCCTGGAAGGGAGAGGGCCAGCTAGCCTGGAGTACACAGCACCGAAGAACAAGGTTCACTGTCTCAAACAAATTGGATGATAAGAGCTGACGCTAAAAGTTGTCTTCTTAACCGCGCATGCCCACATTCACACATGCAAACAAACTCACAAGCCAGAGATTTAATACAAAACGAACACTGAGATATAGCTCAGTGGGTAGTGCCCTTGCTTACCACATGTAAAGCAGTAGGTTCAATCCCCAACGTCGCACATAGGTACACGATTATATTCCTAGAAGCACCTCCGACTAAAATGAAAGTAGTTACTGCTTCCGTAAGAATTAGTATAAAGTATTAATCACAGTTATTTCTCAAATCCCCAGCACCAAATGCTTTTTCCTAAAGCTTCTCTAGACACACGAGCACACGCTGTCAAGTGAATTATATATGAAATAAAGGAACACAGAGATGGTTCGGCAGTTAGAGAGCTTACTGCTCTTGCAGCGGACCAAGCTCAGCTCTGAGCACCTACATCTGGTGGCTCACACCTGCCTGAAACTCCAGCTCCGGAGGGATCTCACATCTCTGCAGCTACTTTGTACCCTAAAATAAATAAAAATAATGAAATATTTTGAAAACAAATAGAGAAAGATAATTAAAGGCTATAATTGTTCTTAGCTGAAGGATTAGTTTTAAGAGTAAATATGCATGTAGGGGTGCGGGTGCGGTTGATGGTGTGGGCAGTGTGCTTGCTATACAAGTATGAAAACCAGAGTTCAGAAACCCAGGACCCTGACAAAAACAAGTGACTTGGTTAGTCCACCTATAATCCTAACACAGGAGAGGTGATGACAGGAAATTCTTAGAATAAACTATGTGACTGGACAGGCTAAAATGGCAAGGTTTGGTTCAGCTAGAGACCCGCTTCCATCTATCACTCAGAGGCTGATTGGAGAAGACACCTGTTATCAATCTCAGACCTTCACACACATGTGCACTAGCCACACATATGTGCACTAAACACACACACACACCACACACACACACACACCGAGAATAGATAGGCTTGTCAAAAAGCAACAGGCGGTTCTACAGGCCTGATCAAGCTGGAACAAGTCACACCATGGACAGCTTCTAGACGCTGTCCTTGCTTAGCAGGTGGAGGCGAATATCCTGGAATACCTGAAGGCTTGTCAGGCAGGAAGTGACTTTTTTTTTTAATTAATTTATTCTTGTTACATCTCTATGGTTATCCCATCCCTTGTATCCTCCCATTCTCCCCTCCCTCCCATTTTCCCCTTATTCCCCTCCCCTGTGACTGTTCCTGAGAGGGATTACCTCCCCCTGTGTATGCTCATAGGGTATCAAGTCTCTTCTCAGTGACCTGCTGTCCTTCCTCTGAGTGCCACTAGGTCTCCCCCTCCAGGGGACATAGTCAAATGTGAGGCACCAGAGTACATGAGAAAGTCATATCCCTCTCTCCACTCAAGTGTGGAGACTGTCCTGTCCATGGGCTAGATCTGGGTAGGGGTTTAAATTTTACCGCTTGTATTGTCCTTGGCTAGTGCCTTAGTTTGAGCGGTACCCCTTGGCCCAAATCTGCCTATCATAATGTTCTACTTGTAGGTTTCTAGGACCCTCTGGATCCTTCTACATTGCTATTCTCACATGGTTCTCTCATCTAGAGTCCCAATAGGATGTCCTCCCCTCTGTCCCAGTTTCCTGGTAAGGGAAGGCTTTCGTGGGACATGCCCATTGGACTAGTATGCAGATATAAGTGAGTATATACCATTTGAGTCTTTCTGCTTCTGGGTTAACTCACTCACTCATTATGATCATTTCTAGCTCAATCCATTTATCCACAAATTTCGGGAATTCCTTGTTTTTAATAGCTGAGTAGTATTCCTCTTCCTCCTGCATATTAGCAAGGAGTGGTCCAATTCTTTATCCTTTCCTCCCAGCAACAGGCACTTCGTAAGAGCATATCTGTAGTTAGATAGGACCACACGGACAGGAAAGCCTGGCAGTTTAGCGCTTGTAAGTGAGCAGGAAGATGTAAGATTGTCACCCACAGTGCTGACTCTGTGCTAACAGGGACTCCATGCACAGACAGTTGAGGGCACTTCTGGAATGCAGGTTGAGCTTCTCGTTCTTCACTGGTGTGACCTTGGGCAAATCACCTCTGTGAGACTTGTCAATGGGACTAGGAATGCCTGCTTTACAGGTGGGAGGAAGCCCTTAGCACAGTACCTAATATTGCAAAAATCCCAGCAACAACAGATACACACAACTTGCAGAGTGGAATACTGAAAATCCCTACTTTAAGCATAGCGTGTATGAATTGCAGAACAAAATGGCAGCTTTCTGTGTTCAGGGCTGGGAATGGAACCCAGAGCCTCATATGAGCTAGGCAAAGGTTCTACCACTGCCACACCTCCAAATGTTGCGTTCTTAAAGATTTATGCCGGACATGGTGGCACATTCCTTTAATCCCAGTACTGGGGAGGCAGAAGCAGATGAATCTCTGTGAGTTCAAGGCCAGCCTGGTCAACAAAGTCAGTCCAGGACAGTCAGGGCTATACAGAGAAACCCTGTCTCAAAGAACCAAAAAAACCAAAACCAAAACCAGTAACAACAAAAACCCTTTTTAAAAATCTATTTTCACTTTATGTTTATGGATGTTTTGCTCTAATATATGTTTTTGCACCATTTTCATGCCTGGAACCCACATATGCCAGAAGAGGACACTGGATTCTCTGGAACCGGAGTTACAGATGTTTGTAAGCCATCATGTGGGTGCTGGGACCCAAACCCAGGTCTTCTGTAAGAACATCAAGTGTTCTTAACCACTGAGCCATCTCTCCAGCCTGCATATATCGCTTTTTGGAAACAGGCTTTTACTATGTAGCTCAGGTTGGCCTGATACTTACTGTATAACCTAAGATGGCCGTAATGTCAGGATGTTTTACTCTTTATAGCAATCCTATGTAAGAGAAAGGAACTCTCACTGTTGTTTGTGATTGATCATGAGTCTAGAAAGGCTAAGTGGTCTTGCCCATCAACGCTAAGGTCTCAAGGGTCTGCGATGACACATCAGTCTAGTTTTCACTGACTCCAGAAGCCTTGGGCTGTGAAAATGAGCTTCTACTGAATAAAGAAAAAGATCAATGTATAAAACAAACACTGATTTTTTCATTGATCAAAAATGCTCTTTGCCATCTTTTCAAATCCTTCAGCGGTTGGGGGGGAGGGGAGGGGGAAGGGAGGAATTCAAGTTGTTAAGCAATGTTGAAAAGCCAGGTCTTAGGTCTTTGAGCTGCACTGCCCTCATTCCACCCTTGTAAGGTAAAGTGTCTTTCTTTTCTTTCTTTTCTTTCCCCCCCCCTAAATAAACATTTAATGATTTAAGGCTTTCTGTTTCTTTCCAGGAAAGCCTCCTGTACCTTTCATATTTGCTCTATTTTGACGTTTTTGCATTTTGTTTTGTTTTGTTTGAGCCTTATTCAAAACCCCATGCTTTCTTCTTTTCAAGTTAGTAGGATTTATTAATATTACATTAAAAAATTTTTTAAACGTTACTGTTTTATGTGCATGAGTGGTTTGCTTGCAGGCACCTATGTGCATCACATGCATGCCTGGTGCCCGCAGGGGCCGGAAGAAGGTGATGGATCCCATAGAACTGAAGTAACAGATAGTTGTGAGCATTCAGATGAGTGCTGGGAATCGAACCCCATCCTCTGCAAGAATAGTGAGAGCTCTTAACCACCCAGTCAACACTCCAGTCCCACTAGATTTTTTTTTTAATAGAACAGTATTACATTTACAGAAAGGTTGAACAGGAAATACAAAGACTTCCCACGTGCCTCGCCACCTCCCCTGTGCCTGGCAGCATAGTTTTTCCTACTGGCAACACTTTGAATTAGCGTGGTGTGTTTGTTATAATCAGTGACTGAGCACGCATTTGTCACCTGTTAATGAAAGTCTAGAGTGAATCCTGTCTGGAAGGATTGGCCATTAGTAGTGTCCGTTCCGTGGGTATTAACAATAGACAATGTCTTGTATGCATGGCTGTAGTAGACTACATGATGGCCACTAGAGTAGCCACTAACGCTGGTCCTCTTGGCTCATAAAACTCTTCCTTCTAGATGCTTAAATCCCCTAGACCGGAAGTTCTCAGTTTGTGGGTTGAGATCCCTTTGGGAGTCTAGTGCCCTTTTCCCAGGGGTTGCGTATCATGTATCCTACCTATCAGGCAATTACATTCTGATTCGTAACAGTAGCAAAGTCACAGTTATGAAGTAGCAAGTGAAATAATAATTTTATAGTTGGGGGTCACCACAACCTGAGGAACTGTATTAAAGGGTCACAGCATTGGGAAGACTGAGGACCACTGCCCTAGATTCACTTGCTTCGTAACCTTGTTCCCTCTTAGGGTATCAGATTCTTTACCAGGGACTCACCCAGTGCCAGTTCGAACTTGAATTCTGCCCCCTGCTTCTAATTCTAATTCTTATGTCTGTTTTTCCACATGACATCTCTGATTCAGTATCTTAGATGCACTTTGAATTTATGATGGTTAAACATCAAATTGTTTTGTTTTTCTTTCCCTGTGAACTAAAAAAAGAAAATCCCAGTCTTTTCCGTCACAGTAAATGTCTTCATTGTCTTCTCAACAAGACATATCAGAGCCCTGGAAATTATCTTTGAGTCTGGCCTGGGCCCTCAAACACCCCAACTCCACAACCGTCAGAGCATCATATGCCACGATTTTCATCCTCACAGCATGTTGAGACAGATCTTTTTGTTAAATCAGAAAATCAAACCACATTTCCATTGTTTTTTATGAGGGCCATGTACCACCAGCATCTCACCTAGCTCTCCTGAGTGCTTGCTAAGTCGGAATTATATCTGATGATCACTTTAATAATTACTAATGGGGGGGTGGAGCTGGAGAGATGGCTCAAAGGTTAAGAGCACTGTCTGCTCTTCCAAAAGTCCTGAGTTCAATTCCCAGCAACCATATGGTGGCTCACAACCATCTATAATGAGATCTGGTGCCCTCTTCTGGCATTCACATACATATGGGGGCAGAGTGCTGTATAAACAATAAATAAATAAAAATTTTAAAAATTACTAATGGTTACACTCTAACCCTCACTGAGCCATTCAAGATACTCTGCCTGAGGCCTCCTATCTCATCCCTCCCAAACTTGAACTATTGTGTGTTCTGCTGTGACTGTGGCTGTGTTCTCCCCTTTCAGTGTCACCTCTGCGCTTGGGTTTTCTCTGCACAGTCCACAAAGTCCTTACCGGGCTGTTCTCCGTCACGGTCACCCAGGACTTGATTGTGTCACCAACTCATTTGCTGGGTGCTGAGTCAGGGTCAGTGAGCTTGGTTACATACATAGTACAATTCTTGCTATATGGAATTTGCATAATAAATATTTAAGAACATGTGTAGACGGCTGTGGTTCTGTTTCCTTCTAAGCCTCCCTTCTTTCCAAGCAATGTGTCCTATAAGTAGATGAATATAGCAGTTTGGCCCACAGAAGTGCAAGGAGACTCACAAGCCTGTTAACATTGGAGTCCTGCTAAGAGGCCATCACTCTTCTGAAGGGTGCTCAGCCCTGGATCCAGACACAGTTGGCAACCCTGCTTTAATTTTCTATTTATTTATTTATTTAAAAAATATTTTTATTTAATTTTAAATTTATGTGCATTGGTGTGAGGGTGTTAGATCTTGGAGTTACAGACAGTTGTGAGCTGCCATGTGGGTGCTGGGAATCAAACCCGGGTCCTT
This sequence comes from Acomys percivali, assembly GCA_907169655.1. Classification (NCBI taxonomy): domain Eukaryota; kingdom Metazoa; phylum Chordata; class Mammalia; order Rodentia; family Muridae; genus Acomys; species Acomys percivali. The sequence goes on from OU015753.1 coordinate 13,599,026, forward strand.
TGGAAGAACAGGCAGTGCTCTTAACCACTCAGCCATCTCTCCAGCTCCCTAATTTATTTATCTTACTTTACATGCAGGTATTTTGCTTTCACGTGTTGTCCTAGCTAGGGTCACCGTTGCTATGATGAAATACCATAACCAAAGAAGCTTGGAGAGGAAAGCGTTTATTCAGCTTACACTTCTAAATCACACCTCATCATCAAAGGAAGTCAGGACAGGAACTCTAGCTGGGCAGGAACCCGGAGGCAGGGGTTGATGCAGAGGCCATGGAGGAGTGTTGCTTCCTGGCTTGCTCCCCAGGGCTTGCTCAGTCTGCTTTCTTTGTGTTGTTGTTTCTGAGACAGGGTTTCTCTGTGTTAGCCTTGGCTGTCCTGGACTTGCTTTGTAGACAGGGCTGGCCTTGAACTCACAGCAATCTGTTTGCTGGAATTAAAGGTGTGCACCACCACAGCCTGCTTTCTTATAGAATCCAGTACCATGCTCCCAGGGGCGGCCCCACCCATAATGGGCTCTCTTCCATCAATCACTAACTAAGAAAATACCTTTTAGCCTTGCTTACAGCTTGATCTTATGGAAGCATTTTCTTATTTGAGGCTCCTTTTTCTGAAATGAATTTAGCTTGTATCAAATTGACACAAAACTATGTAGCACACGTATGTATGTATGTGTAGGTGCTTGGTGCCTGAGGAGACCGAAAAAAAAAAAAGTCAGATCCCATGGAACTGGAGTTAGATACAGATGGTTGGGAGCTGCTGCATGGGTGCTGGGATTTAAACTTGGGTCTTCCATAAGAGCAACAAATGCTCTTAACTGCTGAGCCATCTCTCTTGCCCTCAACTTTGGCTTTTTTTTTTTCCTTGCAAAAATTCCAAGTTCATTCCACCCTAACTTGCTGGACAACTGGCTAAGGGGAAGAGACGAGAGTGCGGGGGTGGAGATCTGGGGAACTTCTGAGTCTGTATATGCTCTAGAGCTAAGGATTTTCATCCAGTCACACCAGACTGCTGACATCAGGGATTTCCTGTCCCTTTAGGTGAGTCCTTGCCTTCAAAGCCTCAATAGGAAATGTTAAAAAGAATTTAGAATTAAAAAATAAAATAAAATAAAAAGATCAACACAGACATCAAAGAGAATGGAAGTGATGCTCCCTTCAGCCTCCCTTTTCTCAGAGGCTGAACATTTCCTCTCTTGATGAAATTGGCCTGTCTTATGGGTTGGCCTTCTGAAAGAGCTCTTTAAAGAAGGAACACACAATTACAGGCTGGGGATAGGAACTATAAAAATACTGCCTTTAGACAAAAAAGTGTTTTGATGAGGATTTTAAAACTGTCACCGGTATTTTATTTTCCTTAATAAATGTCTGTTTGCCACACACATCCTTGGCCACCCCATGTCACTGGCATGTTTGTTCCCGGTTGCTATTTTAAAGCTCTCTCTAAGCTATTTTCCAGAGTCTCGAATTCTAACCAGCAAATCCATCCGGCCACATTGTGATTTCATCTATTAATACTCGAGGCCGAACAAGGCTGTGTTCAGAGGTTCAAGGGCATCATTTAGGGAAGGTCATGGGATTGAACATGGATATGGCACAGCCAAGCTGAAATGCACGGGAGAAAGATTATTAGGTAGATGTGCAAATTACCTTGTCTGTGTTGTGTTTGTGACTCAGTTTGGTGACTGCTGGGAATGTCGTCAACACTTTGAAGAGAATCAGGGACAGGTTTAAAGAAAGGGGCTTAAGATTGTGCTATGTCTGGCCAGCGCTGCCTATGGAAATGAACACAATCTCCAATAAAGTGAAAGCAAATTTTCACTCGTTAGTTGTGTGACAGTGATCAATGACTTCAAAAGAAAACAAAACAAAACCCAGCTTCCTTACCCATCTTTCAGAAGGACCAAGCAAACTAGAACATGTGTAAGGATGCGCAATCAGTTGTTGTCATAACAGATGATCATCTGTGGGATACTCTGGCTTCCTTTTCTACTTACGTATAGAAAAACCAGGCATCAGGCCTATATAAGGCTCCCAGACTCACCCTTGCTCTAAACCCAACCTCATAGACAGTCATGCACTTATCATATGAAACGCACTTCTACTATGTATGCATCTACATATTGATCCTAGACATAGAAATTACTTTTTTCTCTCCTTCTTCTCTTCTCCTCTCCTGCCTCTTCCTCCCTCGGTGTCTTTCTCCACTCTCTCTTTCTCGATCCCTTCTCTCAGGCCTCTAGTTGCCCAGGCTGGCTTTCAACTTGCTTTGTAGCTGAGGATGACCTTGAATGTGTGATCCTCTGTCCTCTATTCCCCCAGTGCTAGATTTGCAGGCATGCACCACCACACCCATTTTATGCGGTTCTGGAATCTTAAGCTCAAAACTTCCTGCATGCTAGGCAAGCATTCTCCCATGTAAGCAAGCCACACCCTGAAGCTCCTTGCTCTCTTCTTGTGTTTTTTAAAATCAGGGCTGTTGGATGCAAGTGCTAAGCAGTGCCTGTGGCTACTGTGGCTAGTGGCTGCCGTGTTGGGGGGACACAGTTCTAATGCCTGCTCTGGTGGCCAGCCATCTTAGTGGGCTTTTCATAAACAGGAACGATAAGAAATGGTTCAACCAAGATTCTGGGAATAGCAAAGATGGTAACTTAGATTCCGTTAATTTAGGTGCTATGCTAGAATTTTTTTTTTTTAATAAGTCTTGGATGTTGTGATAAGGTTCTTTTCCCCCATGTAAATCCAATTACTATACAGTGAGCTTTCTTTTTTCAACCTGTAAATGGTCACACTTGGCTCAGCTGAGAAGCAGCACTCACCGGTTGGTGAGAGGGATGGGGGCCTCCTGGGTTGACCCAGGAGTTCAATGCAGAAGTTTCTGATAGAGTCAGGACAGGAAGATGTGCAAAATAGAGTGTCACATTTGAGAGATACAGAGAGTGATCAGGTGTATTGAGTGAGTCTCTGATGCTGTGTTGGTGACAGGCCTCTGTTGGACCCTTCCTTCCTATAGAGTAGGGAATGCACTACCCTGCAAGGCAGACAGATCTGTTGCTGCAGACTTCTGCTTTACTCAGAGGGCCTTTCTCCTCTTCCTTCTCTTCCTCTTCCTCCTGTTCCTTCTCCTCCTCTTCCTCATCTCCCCCAAATCCCCATCCCCACTCCTCTGTCTCTGTTATCAGTTTATTATGTCTAGTCTTCTGTCTTGGAAACTTATAAGGAAGATCACAGGGCTGGGAGATAGCTCATTATGTAAGTACTTGCCTTGCAAATGCAAGAACCTGAGATTCATCTCAAGAATGTAGTGTTTTTTAAAAAAGGCTGGATTTGGTGGTGCACATTTGTAAACCTAGCCCTGGGCAGACAGTGATGGGCAGATCCCTGGCTGGCTGGCCCGAGAACTCATGTGGTGAGCTCTAGGTCAATGAGAGACTGTTAATAAAATAATAATAATAGTAATAATAGTAATAATAGTAATAGTAGTAGTAGTAGTAATAATAATAATAATAATAATAATAATAATAATAATAATAATAATA
>OU015753.1:13602769-13614816 GCA_907169655.1 Acomys percivali
ACACACACACACACACACACACACACACACACACACACACACACACAAGATTGCAGATCCCGATTGAATTCACCAAAGCCTGCCATTCGTGTTGTTTCTTCCATCACCCCGGCTGATGAGGTACCATCTGCCCACTGGTTTGGCTTTAGACATGTGGCTGAGGTACCCACCTGCCTGCTGGTTTGGTTTTAGACACGTAGCAGTCACCTCTCTGGGCTGCTTTCTAGTTTGTGATCTCATCTTGAACCATTTCCTTCTTCTTTAGTCATCTTGAACCAGTTGCTCCTTCTTTAGGACCAAATTTTCCAGCAGCACCGTCACATCCTGCCTACTTACTAGGACTCTCAGATGAAGTGCTAAGGCCACCGTGTCCTTGGCCCTGGAACACCTAGACATCCCACTCCTTTCCTTACTCCCCACATCACCATGGAGTAGTTGAAAGGCACAAATGACCTCATATAGACTGGAGTCAGTCTAGTTGTGTCTCTCCCATTTGCTGGCTCTGTGAGTAGAACAAGTTTATTATGAGGGCATTCCCTTTGCTTTTTACCATCCTATGATATGGGCATTAAAATTACCATCCAGGTGAGGAAGATGGAAAAGATCCCCCGAAAACTCTCAATATCATGCAGATACCAGATTGTTTAATATGTGGTCTTAATGCTGGGAATGTAATGACTGTCATCATTATTTAAATAATGTCCAAGCTCCTGTCTTTCTTTCTGATATTCATTCCTTTCCGACAAACTAGCCCAGGTCTTCTCTTCCCACCTTCCAAACACTGAATCCCTCTGCTGAAAGCTAATTTTTAAAGGAAGGCAAACATTCAGTCAATGTTTACCCTAGGTGTACCAACGTCTCAGATTTATGGTGAGACTTGCCTGGTATCACTGCCAAGATGGTTAAAGGGTACAAATAAGTCGGTATTCATCTCCTTCCTCTGAGGGCATGGGCAGACCACAGTGGAAAGACCTTCACAGTCCCCCTCTGTGGGCCTCCCAGAATTGGAGCTGGTAGAAATGATCTTTCAACCGTTAGGTGCCAGGAACAAACAAAGGCCTTGTTCCTCCTTGAAAGTCGGCGTCTGTTGCCTCTTCTCACACCAGGAGCAAAAAGATGGCAACAAGCTGGGGAGTGACGCATTTGGGCAGGTTTGCTCTTTTGACTGTGAACTTTGCCTAGGGCTTCACTGGTGCAAATGGAGTGATGGAGCTAAGGGTGTCTTAGCATCGACAGATGGAATTCTGCATGGTTTTCCTCTTGATTTGAATTTCTGCCTGTCTTGGTAGAGCAAGAGTCCCTTTGGGAGGCTGTTATAGAACCTCTGCTGACAACTCTGTGTGTGTGTATGTGTGTGTGTGTGTGTGTGTGTGTGTGTGTGTGTGTGTGTGTGTGCGCGCGCGCGTGTTTGTATGCACACACTTGTGCATTCAGGTGCTGGGGGAAGCCAGAAAGGGGTGTTGGATCTCCTGCAACTTCACTTATGGAAGGTTGTGAGCTGCCTGCTGTGGATGCCAGAAACCAACCTCCAAGCATCCTCTGCAAAATCTGTGTGAGATGTCGCTCCAGCCTATTTTCTTAGAACATATGTTATGTGAATAGATTTATTGAAAGATGCTTAGTCTAATGCTTTGCAGCACATTATCCTAGACTGTCCAGGATCAAATCCAGTGTTTATTGTGCTTTATTGTGGACAGTTTCCTCAACCTCTTCACATCTTGGTTTCTCCATTTATCAAAACGGGAGACAGTGGTACTTGAAATCCAGGATTGTCAGGATGCACAAAGGAACTCATGCTTGTAAAGTGCTTATTTAAAGTGCTACCCAGGCTGCAGGAAGTGCAGACAAGCTATAATTCATATCACTGCATCAACGGGAACAAGACGTGGAATTCTTAGTACTTACTAGTAATCATGTGTCTTTCCCCTAAGGAGTGGGCTATGCCTCGATTGGTCAGCCTCCAGGACACGCACTGGTCAGGTGAATCACAAGGAGAGCTGGACAGTTGTCCATGTGTGTGCATCTCTGCAAACACCACGGTCAGCAGAGGGTTAATTCTCGTGAGGCCAGAATGAGTTGTGACTCAACACAACTCAGTAGCTGGTGTTGGTTCAAACATCAGGAGTCTGACGCCAGGTAGTTTATTTTAGGCATATTTAAGCCCAGCATAATTTGGAGGGGAAAAAAGTGTTGTGGTGGTAATTAACCCAATCCTGTGTGTACAAAAAAACAAAACAAAACAAAATAACCTGTAAGACATGACTACATCAAAACACTTTGAAAAGTACATGTGACCTCTTCCACAAAGATAGGGTCTGTAGATTGACTGAGAAACGATGCTCAAGGTAAGAATCTGGGGAGGATGCTCAAGGTAAGAGTCTGGGGAAGATGCTCAAGGTAAGAGTCTGGGGAGAATCACCGAGATAAACAGAAGACTCTTGGGGGGCCAGACGTGGCCTGGCCATACAGACAGCAAACAGGTCACCAGGCTATTAACCATAGCTATTCCCAGACTTCTGGAAGGAAAATAGGTTACCTATCTCTTTCTTTGAAAACACAGAACTGTGTGTTTTAACATTCCTGGCTTCCCTAGTGCTTTTTTCTGTGAGTGCAAGGACCTCATGTCACGTACACATGTGGGACTGGCCAGCTTTTTCTCTTTGCCATTTCTTTTATATTCACTTACTTACTTTACTTTATGTGCTTATGAATGTTTTGAATGCATGTATATTCATGCACCATGTACATGGCTGGTGCCTGCAGAGGTCAGAAGAGGGTGTCAGCTCCCCTAGAACTGCAATTACACATAGTTGTGAGCCATCATGTGGATGCTGGGAATGTACCTTTTAAAGTAAGCTTTGTTTCCTTTTTAGCCAAAATTAATATGGATGTGATATGTAAATATGGGCAGGATATGCAAATATGGATAGGCTATGCAACACATATGGGTACTGGCAGGATTCTAAGATGCAGGCCTGGCCCAAGTAGGATATAGAGATACTAAGCTTTGGGAGAGTCTCTGTGATTGGGCAGCACACGTCAGGGTATCCTGCAGTGGCGTTTAAGACAGCTAGCTCTACACTAGCAAAGAAGGTCCTTGTGTTCACCACTTTTGAGAACAAGGATGTTAGGGTGGGTCAGGTTGGACTCAGTTCCTTTGGTGCTCCCTGTAAATTCATCTCATAATACCCAATGCCATTATCACATACATTTGTATTTAAAGGGAGTGTGCCAGTTCTCCCATCAGTGGGGGAAACCCCCCCAAACAAACAAACAAAACCCAACAATAAAACCCCAGAGTCATATATCAGCTTTTATATCTTTTTTGATATAAAGCGGAGAAGATGCAATGTCAGAAAATGCTCCGTCTTTTCTCAGAGGCGAGAGGTTGTAGGGCTTTAGAACACAGATCAGCACTTCTTTGCTTTCAGGAAGCCACCAGCACATCCATTTGGGACTCCTGGTAAACAGTTGAAGGGATGCCGTTGTTTTGCTAGTGTCTCGGGAGTCATTCTCAGCCTCTGCTCTGTGCCAGTCTGCAGAGGGCCAGGCAGCTTACATTGGCTGGGGAGGCTTCCTGCTAACCGGTTCCTTCCAGTTGAAGCCAGACAGGAAATGCTTCCACAGCGGGCCATTGGGGTGTGGAGATGGCAAGTCCAGGAGACGGCTAGTCCAGGAGACTGGCTAATGTCTCTGAAAGTCCCTCATTCACTGGGCCTGCAGCTTTCTAATTTATTCCTGCTCAGGAGATGAAGCCACATTCCAAAATACATGCTCCATAGCTGAGGCGGCTAGTGAGAAAAAGCCAGTGTTTGTCTTCGAGTGTCTCTTACTGGAGCGAAGAACAAACGCAGTCTGCGTCTGAGGCTATTGACGGGCATTTTTCAAGAGACAGCAAAATAAATATTTTTAATGACTAAACTTACAAGACTAGTACTCAAGCTGGGCGTGGTGACACACATCTTTAATCACAGCACTTGGCTGGAGGGGAATAAAGGCAGGCAGATCTCTATGAGTTTGAGGCCAGCCTGGTCTACAAAGTGAGTCCAGGACAGCCAAGGCTACACAGGGAAACCCTGTCTTGAAACAACAACAACAACAACAACAACAACAACAACAACAACAACAACAACAATATAGTACTCAAAATGGGCAAATATATTGGACTTTGGGCATCACTGAAATTCTACCATGATGGGATATTAATTGACATGGAAAACGCCTATAGTATATGTGTTTTTGTTCATTTAAAATATTCACTTTTATTTCTTTTGAGAGCATGTCTGCATTCATACCGTGACAGCATGAGGAGTCATTGGACAACTTGCAGGAGTCCATTTTCTCCTTCTACTATGTGGATCTTGGGGACTGAACTAAATTTTCAGGCTTGGTGGCAAGCGTTCTTATTTGATGACCTATCTGGTAAGCTCCCCATGCAATAATATCTCTGTAAAGGAGAAAAGGTGATTTATAAAACAGAACATATGAAGGGGAAAGTGGTTGACTTAGAGGGGAACGATGGATCAAAATATAGTGCCTGTACCTTTGAGTGTCTAGATTTTCCTAAATCATTTACATAAAATACATCAATGTTCTCTTTATATATATATAAACTATAGTATAAAAATAAAAATTATATATATATATATATATATATGATAAAGGGTCTCTCTATATAGCCCTGCATGTCCTGGAACTCACTATGTAGACCTGGCTGATCTCACAGTCACAGAGATTCACCTGCCTCTTGATTGCTGGGATTAAAGGCATATGCCCCAACCCTGGGCTAATTTTGGTATTTCATTTTTTGGGATAAGGGCTTATTCTGTGGCTTAGACTGCTTCAAACTCTCAATCCTCCTCCCTTTGTGACCCAAGTGCTGTTTGAGCTACCATAACTGGCATCGGTGTTTTCATGGCAATTTCCTGTCCTTTGCAGTAGTAAGGCTCAATTCTAGAGTCTTGGGCATGTCAAGCAGGATTTCTATCATGCACTATACCCTCAGCTTTAGAAGTAAACATCTTATTGAAATGAAACATCCAGATATGCCTAATCTTTTGACATTACAGAACAACATTATCATCTACAAGGACGTGCTTGAGATTGTCCAATAAATTATACAAACAAGAAACCTGCCCCTTGTAATCTCACAATGTTCTAAGTAAGTTTGCAGTCTTGTATTGGGTCACATTTGTAGATGTGCTCAGTTGCATGTGGCCCGAGGAGCACAGGTGGAACAAGGTGCCCCAGTCGTTAAGTTTTCAATTTTCCATTTTTTCTTCTTGCGATGAATATGACTATGCATAGCAATAAGAATCAGGGATCTTTCAGCCCCTCAGTACATCCCATGTCCGATTTTAGTGACAACTTCCCAAACAGAAACCATTGTGGCCTCACTTCAGTAGAGCTGAACTGAGTTTCCCAGAATGACCAACCCAGAGCATTTCTACTTCCTTTCAAGACAGCCAGGAGGCTAAAGTCAAAGGCACTGAGACATTCAATAGGGTCCGTCTCACATTCACTAGTTTGATGGAGCCTCTTTTTCTACTTGACTTCCATCCGCAATCCTCTGGGACTGTCCCTGTGAATCTCAAGCTCCAACCACAGTCATAAAGATGGTAGCTCTCCAGATAGCTGGAGCAGGTCTGTAATGATAGTCACATCCCTGCCCTAAGCCCTTCAAAATGCAAGTGAGGGGTGTGTGTGTGTGTGTGTGTGTGTGTGTGTGTGTGTGTGTGTGTGTGTGAGATTGCACCTTCCAATGCTTTTGACTATCTACTGTCCAATGCAGAACTACAGTGCCACACACACACACCATGAAGCCTAGTCTTTTCTTCATGGAACAGGAATGACTAGTGTTGGAAATTGTGAATATGATATTGACCTCTTTGTTGAGAGAGAGGGAGAGAAAGAGAGAGAGAGAGAGAGAGAGAGAGAGAGAGAGAGAGAGAGAGAGAGAGAAGCACTGAGTCCTGTTTCTCAGCTGCTATCAGCTGCTATTCACCTTTATTTTTTGAGACAAGATCTCTCACTGGGACCTGGTACTCACCAATTCTACTAGTCTGGCTGAGCAGCAAGCCATATATATCATCTACTTGTCTTACCTCCTTAGCCCTGGAATGACCAGAGTGTGCTACCATATCCATTTTCCCCCCCATGGCTCTTCTGAATATCAAATTCAGGTCCTCATTCCTTTGTGGTAATCACTTTACTGATTGAGCTATACCCTTCCAGTACATAACATGACTTCTAAGACAAGGTCATGAAAGACACTGGGACTTCCACTTCTGTTCCTGAAGTTTTGTGCTCTGGAGAAGCCAGCTGCCAAGTTCTGAAGACATTCAGCCAGCCCTATGAGCTAGAACCATTCAGTTTAATCATCTTCAAATCCCTGGTCCTCAGAAGCTAACTGAGATAATAAACCTTATTGAGCCAACAACTTCCAAAGTCATTTTTCACAGAGTTGGGCCTGCAAAAATTATAGACAAACAAAATGGCTAGACTTATGGCCTTGAGTTTTAGGATAGTTCATTGGCTAACAATAACAGTAGTCATATAAAACTCTGAAATCTGAACCAGCTAAGGTGTATGCACTTCAACAAATGACAGAAAATGCATGTTGAAAAAATATGAGTGTATTTTTCTCTTGTATGTATGTATGTATGCATGTATGTGTGAGTGGGGGAAGTGAGTGTGTTTGTTGGGGTGGGGCACACATGCTCCACAGCATCTATGTGGAAGTAAGAGAACAAACCTTGGGAGTTGGTTCTCTCCTTCCACTATGTGGTTTCCAGGAAGAGAACTCAGGTCAGTGTCCAGTTCAGGCTTGGTGAGGGCATAGGTGTTTTACCCACTGAACCATCTCAGTGGCTCAGATTTCATTCATTCATTCATTCATTCATTCATTCGCTTTTGAGACAGAGTCTAGGATAGCCTTGAACTCATTACATAGTTGAAGATGACCTTGAACTCCTGATCTTCTTGCCTGCCCTTGTCAAGTTCTTGGATTACAGGTAGGTGTGAACCACCACACTCAGCTCACCACTGATCTCTCCTTTCAGTCCCCACCTTTCTAGAAAGGCCTCTTCTGCCTATGTGGGCACTTATCTTGACTTGCACAGACATGCACATTGGCACCTTCTCTCTGGAACACTGTTCTCTCTGGGTAGTTTGGTACTTAACAGTGCTTGCAGCTTTGGCTAGCTCTCAAAGCTCATGAAGGAGTGGTGCTGCGATTCACTGCTCAGTATGCAGAACTGAGTGCACACAGTTCATAAATTCATCCTCCGCCTCCTCTTATTCCCTGATGCTATTTCTAGTGGATAGGAAGCATTGTGGGAAACTCTAAAATGCCCATTTTGATGGCTTTTCTTGGTGGTCAACTTGACCACATCTGGAATTAAGTAAACCCCAAGCAGCTGGGCACACCTGTGATTTGATTTTCTGAGTTAAATAATTTGAAGTGGGAAGACCTACCTTAAAGCCAAATATTTTGAGGTGGGATGCTGTAGCTTCAATCTGGGCCACACTTTGTGGTGATGGCCTTTATATAAAGGACATGGAAGAAGGAAATTGTTGCTCTTTGCCCGCTTGCCCTCACTCTCTTTGGCAAGTGCATTTCTTCACTGCCTACTTCCTTGCTATCTGGGTATATACTGAAAACCAAAGGAGACATCCAGCTATGTGGACTGAATAACTACTAAATTCTTGGACTTTCCATTAGGAGACACTTAGACCATAACCTGTAAGCCACCCTAACAAACTCTGTGTGAGAATCTGTCTGTCTGTCTGTCTGTCTGTCTGTCTGTCTGTCTGTCTATCCATTCATCTATATTATATATATACAAACACATATATACTAATGTGTATTATACATACATATTCAATAAGTAAATATATATTTATACATAAATATATTTATACATAAATATATATTTATATTTATTATATATATTCTCCCAGTTCTGTTTCTCTAGGGAACCCAAATTAATATCCCCGAAGATTTTTACTTGTTGAGTGCGCACTAGGAATGTTCTTTTGACTTGATAGACACAACTGATTAATAGAGTAAGATGTCGGCTGTTTAGCAAATAAAATATCCCGCTCTTAATGAAAAGTGTCACACTGGGGGAATCTGATTTCTCCTTGACTTCATGGAACTGACAAGGCTTGATTAAACATTAATCACACTCTCCTGCAGACAGGCCTGAGTCTGTTAGAATTGTGGCTATCATAACAGGATCACACTTCCCCCCTGCCTCCTCGGGGATAACAGCACCATCCCCCCCTGACGCTTGTTAAGTTCTGGAGACAGATAGGAGTGACAAAAACACAGGGTTACTTCTACTTGATTGTGACTACACGAGGGATAGACCATTGATTAGTTCTGACTGGAATATGACCCCTGGATTGACTATCCCTTGGTCCTTTTATGTGCAGACAAGTGGTACGGGATGCAGTGGTGAGCCAGATGAACTCCTTGCTCTCATGACGCTTCCTTTCTTGTCTGGGAGTGACCCCGTGTATTCTTAATGAGCATTCATGGTGACCTGTCGGGTATAGTTTATTCTCTGCCGTGGTGCACGGTAGGCCCAAGCAGCCTTTTCCTGCCTAAAATATTTTCCTTCTAGTCAAAAAGAGTCTGCTGTGATAACGGAATTCTTCATAACTTGGTGCAGATGAACGGCTCACCTTCCATGCTTCCAGAGGTGGCCAAGCTAGTTAGGATGGAGCAAGTAAAGGATTGTTTCTGTAGACTAGGCTGCAGTCACCTCTGGGGCCTGACAAGAAGAACTGTAGCAAGGCTGACCTCCTTGCAAAGGTTGGCAAATCCCTTCTCAGCGCCAGAAGCCCCAATAATGCGCAGGTCAGTGTGGTAGTGCAAGCTTGTAAGTGGAGCCCTGAGAAGCGGAGGCAGCTGGATTGGCAGGAATTTGAAGCTACCTGGGCTATATAGCAAGACCCTGTACCCAAACCAGCAAAACAAAATGGAAACTTCCTCTGCTGCTCTACGCCAACTCCACAGAGAAGTCTGATCTGCCAGGAAGTGGGGGAGGGGGGAAGGGAGGGAGGGGAGGGGACAGGGGGAAGGGGAGGGGCAGAGGAGGGGCGGTCTGCTTTTCCCTCTGAGCCTCTGCTTTCCCAGGAAGGTCTCCTCTGCCCGTGTGGGCACTTTCTTTGAAACACTTGAGTGTACAGCACTACGCACGGAATGTAATTTACTGATAGCATGTACCACATGCTACAGGCCTGAGGTGCACCTCAGTGTCTTGTTAAAACAAAACAAAACAAACAAACAAAAACAAAAACAAACAAACAAAACCAACCCCCAAACAAAACCCAAAACCAACACAAATATTTAATCCTTTAAAATTGTTATTTTGCTGGTGTGGTGGTACACACCTTTAATCCCATCACTCAGGAGGCAGAGGCAGGAGGATTGCTATGAGTTCGTGGCTAGCCTGGACTACAAAGCGAGTCCAGGACAGATAAGGCTGACACAGAGAGACCCTGTCTCGAAAAACCAAAAACCCAACCATTATTTTATTATTAGTGTGTGATGTATGTGTGCATGTGCATGCACATGTGTAAATGCATGTGTATGCAAGTGTATGTATACTCAAGTGCACTCGCGCACATGTGTACAGACCACAACATGTTTGTGAGAGTAGAAGATGATTATTGGGGGTCAGTTCTCTTTCAACGGTGGGTTTCAGGGATCAAGGTCAAGTTCTCAGGCTCATGAAGCAAGTGCCTGCCTGTACCCAGTAACCATCTGCTAGCTCCCTAAAATACTCAAATTTTAAGTACGTGGGGATTTTGTAAGCTCATCCATCAATTATTGACAACAAGAAACTGATCAAAATGGGACTTTTTTTTTACACCACACGTGAGCAGCATCAGACCTCTTCCTTCCTTCCTTCCTTTCTTCCTTCCTTTCCCCTGCCTTCCTCCTTCCCTCCCTCTCTCTCTTTATCCCTCCACAACCTCCTTATCCTGTTTCTTTGTCTTTTTTTTTTTCTTCATTTGAGAGAGTTGGTTTGCCAGCACATCACTGTGAGCTGAGAGAGAGAGGTTCTGGCTGAATAGTGTGTCAAAGCAACATGGGCCAAAACAGAGATGTGTGAAGGATTCCATAGGACAGTCAGGGACCTAGAAGACCTTGGCTGCATCTTATTTATTCTGAAACTGTCCTTTCTCCATGCCTTGTACACTGTAGTGCTCAAACTGTTTATTAAGCAAATACTCCAGATGTTTTAGCAGCTGGCCCAGGCTGGGGGTCTGCCCTCTGATCTTGGCCCCATGTCCAGGGTCAGCCCAATCAAGCAGGAAGTGATGGGACTTTGAGTTGGTCACAGTCTGGATGTGAGACACGCTTTTATCATTGATTTAGTTATGGGGCCTGAGGAATGAACATGACCCTGGCAGAGGCCCCTGTCCTCATTGTGCAAGATTGTGTGTGCGCGTGGTTGTAAAAAGATTAAAAGCAGCGCAGATAGGAAATCAGTTTGAGGAACTTTAAAGTATTATGTCCAGGCAGCCTGGGCGGGCACACGTAGAGAACTGCATTATGAACTTCTGGTGTCACCGCTCAACTTTTATGTCTTGTGTCTTTGTTTCAGGGAGCACATAAGGGGATATTTGTGGAGATTGTAGTTGGTTCTTTTGTTTTGTTTTGGAGACAGGGTCTCACTGAGTATCCTTAGCTGGCTGGTAATTTACTGTATACACCAAGGCTGTTGTCAGGTTTGTAGCGAGCCTCCTGTCTCCTATGTGCACGACAAATGTTTGCTATCTTTGGAATTAAAAAAAAAATTATCTATTTATTAAGTACAGTGTTCTGCCTGCATATACACCTGCCAGCCAGAAGATCTCATTATAGATAGTTGAGAGCCACCATGTGGTTACTGGGAGTTGAACTTGGGACCTTTGGAAGAGCAGCCAGTGCTCCAGCCATCTGAACCTTCGCTCCAGCCCTATCTTTGGAATTAAAAAAAAAAAAAAGATTTATTTATTTATTATGTATACATTGCTCTGTCTGCTTGTACCCTTGAAGGCCAGAAGAGGGCATTAGATAACATTATAGATGGTTGTGAGCCACCATGTGGTTCCTAGGAATTGAACTCAGGACCTCTGGAAGAGCAGTCAGTGCTCTTAACCACTGAGCCATCTTCTCTCCAGCTCCATCTTTGGAAATTTTAAAGTGTATTTACCTGGTGTGAACCCAGCCTAGATTTCCTAACCATGACGCTTCACAAGAGGACCCCTAGAGAGAACTTTTCAAAATATCTCCCTTCCTTCCCAGGTGATTCTGAATTTTACCACATCTATGAGCAAGAAATACCATTCAAAGCAATCCATCAGAGTGCTTAACAGCACTAGGTAGTGGACAAGCGTTTACTTGGGTCAACAAATAAAAAGTATAGTGGAGGTAAAGGGAAACTAGAAGCATGTCCTTGAACAACCACTAGGTGGCAGTAGGCCCTACCCAAGTCGGAGCCCAGTTTGGAGCACAGCTGTCCTTAGAGAATTTTGAATGACTTTGTATGCTGTGTCTTGTCATGGGGTGAGGAGCTAAGGTAGAGATGAGAAGGTCTTTTTAATAATAAGCCCCCCAAATAATAATAATAAGCCACAAGCTGAGCTTTATTTATTTATTTTGGTTTTTTTGAGACAGGGTTTCTCTTGGTAGCCTTGGCTGTCTTGGAGCCACTTTGTAGACCAGGCTGGCCTTGAACTCACATTGATCTGTCTGCCTCTGCCTCCCGAGTGCTGGGATTAAAAGCATGTGCCAGGCAGGGCGTGGTGGTGCAGACCTTTAATCCCAGCACTTGGGAGGCAGAGGCAGGTGGATCGCTGTGAGTTCGAGGCCAGCCTGGTCTACAAAGTGAGTCCAGGATGGCCAAGGCTACACAGAGAAACCCTGTCTCGGAAAAAAAATAAAAAATAAATAAATAAATAAAAGCATGTGCCAGCATGCTAGGGCTGTTGCACAGAGAAACCTTGTCTCAAAAAAAAAAAAAAAAAGAAAGAAAGAAAGAAAGAAA
>OU015753.1:13615960-13639265 GCA_907169655.1 Acomys percivali
AAGGAAGGAAGGAAGGAAGGAAGGAAGGAAGGAAGGAAGGAAGGAAGAGAAAGGCAAAAAATATCTCTAGGGCCAGCATGCTGGCTCAGTGGGTTAAAAGGTTCCTGCTTTAAACCTAATGACTTGGCTTTGATTCCTGGGGCCCACATCACACAAGAAGAGTGCTTGATTTTGCTGGTAAGGAAAAAAGTGCATTTCACTATAGAGTGAGTTGGAGGCCAGCTTGGTCTACAAAGCAAGTCCAAGACAGCCAAGGCTACACAGTGGAAACTTGTCTTGGAAAAAAAAGACAGAGATTTAGAAGAGATTGTTACATTTTATTTATTTATTGTCTGTGGAGAGGAAGGCATACGTGGCCCACTGTGAGTGTAGAGGTGAGAGGATAACTTCCGCAAGTCAGATCTCTCCTTTCCACAGCTTAGACTCAGGTTGTCAGGCCTGGCAGCAGCACCTTTACTTTATTTTTCCCTTCCCTTCCCTTCCCTTCCCTTCCCTTCCCTTCCCTTCCCTTCCTTTCCTCCTCCTCCTTCTCTCTCTCCTCTCCTCTCCTCCTTTCCATTCTCCTTCCTTCCTTCCTTCCTTCCTTCCTTCCTTCCTTCCTTCCTTCTTTCCTTCTAAAATGTCATGTAGCTCAGGCTGCCCTTGAGCTTGCTATGGAGCTAAGGATAATTTTGAACTTCTGGTCCTCCTGATCCCACCTCCTAAATTCTAGGATGACAGGAGTGTGCTCCTGGGTCCAGCAGGGGTTGAGGATGATGTTTGAGCTCTTTCCATGAGACACACACTAAACTGAAAGGTTAAGTTCTCTTCAATGCATAAGACAACCCAATAGCTGGTGCCTATTACTTTTCCTCATCCTACTATTAAGAAAGTGATGTTGCTACAATCATGGTAAGCCTGCCCAGATACCTTGAGGTAAGACCCGGATTTATAGAAATCCATGTACTTTGACTATACAACTATACCTTTAGTGGCTACAGCACACTGGCCCTTCCATTTTTTTCTCTTGCCTGCGTATGGTAAACCGTGGCTAAGCATTTATTATTCTTTGTAGGGAGAATTTAGAGCGCCTTGCTTATTACACAGAGCTGCTCATTTAATCCTCTGAACAATACTGCAAGTGAGTAAAGGTCTTTTCCTTTTTTTGTTTAAGACACTAATAGTCTGATAGGCTAGATTCTAAACTGACCCCCTCCCCCAACCCCACTCACATTCATGCACTCGGCTGAACAAGCACTACCAGGCCACTTCCATCTTAGCTCCATCTTACCCAGTAACTAAATTAGAATCAGGAGAGGTTCTTCAACAGATATTCATTTGAAACTGTCCCCAGTTCCCCATCCCTCCCCTCAGCCTTCTTCCCCTCCCTAGACCTTAGTGTTGAGGAGAGACCCTTTCTAGGATTCTAGTTAACTATGCATGGGTGTAAATCCACTGTGCTGGCTTGTGCGCCAGACCAGAGGAAAGAAGGCACAGACCACGGATGATGAAACCCTACTAGGGGCACTCACACCCTCCCCACTCTTTGCTTCTTAAGGCACAGATGTGGAGATTTGAGGGACTATCTCTTCTGTATCCTTTTCAGGATCAGGTTTGAACAAGCCCATTTCCTTCCACTGATTTCTGTCTCCTTGCTGTGTGATAAAGCAGCAAGCCATGCCCAGTGAACTCTTCTTTATATATAGTGGCTGAGGGTCAGCAAGGGCAGTGATGGTAAGGAGTCACATAGTTGGGGAAGCTCCCTCTGAAGCTTGTTTTGGATCTGAGAGTTAACATGTGAGAAGGAGTGTAAGCTTTGTCACAGGTGAAAGCACTTTTGATGGGCTTTACCCTTGGACACACCACAGATACTCCCTGAGATTAACCTTGAGATAGACTGGGTGGAGCCATCCTGGGCCTGGAATTCAGGAATCGGACTGGGGGACTCCACCCCGATTATTGTGTTTCTAATCGACCCTCCATGGGAGGATGAGACCGGCCCTTGCACGTGAGAGACAGACAGACAGAGAGGACAAGAGGAGCAGCAGGTTCGGATGAGCTCGAGTGCATGTGGGTCTGGAAAAGCATCAGTGAACAGGCCGAACCAGCGGGAAGGCCAGAGACACCTAAGGGACCCGTCCTGTGGAACGAATACTAGAAGGTTCACTCTTGTTTCCCTTTAGCCTTTTTCCCTCTTGTGTAAGCTAGTTGGGTTGTATAATAAAGTTTAATTGTTAAGAAACAGAGCCAACATTAATGTTCTACCTTCTCTGTCTTGTTTATGAGATCCAATCTACACCCGTGGCCTTCTACAACTCCTTCCTGAGATCCAATCCACACCTGTATTACTGTAACCCATGCACGCTCTGTAGGGTGTTCTAGAGCTCACCCACCACCCACGCAAGATGCTAAAGTGATATGCATGTATATTTGTGGTTTTGCAAGGGCATGCTTCTCCTGCAGGATGGTCTGAGCGTTGTCCGATCCTGGGTGGAACTGGATGAACCTCCTCAGAGTCCCAGGTTCCATTTGCCTCAGGAACGGTTTGAACCATGTCCATGGGACAAAATGCCTGATCTCACGGGAGATGTGGCAAAGAGTTTTTCTACTGTGTTACAATTAGCTCTTTTTAATGAGATTGCCGGTACCAAACAGCTTCGGAAAATCGGAATTCTGAAGTGGAGGCAGCAGTGCTAACACAGTGTTGTAGACCTTGGGTTAAACTGCCATCTCAGTGGTGGGTGTGGGCAAATGCCCATGCCTGATCTGGTGCCTGCTAGAACGCAGGTTCCAGTGCTGATCCAAGAGGCAGGAGCTTGGGGCTACAAGTGGCCTGAGCTTACCCGGATGAATGATCTGACTCCCTGGCTCACAGCACAGCCCTTTAAGTCATCAGGGTTGCCCGGCCCTTTTCCTTGGCCTTAGGTAGAATTCTCCAGAGTTGGAAAAACAGAAGTAATCCCTTCTTACTCCCTGGGAAGACTGCTGGAAAACAGAGAGGGACTGGCACCAGGAGCTGTATTAGTTCTGACACCAGTTTGGATTTGGAGTAAATGTTTCCAGTGTCTGAAGTGGTTGTGTGTGTTTTCAAGGACTTGGGCATTTGGGAAGAGTGTGGCTTGATTTCTTCAGTGTGACTTCTGGAAACTAAGCTGGATATTTTATTTGATGTCTCTCTGATTTGTACTTTTACTGCTGTAAAATGGGGATAGCATCAGCATCATTTACTTTGTAGAGTGGTCAGGAGATGTTAGCAAATTAACATCTAAAATGCTATTTTCACTGGGATTTCTCCCAAAGGTGTCTTGAAGACAAAGGCTTGAGCCAAAGTGGTTTATGAGGACAGGAATGTCAGGAGGTATGAATAAGGGGATGAGAGGGTAGGACTATCTGTGGCTTTTAACCGTGGCCCACAGGGTGAGGGTGCTGGGTGGGGCATCTGCCAGCAGGCTGTTCATCCATTGATTGAGTCTGTTCTCTTTGTACTCCCCCCCCACCCCGCCTGACCCCTCACCCCCGCCCTGCACTCACCACTCATGTGTGCTTGAATAAGCTTACAGGTGGAGAAGGACAAAGGCCAATGTGGAAGCTTCAGATGGAAGCCGTTGGCCCGTCAAGAATTATGTAGAGCTCGGGGTGAGTTCTGGTGTAGCAAGACCCTGTATGTGGTGGGATTTGGTAGGGGCTGATGTGGAAGCTTAAGTCACTGCTGGGCACATAGTGAGTAACCAATACATTGGAAGACTTCACTGGGGTGCTTTGTATGGAGGGGGATAGCTAGCATGAAGTAGAAATAGGGGAGTAAGAGAATAAAATGAGAAAGTATGAGCCTCAAGCACCAGTAAAGAGGCAGTTACTATGGTGGGCAGCCTGAGATTGATTCTCCCTGGTGCCTCCCTGAGATGCTTTGTAGACTACGTCTTAGTTCATTTTTTAAAAAGATTTATTTATTTATTATGTATACAAATCTCATTATAGATGGTTGTGAGCCACCATGTGGGTGCTGGGAATTGAACTCATGACCTTTGGAAGAGCAGACAGTGCTCTTAACCTCTGAGCCATATCTCTCCAGCCCCCATAGACTACGTCTTAGAATCATAGCATCAGTGAGCGAGGATGGTGTCTTAGGGTTTCCATTGCTGTAAATAGGCACCATGACTATGGCAATCCTTATAAAGGAAAACTAATTGGGGCTGGATTACAGTTCAGAGGTTTAGTCCACTATCATCATTCCGGGAAGCATGATGGCATGCAAACAGACATGGTGCTGGAGAAGGAGCAGAGAGTTCTACATTTGGATCTGCAGGCAGCAGGAACAGACTGAGCAATCAGACCTGGCTTGAGCTTCTGAAACCTCAGAGCCCACCCCCAGTGACAAACTTCCTCCAACAAATCCACACCCATTCCAACAAGGCCACACCTCCTAATAGTACCACAGGGCTATATAGGCTCATGGGAACCATTTTTATACAAACAACCACAGATGGATTAACCGGCTAGCATCCCTTCCTATGAGGATCTATCCTCTGTCACTTGACATGGTTGTTGAACTGCTATCAATCAGATTATCTGATCCTACCATGGTAAGTCCTTGGAATGGGCATGTCCAGCCAGGCTGGACAATCAAAAGAGCCATCCCTCTGCTCAGTGAGTGCTTTGAAGATGAGCCCACGACATAAGCTGGACTAATGATAGACTTTCTGAGAATACTGATTTATATTAGATCTAGTGAAGACGAAGTTATTGATTGGTCTTTGCCAAGATGTGGGGAATATTCCTGTGAGGTGAATAAATAGGAGTTTTGGGACTCCTATTATTCTCCATGCTGGAAAGAGGCTGTCTATTATTATATGGAGGCCTGTGATTCAGGAGGTCAACACAGTAAGATCAGAAGTTCAAGGTCATTCCCCCCCACTATAAAGTGAGACTGAAGCTAGCATGGCTATTGGAGACCTTATCTCAACAAAGCCAAAGAAGACAAGCAGACATGTCACAATGTCTCAATGTCCTTTCAACTTTGTAAATTAAGATTTATCCCCATGACCTATGGATGGCGGCGCCTGAGGCAACATCTGGTTTGTCAGCTCCCTGCTGAGAAGCATGGTGAAACACTGAGGAGCTGCCAGGAGTCAACTCCTCTTTGCTCAGATCCTGGCGCTTGCAAAGGTGTTTTCCTTGATAACCTTGAGGTTTTTTAGACTGTGAAAATGAACATCGTTGAGCCATACAAGCTTTGAGAATCAGACTTTCATATAGAAATTTATCATGTTACAGCTGCCCTGAAGGAAATGTAGCGGTGAGGGTCTGCAAAGGAAGCTGACAGTCAGTTCCTTTCAGTAAAGTCTGTAATGTGAGAGGGGGCCGGAGGCCATCATGGGATCTCACAGGAGGGGAGGGTGTGGGGGGGGGAGCATGGGACAGAAGCAGTTTCTGGAGATCAATCTGAACACGATGGGGCCTTAAAGTGAAAGAGAGGTTCCCCAAGGAAACTTGGAAAGGAGCTGGCCGGAGGGGGCAGGGAGGAGGGAGG
Organism: Acomys percivali; assembly: GCA_907169655.1. NCBI lineage: Eukaryota > Metazoa > Chordata > Mammalia > Rodentia > Muridae > Acomys > Acomys percivali. Next base: position 13,621,470 of record OU015753.1, read on the forward strand.
GCAGGAAGGAGAGAACAGAGAGACTGGGGTGGCATTGGCTGCTGTGAGAAGAGTGGTGCGTGGAGAGTGCCGAGAAGGTTCTTCAGAGAAGTCCAGAACAAAGGAAAGATCTGGCTTTTTAGAATCCTTTAGTGCTAACGGGGAAATTTCACATCATGTTACCTAGTTGAGCCCAGCCTGTGTGGTCCATAGTGTGGAGGAGCCAGGTATCATGAAGTGAGAGCTATCATTGATGAGCCACATGACCTCAGGCCAGCACTGATGCTTCACATGCTTTGGCCTTTCCGTCCGTGCAAGGGCATGATACCAGACGTTATACTGTTGAGAGAGTCAGCGTATTGTTCTCTCAGCTGCATTCAGTGGGCGCCTCCTAAATGCTTGCCACCACCACCAGTTACTCTCTGTGATGTTTGATATCATCACTGGCATCATCTGCATACAATTAGTTTCTGTTTGGGATGGAGGCTCACTGTGTAGCCCAGGCTAGCCTCATCACGGCCATCTTCCATTCTCTGCATGCTGAGTGTATGGATTACAGGCTTGCATCACTATGCCCAGGGAATCAGAATACACCCAGATATTTATGGGGAGTAAAGGATGCCAGAAAGAGGTTATGCTATGCTGAATACTTTATTTATATTTTTTATGTAAACATAATCTGCTTTGTAGGCACAATATAACAATATAACGAAAGCTCTGAAGCCACGGACACATTAGACGATGCTTGGTTCATTCCAACAAAGCTCAACCTTCCCAGAAGCCTTCACAGCTCCCTTAAGGCAAACAGAGACACTCTTTACACTTACTCCAGGAAACAATCCCGAGGGGGGGGGGTGGTGGAGAGGAAGGAAGGTGCTTAACACAAGAGTCCCCGTGATGACTGACCTATTCCAGTTGTCCCTCATACCCCCTCAGCCCCCGTTCTTCATGGTGATGCTGGCCACGCACACATGTTCCCATTCTGTGTCCTCAGGAGGAGAGGTTTCTCATGCGTGATCAATAGTTTTAAGAACAAGACAACAGATTTGGGGGAGAGCTAACTTTCCATGCTTCCATGCTATACATGACAAGACCGTCTGGAATTATGAATGTGGGTCAGGTTCCATGTCCCCTGCAGGAGAAGCTGCCCATGACCAGTGGCTCTTAGCCTCTCCAGAAGGCTATTTGAGAGTGGTCCTTTGGTCTACCAACCCTCAAGCAAGGTGACGGTGGACATGTGACTGATGGTGGTCAGCCAAGGGCTACCATCTCTCTGGATGCCTAAGAGCTAGAGAGGTAGGCACTCCCCAGGGGTAGGGAATGAAAGTCTGTGGTTGGCCCTCCTTCAGGCACTCTTACCCCTTGGCTTATTGGCTGGCAGCTCATTTTCTCGTCTTCAGATTTGACCTTTCTAGTCCCAGTGGGGGAAAGGCCTCCATTCGGGTAAATATTTGGCATGAGGAAGTCATCATCCCAAATTCAGGATCAAGATAAAAGAACACAACAAATGACATTGAGACTGGCCACAGAGACTTTGCAAACCAAGCAGGAAAATTGTTGAAATGTGTTTGTTCCTAGCCCGTGAGGGAAGAGTGGGGTCCAGCCTAAAGCTTGTTAGTGGAGAAAGTGGGCAACACCGGAGCCCTCTTAAGTCTTCAAGAATGGGAAGTGGAAACTTGGAACACCAACTAAAGGTCATGGGAGAGCCCACTTAGGTCTTCCAGAAGGCAGAATAAGTTCAGGATGAGAATCGCATGGGTGCCTTTTAATATCTAGTTTGGTTTGTGAGTGACATGTGAACCCTTTGGGACATAAGGGCTGGGACGAGGCATTAAGGAGTCCCGCTGTGGAGGGAGACTCCACATCCTCTAAGGTAATGGTTGTCACTTGAAAGCCCATTAAAAAAGGACACAAATTCTCCTGTCAAGCTGGAAAAATTGAACAGGGTTCAATCAAGCAGTTTGGTCCCTGATTTCTAAGGAACCTGCAAATCAGCACCATGGTTTTGTGTGTTGGAAAGGGGGAACCACACACTTGGCATCAGATGCCGGGCAGCCGCCATCTGTATCCCTAGTGCTCTTTGCACACCAGAACATGCTTTGAAAAGACAAAAGAGACCAATTGATATTTCAACCCCAAATATGGTCTTCAAGGGAGCTCTTCCTTGGGAAAGGTGTTTCCTGGGCAGGAGCTTAAAAATAATAATGGTAATTCTGAAGGCTGAACACAGATGATATCTGAGTTAGGCCTACATGTGGCAAGTCTTCTTAGGATTTAAATAAACTGTGTGTGGCCACACAGGGAGGACTTTCCTTAGGAGACACAGTGTCAGAGGAGAGGTCTCTGTATCTGGTCCTCAGATGGATGCAGTCAACCCATCTCTGTTCTGGAAAGAACTCACATCTGCATCCTTGGGTTTATAAGTAAGAACCGGCAGAAAGAGTTAAAGAGAGGCTCAACCCTTAGGGTGCTGAGACAAAAGCAGGGGTGTGACTTCTTAGAAGGAGAGTGCTTGGAGAGTTCTGCATTTAGGGCATTGTGAATACTGCTCCTAACCTACTCTCTTGCCACTAGCCAGACTGATGAGTGCCACGGTTGGAGGCCTAGCTGATTGCTGGCAGGCAAAGAGTGTCATCGGCCTGAAGACAAGTAGGAATCTGGGCAGGGCTCTGTGACAATACCTTTCAATCAAATGCGGCCTTGCCCCATGTCTGGTTTCTGACACTGGGACCCCATGGGTTTGTAATTAATTTGCAAGGCTATTCTAGAACCGTCAAGAAGGACCCGAAGAACGATGGATTTGATTCGAGGGGGAGGGGAGAGTGTGGTACAGAGACGGGGAATGGGACACAATACTGCATGGAATGGGATTGGCACTTAATTCCAAGTATAACAGTGATCAACAGCTTCTTAGCTTGGCTGACTGCAGACAAACACGACACGCACTGGACTACGGCATTTGTTCACTGGGGCACGGAAGAGTTCTCACGGAGGCCATCCACCTGCTGGGGCTCTGAGGTCTGCTTTACTGGATGAAGGGCATCCTCTCCTTGTTTTCGCTGTCACCTTCGTGGTCCTCCTCCTCCTCCCCTGCCTCGCTGGTCTCCGTGCTGTCATTGGCCATCTGTAATTCAACAGAGGTCATGGTGATGGATGCAGGTCATGTACCCACGCCCTCACCGTCTCTGAGCATCATGGGACTAACCTCTTCCAGAGTGGCCATTCCCATAGGAGAAAGCGTCTCAGGGGAATCCTTCTATCCCCTTTACTAACACCTGCTAAGGCCCTGAGGCTTCCTTTAACATTACTTAATAGCTCTGGAAATGATGTCACTGGGTCCATCCAGAATACCATGATGCCCTAGATTCAGCTTGGCTTCATGCTGTCTTCCCTTCAATTCTAGTTTTCCACCTAGAAAGGGCTGTGCATCTTCCCTATACCTTTTCCTTACTGTCACTTTTTTCCTTTGGGGGGTCAGAGTAAAACTATGCCCAGAAAATGAGAACAATAACTCAACAGAAGCAGAGTCATGGCGGCATCTTATTCCCAGCCATCCTCCTCCTTCTTGGAAATGAGGTCTGGCTTGCTGGATACAGGTCTTTTTGGCCTTAGTTTGATGGGTTATGCCCCTTGGTCAAGCTGACCTAACCCCAGCCCAAGCACCTACAGAGTTGCATGGGTCCACAGAGACAGACAGTGCCTCTGCATAGAAAGCCAGTGCTGAGTATTTTGCTTAAGTGCAAGAGTTAGTCAGGGCAGCTCCAGAACCTTCTATGCATGGGGCTCAAAGAGACCTATTCCTGTAGGGCACAGTATATGGGAGTCCTGGGACCCTAGTCCCTTCTCCCTACCCTCATGCTATCATTTCCCCAGCAGTCCTGTTACTTCGTAGTTTAAAAACTATATCCATATTGTTAACAGCAGGCTTAAGTGTCACAGAGTGCCCCTTCCTTTAACTGTCTTGTATGGAGTGAACTTCCATCTCACATGAGCCATGTTATGGATACAGAAGACAATGATCTGTTTCTGAAAATATACACTTGGACCAAGAGCTATGCCTCATTTTAGTTTTTTTTTCCCTTCGAAAATGACAGATAATGCTGCAAGACTAGTGTCTTAGCAGAGAAACTTAGAGCAGCAACAAACCTCCATGCTTTCTCTCTTTAGCTTACTCAGAACTTGGGATGGCTAGGCACGCTCAGTGACTGCCTTTCTAACTCACCCAGAAGGACCTATCAATCTCTAGTTCATAAACAGGACCAAAGATGGTGTGCAAAGCAACTTTCCCACTTTGCAAATGGACTGAGCACCAGGCTTTGAATGCATGCAGCCTGAAAGCCTGTGCCTTAAGGGCCACACCGTATACTACTCCTCCCCTAAAGCAGTTAGATGGGGGAACAGGTAAATCTGATGTGCTGTATTATTGTGGACTGCCTGGATATGAGGGTTTCATCCGGATAAAAGCTAGTGAATTCAACAGGAGCACCAGGAAGCACTGTGCAGGCAGCAGGCACCATATTCTGTTGGGCACATGCATGCACATGCTACCTTCCAATTGGTGGCAGCCTAGGGATAACTACTGTATCTTTTTTCTATCCCTTCCTGTTTGTCCTCACTCAGCAGTTTCCTGTCTTCCTCCACTTTCACCTCAGTGTGTGGGTCTTGGGTGTTGAGGTGGGTAGTTTCCTCTGCATTTCACTTACCAGAGGAGTCGGGGTCTTTTCCACGTCGAGAATTAACTTCCCGATGTTTCCTCGGTCGTGGATGCGCTGCATGGCCTCCTTTACCTGAGACACAAAGTGAGAGAGACATTTGTGAGATCTGGCTCCTGCATAACGGACCTGAAGAAGTCAATCCGCCGGCCTTCCACCAGAGGGCGCTGCAGCTCAAACAGTGGTTCAGCCAGTAACCTTTCTATGGCGCAAATATATTCACTTGCCTTTTGTCAACCATACACGCTGACCGGCCCTGTAAGTCTTCTGGGTCTGAAAAATGATTGTTACAGTTTTCACAACGAGAGGGTAAATATATATATTTAAAAGTCAGAGTGGTCAGAAGGAGTGTTTAAAAAAAATAAGAGTATTTGTGAGAGTCATTTAAGTCCTGTCTTCTGAAGTGTTACATAATCCTGATTCATAATTTGGGTAAATAAACCCAGTTACTAAGGCTGAACTGCATTTGCAATATCCCCAAAATGAAACTGCTTCCCCCAGCAGGTGAGACCCATGAACGTCCCTGGGCGGGGGCGGCGTAGGGGACGATGACGGGGTAAGGAACCCTCTGTGAAAGCTGTAATACACAATCCTGTTTGTTCTGAGCCTTTCCTTCTGCTGCGGTGCAGAAAGTGAACTGCAGGGGGCGCTGTGGGGATTAATGAAGAAGACACCGAGCCATGTATGCCCGCCACATCTCAAGTGACATCTAAATGGGAAGGACACATTTCTTGCCTCACAAAAGTCAATTTATAAAAATTCATAATAGGTTGAGTCTAAATATTTTTTGTAAAGTCTCACAATTTAAAATATTCTTGTTCCTTCAGCCCACGAGTGTTCAGTAAATGTTGCTTCAAGGCTAGATGCTATGGCATTAGAGAAAAGATTAGAAAATCAGACAAAGTTAACTGCATGTGAGGAACTCAGCCTGTGGCTGATGGAGAAGTGTTTGCTTATTTGAAAATAAAAGTCTTCTATTCATTTGGATCCAAACTCACAGAGCCATTAAAATGTTTGTGTTCAAATTGTTCCCTGCCCCCCCCCACCCCCACCCCAGGACTTTAGAGACACAATTCCATTTACGGGAGAAAAACATAAAAGATAATGACTGCATTGCATTTAGTGGCAAAACACTGAAACAGCTTATATGTCACAGTAAAGGGATGGGTAAATAAACAATGCCTTTTACATTCATCTACCGAACGGAAATGTTGCATAGCTGTTAAGGGAAAGAAAGATATATGCCACTAATTATGAAGGAGACACAGCAGGATTGAACGCTTTTGTAATCTTGCTAAATGAGAAAACAGAGAGGAGTAGTTTTTATTTACATCTCTATAAAAATGTAGGTATTCTAAAATAACTAGGAAAGCTTGCAGGTGTACCTTGAAAGTTAGGTGGGGGTGGGGGGAGGACATTTTGACTCCATTTGTCCAGTCTAAATAATGTTATGTGGTGACACGCTGTCAAATCAACATTTAATATAAATTCAAGGCATCTTTCAAATGCAGGGTTTATTTTATTTTATTTTATTTTTTTTGGTATGAAACAATCTCTTTTTTGTAGACTGATAGTGTCATGTGATTGTTAATTTTTTTTTTTTTTACTCTTAAAAACAAACCATTTGATTCCCTGCATTTACACAGTGACTTGTGAATTATTTTCATACTTGGTCATAAAACCCAGTACCACCGTTGCCCCGGATATATGTGGCAGGTGGATTCCAAAGCTCTCCATGAATTCCAACACGGCGAGCGCTCTTGTATAGAGCATGTATATGTGTCTGCATAGACCCTTCATACCTTCCCCCATAGACTGTAAGCCCTTTTTAGGTCACTGCACCACCAAATACCACGTGATAAAGTGCTGCTCTACCACACAGAGAACCGCAACAGCAAGTTAATGTCTGCGTGTCCGTGTGGTTTTCCTCCCCAGGTGCTTCCTCGTCCATGGGAAGCTGCTGGCATGGAATCTATAGATAAGGCGCGGTCACTGTGCTTACTGAAAAACTCCACGCGATGACAGATAGTTGTTAGTATAGCTCTCTGCCCCTCCTGGGAGTCCTCCTGCCCTTGCGCCATTCTCTGCCCTTGAGTGTAGGCTGGAGCTGGGGACCTGCTTCCCTGCAGAGCGCGGCAGAAGTGAATGGGGTTCCTCTTCCAAGATTAAGTTATAAAAGGTCACATCTGTGCTGCAGTGCTTCTGGCGAGGCATGGCGCATCCATGGGGGCTGCCCTGTGGAATCCCTTCATAACAGACGGAAGACATGACACACTCCATGCAATAGCCAGTAAGGAATTGAGACCCTCAGCCCCTCTGAGGATCTGAATCTTGCCAACAACCCCCCCCCCGTGCCCCCCTATGAAATTACAAATGTTTTTAAAGTTCACTGGTTTTTTTGGGGGGGCAGTAAATGAAAAAATAAATACTTAACAGACTCCTACCTTGCATATATAATGCTTGGCTTGCAAGATACGTATAGTGAATGCCCATTTTAAGAATAAGTACCCTGAGGCTAAAGAGCATAAGTAATTCACTCAAAGATTACTTAATAACAGGAACGGAAGTATGGCTCAGAATCAGGTTGGATAGAGTTCAAATCCAGCACTTCCCCCCTCAGTTTTACCTAGAGTTGACTGTTTCACTTGAGGTCTCCCACAATGCTCCTTTTGGGTGTCAGGAACACTGGTACCATTTGTGTACCAGGCAAATGCTCTACCTCAGCTCCTTGGTGGTGGATTCTGGTAAAACACTGGACCACTGCCCCAGTCACTCTGTCACATCCTAGGCAAGCGCTCTACCTCTAAGCTCTATCTCTTCACTGGGGAATTCTGACCAAGCACACTACTATGGAGCCACGTTCCTAGGCCTTTCCTGATAGTTTCTAGCAAAGCACTCTGAAGCTGAGCTAAACTTCCAGCCCCCTACTGACAGACTGTAGATAGCTGTTCTACCACTGAGCCACGTGCCTAGTCCCTCCCTGGTAGATTCTAGTCAAATGCTCTACCACTGAGCCCCAGCCCCGGCCTACTTTTTACTTTCTATTTTGAGACAGGGTTTCACTAAGTTTCCCAGGGTAGCCTGGGATTTAGTCTGTAGTCCAAGTGGACAACGAGTTTGTAATCCTCCTGTCTCAGCCAGAACTGCCAGGATGACAGGAGTACAGACTGTTTCTGTACTACACTGGAGCCCAGGAAAATGCAAGGAGCTGGTTTTTCTTTTCTTTTTTCTTTTTTCTTTTTTTTTTCACTAGTTAAAGTGGCTCATGCTCCTTGAGGCATTGGGAGAAGCCCTCTGCAGGGTTGCCTTTAATCTCCATATTTTTGGAAATTTCTCTCTGAAATGAAACACTGCCTTGAAGTTTTGTCTACAGAAAATAGATAAAGGGCTGGGAGTAAGCTCCAGAGGTCATTTAATTACCCCCACCCCAGTCATGCTGTTAGACTCTCCACGCTTTTTACAGGATGCTCCTGGAGTTGTGCAGGAGCCTCACTGTCAGAGGCTTAGAAAGAAGAAGACAACTTGGTTTGATCAATTCTTTATCAGGCACAGTGTGTAGCATTTTACACGTGTGGAGCTATTTCATCCACATGCTGAGCTTCTTCAGGGAATGTTTGCAACAGCTTTTCACAGACCAGAGTGAAACATAAGGAGGGAGCCTTTGAGAGGTTTGCCTCTGGCTTGTCACTCAGAAGGGAGACCGAGTTGGAGGCGTGAATGTCGACTGCTTCTTCCTGGGACTCTAGGAAAAACCCATTACATGGCTGTGCTGTCCACACACCCCAGGACTGACCTCTGCTGATATCTCTGCATGGAAAAGTCTGAACACAGACTTTGTTACCAACTTATCAGCTTATTAAAGGGCCCAGAATAGGTGACATTCTCCGGATGTTTGATAGTACCCGAAGAGACCTGTCTTCCTGGCATTTACCAGGCCTTTCCCAATGCACCTTTCTGGTTGAAACCAAAACTGCATTAAAAAGGAAGAGTCTTGTAGGCTTGCATTGTCTAATCCAGTAGCTACAGGTCACCTCTTACAAGAGCACTCGAATGTGGAATTAACTGCCACTTATGGTCACTGTAAAATTTAAAACCAGACTTCAAAGATTTAGTAGTTATAAAGTCTCCAGAGTGCAAAATAGGGGCTGGAGGGATGGCTCAGTGGTTAAGAGCACATACTGTTTTTGCAGAGGACTAGAGTTTGGTTCCTGGCACCCATATCGGATATTGGGTGACTCACAGCTACCTGTAACTCCACCCCCAGGGGATTCAGTGGTCCTTTCTTGCCTCCATGGCGGTCTGCACTCATACTGGGCAAGCATGTATGCTTGCATGCTTGCATCATGCATGCGAGCACGGGCACATTTAACAAACTTTTACAACCTCTTTAAAACTGCAAAAAAAAAAAAAAAAAAAAACAAAACAAAAAAAACCAGTAAAATATCTCATCAGGGCTTGTAGACAATGTTTAAAGGTTATCTTCTGGTCCTTTTCTGAATGTGACTAGTGGAATGTTTCATGGCTTCACAGGTGGCTTGCCATGTGTACCACTCTGCCTTGACTGCATGCCCCAGAAGCAATGTCTGTTATCCTTCCCTCAGTTCTTGTACCCTTAACCCTACAACTTAAGAACCTCAGTAGGCTGTCTGTTGTGCCTCTCTGCATGCTCCAGGTCACTTTCTGGAGCTCCCCAGTCCTGGGACTAGCTCAGCTGGCAGTACAGCTGTGAGCTCTTCCAGGCACTTGTTCTGTGCACGGTACGCTTGGCTCTCGCAATCTGGCCGAGTACTGTAGGATCCTGGCAAGTCTGGCTGGGCGATAACATCAGCGCCATCCCTGGACTTGTGGCAGCTACATCAGCCTTTATATTGTAAGCCAACAGAACCACACCGTCTGTGTTTCAACACAAACGTAAAGCAAGCTACGAACATGATGAAAGGTTTTCTGATTAGGCACAGGAAGAAATGTAAAAAAGTAGCCAGGGAGGTTGATTTTGATAATGTATTTTACTGAATATATCTGTCTTACTTAGCTTTACCTGTCAACACCCTTGTGTCATTTGTGGAGGAATGCTAAGTGAATGTATCACCCATCATAAAGCGCTGTTTAGCCAATCAGCTGGGCAGAAGGATAGGAAGTGGAAGGCAGGACGTCCTGGAGGAGGGGAGAAAAGTTTGTGGGTTGGAGAGGGAAGGGTTTTTTTTTGGATGGTTGGAGGAGGATGGTAGAAACTGGATGCGCAGCCAAGGGGTCATAGTGGCAAATGTTTGGAATATATGTATGTTATAAGGTTTAGAGTAGTTTGTTTAGTTTATGAGTAGATTAGAATCAGGTCAGACTCTGCCCGGCGAAGTGCTGGCAGCTTTAAAGTACATTTTAGTCTCTCTGTGTCAGTTATTTGCTTTGTAGGCCAAACGGATACAAAATACTGAACAATCATTTGAGAAGGGAATCTCAAGAGAGGGGTTACCCAGAACAGATAGATTCACCCCTGGCCATGTCTGTGGGGGATTATTTTGTTAACTGAGATAGGAGTGTTCAGAACACTATGGGCGGCACCATTCCCTGAAAAGGTGGCCCTGGCTTGTATAAGAGAGCTAGGAAAACATTGGTCTATAAATTGTTCACCACACAGTTTTCCCTCCATGGTTTCTACTTCAAGTTCCCGCTCTGCTTTCCCCCAATGATGGACTCTGACCTGTGAATGGAAGTAAACTCTTTTCTCCTCTAAGTTTGATTTTGGACATGATATTTGTCCCACTGGCAGACTGTAACTGTGACACTATCTAAAGCTCTCTCATTTCAATATATTCTCAATAAGATATTAAATTAATGATGTATGTTTGTTCTGTGTTTTTAGGAATTTGGGGCATACTGTAAGCTTACAGACTATCAAAAGTCAGACTAGCCCCTCTTCAAATATCCAGAGTCCTCACATGGCTTATAGGCAGCTTGGGGTGCCTACTGGAGCTCCCCCAGTGCAAAGGAAGGCCTGGAAGGGCCTGGAAGGAAGGTATATGGAATGAATGACAAATGAACAAGTGGTTATGTGGAACGGTTGATATGCTATGTGGCTGAGATTCACCCAGTGGGTTTCTATCCTGCGTCTACCCCACTTCCCAGAGTTAGGCAGCTGTGTCTTGGTAGCCTGCTCAGTGCTTTCCGGGCAGCCTTGAAGAGTCTGTTCCTAATCAGAACTGTTCTTTCCATACCCCTCATGGGAGGCAACAGCTTCTGCTAGCTGTTAGGCCATCCAGATGCGTTTCAGCAACTTCAGGATTTCCCAGGGTAGGGCATTCTAGAAGTTCTCAGGCCATATCCACTGGCACTAGTTCCCCACCCGCACAGTGGGAGGCAGGGAATTTGAGCCATGCCACACAGACTCCTCAGCTTGTATCCTAAAGTCAGAGGAACCTTCTCTGACACTGCTGTTCTTCATGAGGCTTACTCAGAGGGCGACGGAGGTAGATAGTGGGCAGGGTGACTGGCTCTGTGTCTACTTGGTGACGCTGGCTGATGTCCTTGTGTTTTGTCTTCCTCATATGTCAACGTGTGTGTGTGTGTGTGTGTGTGTGTGTGTGTGTGTGTGCGCTCGCGCGTGCATGTGGGTATATGCACAGGAATGCTGTGCCCTTGGAGACCAGAAGAGGGTGTTGCATGCCCCTTGAGTTGGGGTTATAAGTAGTTGTGATCCTACATGGTTACTGGGAACCAAAACTCAAGTCTGGAAGAGCAGCAAATGCTTTTAATTGCTGAACCATCTCTCCAGCCCCTTCTCCCCTTTGAAGGAACTTCAGTTTCCCCTATTAAACAAATTAAGACAAAGAAAAAGATTCTATGACCCCCCCTCAAAAACATATGTACTCAAAAGGGAGAGAGTGATGTTTGGTTATGAAGAAAATATGGCAGTGGGAGGGGCAACCTGCCTATCTAGTATGAAAGGGAAGGACAGTGGACTTCCTCAGGGTCCCTGTCACCCCACCCCACCATTCCCTACTTAGTATCCGCCATTCCTATGAGGACCCTAGACTGCTCTGCAAAGCCTCAGGACCTCAGTTGGAATCCAGACTCCTGCATTTGTGATATGACACTATTGCCCAATGTGCCTGGACTGCCTTTTCCCCTGTGAAGTGTAGGGAAAGCTGTGCATGCATTTGCTCTCCCTGACATAGCAAATTACTTCTAGTATAGTACCCAAAGCTCGAATTTATTTTCCTATTGCTTTGGGGGTCATGAATCTGAGGTGGGTCACATTGGTCCAAAATCAAGGTAGGTTCAAGGCTATGTTTCTCTCTGAGGGTTTCCAGCTCCTGGAAGCCTGCATCCCTTTGCCACTATGCCCTCGCTACCATCTTCAAAGTCTAGAACTTCCTCATCTCTCCAACTTTCGCCCCCTTGTCTCTGAGTTTTAAGGACACATGTGGTTACTTGGGTCCTACAAGATAATCCAGGATAACCTACCCATCTCAAGAATCTCAAGATTTTTTTCCCTGCTTTGAGACAGGGTGCATCTGTGTATCCTTGGCTGTCCTGCTTTGTAGACCAGCCTGGCCCCAAACTCAGAGAGCTCTGCCTGCCTCTACCTCCCCAAGTGCTGGGATTTAAGGCGTGTACCATCAGGATCAGCTCAAGATTCTTAAGTTAGTTTCATCTGCAAAATAGCCTTTGCTTTGTTGGGTCACATGACCCCAGGCTCTGGGGATGAAAATGTAGATGTCTTTGGGGGAACTCACTCTGTCCATCACAAGGTTAGGACACTTCACAGAACCACTATGAAGCGTGACAAGGCATGGCACATTAGAAATTTGGCAGAGTGATTGGCCCAAACTAATTTCACTTGATGTCTGCTCAGTACCTGGAAGATGTTCTCTACCAAAAGTTATTTTAGGAGTAAATCTGAGGTCTCAGTGCCCTCTACTGGGATTCTGAAAAATAACCAAGCTCTCTCATAGAACCCTAGGATGCTTCCTTCCTACCTCCTTTCTTCTTTCATTGTGTGTGTGTGTGTGTGTGTGTGTGTGTGTGTGTGTGTGTGTTCACCATGGTGCACAGGTGGAGGTCAGAGGACAACCTGTAGCACTAGGTGCTCTTTTTACACTATGTGGCTCCTAGGGATAGAACCCGGGTGGCCATGCTTGGTGGCAAGTGACTTCCTCTGCGACTCCAATGGTTTATTAAGTTATGGGCTGTGCCACCCCCACATAAGAGGTGGACTCCAGCTGATATCTGTCTGGTGTCTATATGGAGGTTGCTTCCTGACTACTGGGCCTCCCTCACTCTATTACAGTCACATTTACTATGAGGGGAATATGTTGTGGGCCCAGAGGATAGGCACTCAAAGACAATCACTCCCATCAACACACATTTCTCAGCTGGCTTCCAGGTTTCTCTGCTTGCTTGCTTTCAGACCATGTGGGGACTTTCTACCTGTCCTAGTGACTCAGGTGAGACTTGAGGGTATAAGAAAAGTGGCCACTTGTGGGCTAGATGCCTCTGCTTATACTCTTGCCTCTGGCCCCGAACATGTGACAGTCTAACATGGCTGTGACCCATGGATTATGTAGTGTGACAGAAAGGATCTGGTAACTGACTGTAGGAACTGAGTGCATCAAGAACTAAAGATAACCCATGATGGTGCTCTAACACATAAACGGATCAGAATAGGTGAGTGAATATGTCTGACAATACCACAGGGATAATATGATGATAAAATAACACACATCAAGGGTTGGAGAGATGCCTCAGAGGTTAAGAACACTGGTTGGTTTCCCAAAGGTGCTGAGTTCAATTCTCAGCAACCACATGGTGGCTCACAACCATCTATAGTGAGATCTGGTGCCCTCTTCTTGCCTGTTGGCTCACATGCAGGCAGAATACTGTGTAAATAATAAATACACTTTTCTTGACAACTTTGACCTTCATTGTTGAACATCATGGTGAACATCAGTTTCTTCTCCCATCTCCATCCTTAAAATGTGGATCTGAGATGGAATAGGCCACAGAATCTGATATTCAGGACTAGGATGAGGGGAGGGGAAAAGGTGAACAGCTCAGAAGGAGGAAGGCCAGTGGCAGGCAGGCACCTTGTATCATTGGCCTGATGATGCCGAGGTTTAGAATGAGCAAAGCTATGTCACAGTGCACTGACTGAGAACAACCTTTTGTGGGTATCCTGGGACTCTTATCACTTGCATTTTCCTTCTCAACAGACTCACAGCCAACCAAGACTCTTATTCTCTAAACCCATCCTCTCCATGCAAATTTCCCTAGCCATTACACCCAAGGTTAAAGACAGACCCTCATGGAGGTTGCAGCCTACTAATAGAGGTTCTCAGAATAATTGATGTAAGACTACTTCATTGCATGCAGGTAGCCTTCTTCGTGCAGGGTTCCTGGTTTGTTTGTGTAGCCCCTGCACAGCAACCTAGCACATAGTTCATCTGCTGCGCTTGGTTCATGCTCTGCATGTGGTCCATTGTGTTTAAAACTCAGGGCATGACCCACAGGGAAAATTTAATTGGCTCACAGCATGTAGGAGCAGGGGGAACTGTGGAGCAATTACGGCTGACTGTGTTTATTTCTATCTACACCAGAACTAGGAGAGATGAACTTTCCAGAAGTCAAGCAAGGCTGACTCACAGATTGCGCCCTGAGTGTTCTGCTTAGTCTTAGGATACTGGGCCTCTCATCCATCCTCAGGCCTCTTTGTCCAGTCCTCAGCCGTAAGAGACACTGGCAGAAGAGCAGAAGACAAGAGGGATAGCGGGGGGGGGGGGGGGGGGGGGGGGGGGGGGGAGCTTCCCCTTGGTCAACCCTGCCTTGGGGCTGATTTCTGGCTGGAGCTAGGTCTTTGTAACTGCAGCCATGGCCAGCTCCCATCTCCCTCTCTGGCACCTGGTGGTGTGACTGCCCTGACAAGCAGAAACATATTTTATAGAGACATTTGTGCCCTTCTCTTGGCTATCACACCAGCGAAACAAAGTACCCCAAGGAATTGAAATCCTGCCCTCCACTAATGTCATGGTAGGGGAAGGAAAACAATAAAATGTAGCACCAAGCAGAGGTGGAGATTGTGTCCCAGGAAGGGACTATACACAGTTCTGACAACTAGCCGTATACCTAAGCATGCAGGAGAGGACAGTACTCAAACAATGACAGGCAGAACCACCACTTGACCAGGACTGTTTTGTTCTACTTATCTCTGGCTTCTACTTTGACTCAAGCCTCATTCTAGAGCCCTGAAGGTGGACAGTGGGGCAGGGTGAGGGCTGGATCACTTTGTCCTTCTTCCCAGAGTGGCCACATTGAATAAAATCTCCCCTTTCTGGTTTTCCAATATATATAATTGGCTTATTAAGAGTGGATGGACAAACACAGGTTAGTAGGTCTGGCAGTGACCAGGCTCTGACCCTAACAAGCCCAGTGATAGTAATGCTTATTCTTTTCCACATGCCTTCAAGCCTGGGCTGGGCAACTTTGTGCTTTTGCCAGCTTCTAGGTCGCTGAACCTCTTTGCTGGCTTCTTTAACTCTAAAAACGTCTCAGTGGACATGCCCGTCATTCAGTCTTCAAACCCCAAGACTAAATGTGCTGCTGTTTCTCCTATAACACTTAGGTTCTGCACAGTTAAAATATTCATCAAATTTACTAAAGCCAGGTCATTAGTTAAGAGGGTTGCTATGAATTTTAGGCCAGCCTAGGCTAAAGTGTGAGGTCTAATTTCAAAAAATATGCAAAGTGTGTTGAGTGTACACTCAAACTTGGCTTGGGGAAGACTGTGGTATCTCCAGGAGTCCCTGCCCATCCTGGACTTTAGTCATACAGATACACAAACTAAACACCAACATTGCCGTTTGATCAGTGCCCATTGGTGTGAGGACAATGGAGACTGGGGATTCGACCTGGCCTGAGGACCAGGGAGAAGTCTGAAAATGAAATAATCGAACTTGGATTTAAAGAATGAATGGAGTTTATTCACAACGAAGGGGGACTGGTTGGAGAGGATGATTTCAGGCAACAGGACACTGTGGAAAAAGACGCACAAAAGGGGCAATGGCCATGGAAACTGAGGAACAACATGAGTGTGAACCTACAGCCTGGAAAGGTGAGTTGGAATTACCTGGGGATATGTACTGTGGTGGCTATCTTTGTCCATACGACACGATATAGAATTCCCCAGGGAAAAGTCTCAACAAGGGACTGTTTGCATTGGGTTGGCCTGTGGACATGGCTGTAAGGAATTGTCTCAGTTGACATAATTGATGTGGGAAGACCTAGCACAATCTAGGAAGCACTATTCCCTGTGGAGGTGGGGGTGGGGGTGGGGGGACTCCTGAACTGTGTAAAAGTGAAGAAATGAAGCCGACCAAAACCAAGCCAGCTGCCTGGATGCATGCACTTATTTCTCTCTCTCTCCTCCTGACTGTAGATGCTCTGTTGGACGTTCTTGACACCTTGACTTCCCCATAATAAGAAGCTGCAACCTGGAATTGCATGTTGAAATAGATTCCTTTATCCACTAGTTTTTGGTTTTTTTTTTTTGGTTTGGTCAGAGTATCTTCTCACAGCAACAGAGATGAAATAAGAAGCGCGGCCACACAAACAGAACATTGCTCTATTTCCACTCCGCTACCTGAGTGGCTCCTTCTTTCATGCTAGGGCAATGAGGGTTATAAAGAGCTCAGTTTTTGTTTGGGGTTTCATTTAGTGCTTCATAATATTCAATTTTCTTTTGAATGGTGTGAATGGCACAAAGTCATTAACGCACAAATGACACCGTTTAATAACCATGGCAGTGGGCGTGCGAGATGAATGGTAACAAGGAGTGCCTACCCAGATAGGAAAGGAGATGATGGTGGACAAGTCTATGAATCACTGAGCCTATTAGATGATAAATCAAAATCTTTGACAATGAAGAATCAAGAAATAGAATAATGACAAGAGTACGTCAGCAGCATCATCTGTGGAACATGACACTAACCATGCTCATTTCTGGGAGGGACCAAGGACTGCTTAAAAATCACAATTTTGGGTGTGTAAGAGTAGAATCATTATGACAGGTACCCATAGGATCTGAGTTTCCTGGTTATGCTGGAAACCATTTCCTGGATTCAGATAGGAAAGTGATTGAAGACTATGTTTTCTACAATGATTTTTAATCACGTGCATGTGTGAGTGGGGGTATGTATATGCCATTCTAAGTACCTGTGGAGTCCAGAAGAGGGTATTATGTTAGGTCTCTTGGGTCTGAAGTGACAGTCAGTGATGAGCCATAGGATATGGGTACTGGGAGGCAAATATGGGTCCTCTGCAAGAACAGCAAGTGTTCTTAACTGTTGAGTCGTCTCTTCAGTCCTCAGCCTCAAGGTTTTATGAAAGAGTGACTGGAAATATGAAACGGCAGGCCTATGGGTGGCCTAACCAGAAAAGGAGCAAAAACAAGGCAATCCTCCTCTCCTCCTTGAACAAGCTACATATGGATCTTTGTGGTAATGCAGGACATGGAGCCATGTTTAAGGAGGGTAGCAGCCAGTCTTGTCTTCCCCTTGTCTGGGCTTGTAGGGATGACTATTATTTTGTGAGGGAGGGGGTAGATTAGCTAAGGCAAGTTTCTACTTGGCAACAGGATAGCTAGTGAGGCTACCTCAAGAGATTGCCTCTGTGTGGATGATTGTGCTTGTGTGCAGGTACATGTGCGAGTGCATGTATGCATGTGTGCATATGTTCAAATGGAGATCAGAGGATGACCTTGGTCTCCACCTTGTCTTTCAATTGCTCTCTTGTGATTTTGAGACAGGTTCTCTCACTGAACCTGGAGTTTTACAGATTCCTGGCCAGGCACCTCTAGGGACCCTCCAGCCTCTGCCTCCTGTGTGCTGGCATTTCAGATGGCTAAAACCGTGTGTGGCTACTTCTACCAGTGCTTGAGATCAAGCTCAGGTCTTCCCTGGCTTGTGTGGCAAGCACTTTACTGATTGAGACATCTCTCCTCCCCCTCAAGAGGACTTTTAACGTGGGGGAAGCCAATGAAAAAGACATCCAACATGTGAACCTCTTACACACACACACACACACACACACACACACACACACACACACACACACA
>OU015753.1:13643446-13658926 GCA_907169655.1 Acomys percivali
GCAGCCTTTACTAAAAAGACAGAGAAATCTCAGAAGGAACATTTCTACCTCCCTGAGACTTCCACTTTTGATACTGTTAAGAGTACTGAAAGAAGACTGCAGCTGGAGCAGCCGGCTGACTAGGTGCTTCACAGTGAGGCTTCTCTGTAGTTGAGTTCTACTCTGTCACTGTACAGTGGAGGAGAGTGGACCACCCCCTAGAAGATGTTGGAAGACACAAAGGCGGGGGGGGGCAGGGAAGGCGGGGTGGAAATCATTGTTTTCTGGTTGAGCATAGATGTATCCCTGAGCTAAAATTAGAGTTTTGGTTTTGGTATAGTGCTGGGGATTGAATCGAGGGCCCCACACATGGTAGACACATAATTTATCGCAGATCTTATAACCCCAGCTTCACATAAACTCTTAAACAGTAGCATGTTTCACTTGGCTTGTACTAGCTCATAGAGATCCACAATTTCCAACTGCAGGAATCTACCAAGTCAGTCGATAGCACACTAGTAGCTTGAATTTCACCAAGTGGGACTGCTTATACAATGGAACTAAAAGAAATATATATTACAAATACCCCATCCTTTAGATCTGAGCGGTAGAGCAGCCACTGGGCCAAGCTTCCACGCTTCTTTTAAAACAAGCCATCTATCGCAGTAGATTTTGGGGGGGGGGATTGTCCATTTCCCCCCTGCCTTGGAGAATTTGTGTGGACAGAGGCTGAGATGCATTCAACAGCATCCTTAAGTCTCATGATCTCATCCCCATTGCTTCATCTAGAAGGAGAGCAGCAGGAACTGCTGTGGAGAAATGTGCTGCCATTGATTATTGCATATAAAGTAGATGAGCCAGGCTTCCTTCCAGCCTATACTCTTTAATGAGCTATTTTAGTGCTGGCCCTGCTAAATGTCTGAAATTTATAATGCTCTGGAAGCTCATCAGTTTCTGAGCGGGTAATGGCTATTAAGAGAGGAAAAATCACCTCCTACGATATAAGACATAATCAATTGAGTGCAGAGATTTTTACACCCTCTATATTACCCCAGGTTACTGCTGTTTTATCCTAAGCCTTTCTGTGCATTTTTTTTTTTTTTTTTGCCACAGAATCTCAACTCTTTGGTTTTCAACACCCAGGAAACAAATCAGGGAGCACATGGAGATTGCTAGACGTAGTACAATGTTGCTCCAGGGTGGCTGCCTTCACTGCATGTGTTGACATTGGTGAGGAGGTCAATATGGCCCTTCACGTGATAGTGACACATCCCAAGCTGGGACCTTTTGGGTAGGAGGAGTCCTGATTTGCAGCACTTGCTGCTGTGTTCTGCCTTTGATGTAACTGGTTCTTTCTGTGCCAGTTTCCAGCTGTGAAGCATCAACTGATACGTACAGTGGGCTCTGAGGAGCTCCCAGCCAGCTGGGTTGCTCAAATACATCTCCACTCTGTTGTGTTTCAGAGGAGTGGTGAGCGCTCAGTCCTACGGAGAGCTAGAGACAGGCACTTTCCCACAGTTAGCTGGGAAAGGCGGGGATAGATTCCAGCCAGCAATGGGAGAGCCTACGTTATCTTGTATGTAGTGCTCATGAGAACCACCAGGGGACAGCAAAGGGCTCCCAGGACAGGAAGTAGCCAGAAGCCTGTATGGAGCATCATGGTGAGTGTAAACAGAAAGGGGTTGGGCCCTCTTTAGGAGTGGGAAGTGGCTCCAGAGACACACCTTCCCCATGGTTTTCTTAGCATGGGACAGTGCTTTCTAACTCGCTCATTCCATTTGCTTTTCTGGTGTGGTACTGGCGTGTGAACAACAGTGGGTAGAGGCCTGGAGGGACGACTCTGCTCTTCATCTTTATAGTAACCCTTCCTAGACAGTGGCAGGAACTGAGTGGACCCATGTAGGTAGGGCACCTGGTGAACCAGGTGTGTGAGTTAGGTTGTGGTCTTCCCTGTGCATAGGTTCAGGCCCACTCTAGCTTTTGATAGCCTTTCTCATGCTTATTATTAGCATCAGACTTGGTCATGAAATCAGGGATTTCTCACCAATGGAGAGCATTGCCTTTTATTTTTAAAAAGTTGTCTTAGTTGCTATGAAGAGATACCATGACCAAGGCCACCTATGAAAGAAAACATTTAATTTGGGGCTCGTAGTTGCAGAGGGTGGTAGACTTCCTGACCATCATGGTTAGGGACATGACAATAGGTAGTCACTGGAGCAGTCACTAAGAGCTTACATCTGATGAAAGAGAGAGAGAGAGAGAGAGAGAGTTGAGGGATGGTCTGATGTATTTTGATATTAATTACTGCTTGCTGTCTCTGTGACTCACCTTTTGTTTAATAAAAAGCCATCGTACCTGGGCAGGGCAAAAGAGATATGTGGGGTTAGGAGAGAGGAATGCTGGGAAGAAGAAAGACCACCACAAAGAGAAAGGAGAGAGACCTGAAGGGAGAAGACGAAGGCCGCCATGGGTTAGATGGAGGAGAAGCACATGGCCGGTGTGGATGGAGATTCGGCCCAGATGAAAAACATTAACAAGTATTTGAGATTATGGATGGAAAGTAACTTGATAGAAGTTATTGAAAACAGATGACATGGGACTGAGGCAGAGATCTCATGCTTCTACATTATGAGAGGTAGTTTAGAGGATTGATATCTGCCCTGCCCCAGGTTAACTAAGGGTATTTTAAAATATAACAAGTGTCAGTGTCTTAATTGATTGCTAGCTGGGCATTCTGATCATACTGGTAATTTAAAGACAATGAGGGAGAGAGTGAGGGAGAGAGGGAGGGAGGGAGGGAGAGAGAGGGAGAGAGGGAGGGAGGGAGGGAGAGAGAGGGAGAGAGAGGGAGAGAGAGCACTAAGTGAACTGGGAATGATATGGACTTTTGAAACCTCAAAGCCTACCCTTAGAGACACATCTCCAACAAAGCCATACCTTCTAATCCTTTCCAAACAGTTCCACTAGCTGGGGACCAAGCATTTAAATATATAAGGCTATGGGGACCATTCTAATTGAAACTACCGCAGAAGTATACTTTCCTCCAATTCTTTCCTTCTATTTTCTATTGCTTAATTTTGTTCTTTGATACTTTCCTACATGTATATAATATATAGATTACTTTCTCACTTCACTTCTTTTTTTTCTTTCTCTCACTCCCATCAACATTCCCTCACTCCCCCCACAACACTGCCAGTCTTTTTCCTAGATTCATGACTTCTGGCTTTATTTAGTGACTCATTTGATTTACCCAGGGCCATGTGTGTGTGACCATTGGGTTGGATCATCATTGGGTACTCAGCTGAAGGGTATGATTTCCCCTCCCCCTGAATCAATCAGTAGCTAATAGTCCATCACTGGGAGGTAGGGTCCTTGAGCTCCTCCACCATCCACTCTGACTATGGAGGAGTATATTCCTATGTAGACCTAGGGTAGGTATGCTCAGCTGCTTTGAGTGCATGACTGCAATGTCCGTGTCTTCCCAGAAGATGGCGCTCTGTCACTCTTCTGCCTCCCTCCTCTTTCCAATGTTCGTGCATGCCTACAGACAGCTATTACTTCAGTTTGATGGATGAAAAGTGCAGAAGGGATGGACCATTTGTTTATGGCATCTCAGATAGTTTATGTCATAGATGCGCTTCAGATTCTAGGCAGCTTAGTACCATTACCAACATTCCCAAGTGGCACTCTCTCCATGGATGGCTGTGCGCAGAATCCACTCTGAACCTCTGTCTATTTTTCTGACCACGTTCCTTTCTAATCTTTATTCTCCATCTTCCCCCTGCCCCTCCCCAACCTGGCTGTGCCTTTGCCTGTCTGCGATTTGAGATAAGGGTTTTCTTCACATTTTCTTCACAGCCACCACTGAATGGCAAGTGGAGGAAGTAATAAGCTCGGATCCTACTTATCAGAAGGCATTGAAAAACCCTGGTACCCCAAATAGTCAGCTCAGTTCTAATTCTCTGAAGACTGTGAAGCTGTACAATATAGATTCTATTACCTGAACTGCCAATTTATTCTATTATCCATAATAAGTAGTAATGACATTCCTTAATTGCTCTCATAAAAATCTCAATAGACCACATTAGAATCGTGTCATGGTAGATGAAGATCCAATCCCATACAGCCAAAAAGAAATGTTACTCTCTGAATGGATTTTTCACTATTTTTTTCCAGAGATGTCACATGTTCAGTGAATCATTTCACTGGCTTCAGGAGGTGCCCTAGCTAGGAGGAGTGGCTCCCACTCAGAGGGGCAAAGGTAAGTAACCTTCTTGGAGAAACAGTCCACCAGCCCCAAGGAGGACAGAATACCATGGCACCCTCTTCTCTCCATGCAGAGATGAAAATATAGGTCCAAGTCCCTTTCAGAGGCAAAAGAAGAGGGAAGTCTATAAACAGACATGGGAGTTTCCCAGCGTGCAAATCCATCCATCATAGCCTTGTTCCTGCATCTTACTCCTCCTTCCCCTTTCACCATCAGATGTAGGACTTGCTATAAATTGATGCTTCCTTCCTGTCGATGCAACAGAAGATACTACATAGTTAAGCACTTTCCCACTTTAGAGTGAGACGATAAATCTATCCTGTCTCCCTCTGTTCTCTTGCCTGTAATACCTGGTTTTCTATGGTGGTCACTGTGTGGTGTTTTATAGGCTCCAAATAATTGATATTAATTTCCAACAGCTGCTATAACAAGGTTCCAATGGCCTGGCGGTCATCACCAATACAAATTTATTATTGTTCTGGCCGCTTCTGTTTGAAGCGGCTTTTGGTGGCCTAAAATCAAGATGTCAGTGGAGGTGTGTTTCATTTGGATGCTTTCGGGGGAGAGTATGTTTCCTAGGATACCACCTGAGGCTTTCAGCATCTTGCTGTGGCCTGGTCCTTCCCTCCTTCAAACCCCTCACAACTCCAGAGGGCCACCAGCATATCCAGGAGAGTCCCCGTAACAAGATCCTTTTATTTAGTTATACCTGTAAAGTCTCTTTTGTCCCATAAGGGAATATAGTCACAGGTTCCAGGGACTAAAATGTAGCCATCAACTACCATCTAGTGTGGCTGTTACTTATTTGTTGTTTTCAGTCCAGTACTTTTCTTGATTTTTTTTCCCCTTCCTTCCAGGCTTTTCCTCTAATTGTCCTACAAGTGACTCAACTTCCTGAGTGTTCCTCCAGTCTTATCTTCCTACTTCCTCTCACCTCTGCCACCTTGGCTCTCATCCTTTGCCTGGGTGGCTCTGGAGCCTTCTTTTAACTCTATCTACTTCTTCTCTTACTCCTCCTTTTCTAGAACAGTCTATTCTACACAAAGGAACCAAAAGCGCATGTGCACACATGTGCACACACACACACTCACATGAACCACACATGCATGCACACACACACATACACAGACACATGCACACATGTCCACATCCCCCATAATCCCTTTGTCCATGTGTTCCATTGGCATCGTTCCCATCCTGCTTGGACCATTCCTAGGCCTGCCACTGCTCTTCCCTGACCATGACCCATGCACCTCAGCAATGGCTGTTTCCTCACTTGTTTTCCAACCGGAGCACATTGGCCTCACTGGTGTTTTCTCAAAAGTAAGCAATTTGTTCCCATCGCTCGTCTGCACTAGCTGTTCTCTCTTCCCCGGGCTCTGCTTAAGACTGCATCTCTGTCTCCAGACCCTGCTGTCTTTGAGCCTCTAACCTGTAACACCTACTATCTTTATCCGCCCCCCAATCCTTTCCTCTTAAGGTGTTGTACTTTTCTTCTCAGAGCTTGTCATGACCATGAATTATTTGATAATTTCTTTGCTTTATTATTTTATTCCCATACAAAGTTCAGTTCTGTGTGGGCAGTATCTGCCACTTCCTCCCAACCCTGAATAGCAACTAGACATACGTAGGTGTTTAATACATATTTGACTGAATGAATGGCATTCCGGCTCCCTTGATACTCCCAGCAGCCCTGCCAGGGAAGTACAGTTCTTGAAAGAGGTGGGCTTGGTCTTAGTCTGCTACACCCCAGCAGGAAGAGTCTTAGGCAAGTGACTCTAGCATTGCAAGCAACAATTTCTCAACCGGAAATGGGGAGTGCAGATAAACTCTGTGTCCAGAGGAGATTGAAAGCAATACTGCTTCATGGTGAGGTGGGCCAAGTAGCAGGCCGCACATGTTCCTTCTCTTGGCCACTGAGAGAACATGGAGGCTGAAGCCAGAGACCCTGGTACTGATACCTGCTGTTTGTGTTCTTCCTGGAGACTTCAAGAGAACTACCCTTCCCAACTGTCTCAGTTATGTGGGACCACGTGGCAAATTTTAGCCAATGAGATTTGAGGGGAAGACCACTTCCTAAGTCCTTGGAACTCTGTTAGTGTCCAGCTCTAACACACTTAAGTTCTAATATTCATTCTTCAATGAGCTAACATAGCATTTCTGCCAAACAACAACAAAATCCTTTGTCCCCTCTCTCCCCTTCCCCTTCCCTTTTGGATTTCTGTGGATCTATGGAGGCGAGAGCAAGAATGCGAGCTGGCATAGCGGAGAGGGGGTAGCTTGGGGTGCTGGGGCCAGCATCAGTAATGAGCGCTGGTATCTCAAGGATAGTTTCCTCTGTAGAAGGTGTCCCCAGTCACTGTGCAGCTACTGCAGGTTCCGAATGGTGGTGGATGAGGCAGGACTGAGAAAAGAGTCTTTATAGGCCAAACTTCTGAAAGGACTGTGGCCGATATCAACATAAAGTTCTGCCAGTGAGAAGCCCGTCCAACTCCATTTCCTAGTTCTTCTTTGTTTGTTTTGTTTGAGACAGGATTTCTCTGTGTAGCCTCGGCTGTCCTGGATTCCCTTTGTAGTCCAGGCTGGCCTCGAACTCACAGAGATCTGCCCACCTCCACCTCTGAGTGCTGGGATTACAGGCATGTGCCACTGTGCCTGCCTCTCCTAGTGCGTCTTAAACTCACTACATTTTAAGCTTTTAGGATACGTTCCCTAAGAACCCTCTCATTGTACAGCAAAACAATGACAATCTAAATGTCCCATTATATACCCAGGGATGGAGGAATAAATGAAAACCCAGGGTGCAGTAATAGACAGTGACCTTCTCAGTCTGCCAGGGAAAACAGGCTATTTAAAAATTACGTTTTGTGTGTGTGTGTGTGTGTGTGTGTGTATGTATGTGTGAGGTGGGGGAGGGGGGGAGGGAGGGGCTGGGTAGGTGTGCAAGTGTGGAGGTCAGAGGGCAACTTTCAGGAGTTGGTTCTTTTCTTCCACCCCTATAGGTACTGATTGTGAGGCATGGCAGCAAGTGGGAGTTGGGGTGATAGTTCATTACATGATGAAGCAATTGGGGTTATAGTGTGGGTTGGAGGTTCCTTTGGAAATGAGGTCCCTTTCTGGGAAGAAAGGCCTACAAGAAACCAAGTATGCAGTGTGAGGCAGGAGCATGGCTTAGAGTTCAGTTTCAGAAACTCTTTGCTGACTTCAGATACTGGACGCACCACTTCCCAGCTGCTCTCCTCAGACCACCTGCCTCACCTCGAGGCATTTTCTCCACAATGAAACAGACGTGGGAAATCCTTCCCCTCTCTACCTTGTGAGTATGGAAGGTGGCATCAGCCTCCTTCTGTGAGGCATGTCTGTCACTAAGAGTCCCCATCTGCTTCCCTCTGTCTGCTTCCCTCTCCATGCTAAAGGTATCAGAGGCTCGAGGAATGGTGACGATTCGGAAAAATGAGGCTCTTTTCTCCTCCTGAATTTTACTTTCACATTTGAAGTGCTCTCTGAAACACACCTATGACCTGCCCGCTGGAGGAGCCGAGAGCAGAACAGCTTCCTGTTCTTTGTTGCCAAGCACAGAGCGCTGAAGGAGCTTCAGCGTGCCTCCGCACGCACCTTAGGGAGCTATTGTGTGCACGTAAGACCATGCACACTGCTTTCCCATGCTCACAGATGCCGTGGATGCTGCTCCCACTAAAGATCCCTGCCTGCAAGAGAGCATCTCATTGTTTAAAACACCACGGAGCCAGGCGTGCAATAGCTGAAGGAGAGCGACGGGGATTGCTGGAAACAAAGGAAGATGTCACATTCCATCCATCTTGAGATCGCGGAGCACACAGAAAGAGCATTCAGTGTCCCTTGGCATAGAAAGGACAGCATTCCACTATGGAGAGCCAATAGGCTTCACTACCCATTTAACAGAGAATTTCTTGCTTTCCAGTTTTTATTTTTCTTGTGGAACTATTAATAAGACAGTCCATGCAACTGTTTTTCTACCTGATTTTGGCAAGTCCCATGAAACACATTGCTCAAGATGGGGTTTACGTTTGAATAGTTTTTCTTGGATCATTATTATTTGTTTAAAGAAAAGCCCTTTTCCGGGACAGACGTGGAAGGAGAGTGTCCTCACATAGGCAGACTGTAAGAGGAGTGGGATATAGCTATGTGTCTGCATAGAAAACAAAACAAATGCTTAGAGTCCTAACCATGACTGAGGTCAAAGGCAAGGTTGAAGAAGTCGCAGTTACAAGAGTTCCTGAGACTAGGGTGGGACTGGGGAGGGCTGTGACATCGTCCTCAGCTTTTAATATAGATTTATTTTAAGACAGGGTCTCAACTAGGCAAGGGTGGCTTTAAATTTACTGATGTAGCCAAGGATTGACTTGAAATCGCAACACCCTACTTGAATGCTGGGATTATAGGCATGTACCTCCATGCCTTATGTTTTTCTGAGTTGTAAAAATTGTGTGTGTGTGTGTGTGTGTGTGTATGTGTGTGTGTGTGTGTGTGTATACAGGAGACCATAGAGGCCAGAAGAGGGCACTGAATCCATTGGTGGTGGAGTTACAGACTGCTATTAGCTGCCCAACCTGGGGCCCAGGAACTAGATGTGGGTGCTATGGAAGAACAGCAGGCACTTTAAGAAGTAAACCATCTCTCCAGTGTGTTTCCCAAGCTTTAATTTTGGAGTACTTTTTAGAAAGCCTGACTATAGCCATGCACCTAACTACTCCATCTGTGAGTGTTGCTTTTCTCTCTTAGGCCTTAATGATGGATCATTGGTGGGGAAGGATGAAACGAATGTGTAGTGTTGCTCATCAAAGGACCAAATACAGCATCCAGTCAATTTCATGGTTAGAGTCTTTCAAAGCAAGAAGCCTATAGAAAGGTAGTGCTACTGGCTTTTAAAACAAAGCTTTCTCAGAAGGCACCATTCCATGACCCAGCAACAGCTCTGCTGGACTGAGATCTATTTTATCCTTCTAATATCCGTCAGTCTCTCCTCTAGGCTTTATGTCATCCTTAAGGTCAAGGAAAAAGTGAAATTGAATTTAGAAAGGAAAGCTATAAAAACAAATGGGTCTGGGCACATCTCTTTTCCTGCTGAGTCCATTTGATTACTTGAAGTGGGGCAAACATTAGATGCTGGAAGTTGAAGTGGTTCCTTTTGCTTATTTGACTCTGGGCTGAGAAAAGCCATGCTGAAGTATCCCCTAATCTCCCCAGTATTCTGTACCTGTATGAAGTGTATTGGTCCAATTTTATTGATATAGTTCAAACAACTTGATCAAGGTCAAGTAATAATAATTTGATAAGGACGGTTGAAGCTCATATCTGTTAGATTAAAATTCCAGAAGGTACTCGGACCCTAAAAACCAGCTGAGAAACAAATACCCAAACATATGGGCCCTGGGGGCACATTTCACATTCAAACCATAAGACAAGATGTGGCTTACTTTTTATTAAAGAAGTAGAGACACTTTTACCCATCACAGTTCCTCTCTTGGAGATGGTCACATGATCAGAAAAATTGTCTTTGTGAAATGAAAGATCTGGAGGCAGAGTTGACTGTCACAGGGCTTGGGGGAAGGCGTTTGTTGATACCAGATCTTAAGGAAAGAAAGACATTTCTCTGAATGAAATAAAGAAATAAATCAGGAGGTCTCAGATCCTAGCTTGAGGGGTAGGAAGAGGAGAATCAGACTGAGTCTTAGAGAAGGAATTGGCTACCTTAGTATGCTGTCTCCCTGGGCTCTACAGTCAAGCTTTAAATGCTTGGTGTATGTTGAGGCCAGGGGGAGGGAGGGGCTCTTCTGGTGGGGGGACAGTGAAGATCATGATATTGATGTTGGAGGGCACTAAACAGAGATCCTACCCACAGCCACCAGGAAGACAAGATCCTAAGTCCCAGAGGTAGCAAATACTGAAAAATTGTTTCAGATTTGTATAGATTGTACGCCTGAGTGGAAGGTATGAATCACAGGACTTCTCTAGGGAAAGCAGGGCCCTAGCAGAGCTCTGTCTTAGTTACACACAGAGACAGTGAGGTTCAGAGAGGTGGAGTCAGCTGAGAAGAGCCCCATAGGCAGAAAAAGATTGGGGATCTAGCTCCTAGTGCGCTTGGTTTAAGAGCTGTGTACACAGATTTCTCGTCCTTGCCTGAAGAAGGGGACATTGGGAGGCTGGCAGGAATCATGAGGGACGCGTTCAGTCTATGGAGAAGGCCTGGCTAAATAAAGGGACCCCCATCTCATTTGCATGTAGGCTGCTAAACTCATATGCCCTGGCCTAGGACTGTTTTTAAACTTTTTTTTTTATTCGTTGGTTCACTTTACATCCCGATTGTAGCCCCCTTCCCTCGTTGCCTCCTGGTCTCACCTTCCTCTTCTTCCTTCTCCTCTAGTCCTCAGAAAGGGGAGCCCTCCTCCCCTAGCTACTAACCCCAGCCTATGACGTCTCATCTGGACTGCCTGTATCCTCTTCCTCTGTGGCCCGACAAGGCCACCCTGCCAGGGTGAAGTGATCAAATGTGTTGGGGGTCAGGATCCATGTCAGAGGTAGCCTCTATTCCCCACATTATGGGACCCACAAGGACACTGGGCTGCCTGTCTATCTACTACATCTGAGCAGAGGGTCTAAGTCCTCAGCATGCATAGTCCTCGGTTGGTGCAGCAGTCTCTGTAGCACCCACTCCTTTGCCTGGATTTGTTGGCTCCGTTGGTCTCTTTGTGGAGCTCCAGCCAGGACAATCCTTATCGGAAGCAGCTAATTGCTGTGTATTCCAGTCTGCTTGAAAACTGAGCAGGAGGGGACCTTTGGGTGTGTGTGGGGTGTTGTTTCATCTTGCCGATTGGGGAATTAAGTCCCCAGAGGAGAAAGCCATGTGTCCAGGCATAGGGAAGCCTATTGAAAAATGCCAAAGGGATTGTGCAGACACAGGCAGAGCGCAAAGCAAGCCTGGCAGTGGAGGCCGTTTAATCTCTAATCTTCGTCAACGCAGGGACAGAGACTGCAGGAGCTTACTCTAGGTCTTTGGTTGCTTCCTTTAATGGTGCCATGGACTGCATGCCTGGTTCCCCTCGCTCCTATCCATGGTGGTCAGAAAGCTCAGAGCTGCCCTGTCTCATGATCTCCTGCGGAAGCTGATATCTACAGTCGTGCCCGAGGAAGCCCGCAAGTTGGAGAATCTTCCAAAGCCCCCCACTGTGACCAGGAACTTTGGCCTCTGAAAGGCTTCAGGGATAGCCTAGTGGCACTCATGCTATGGTACATGCAGAGATCAACTAGGATTCTAAATGGAAACGTGGGAGCTGAGGCCCTGGAGGCCACACTTTTGTACAGGTCCTCTCAAATGTCACCTCAGGCGGTTCTTAGAGCACTATGGAGGTATGGAATAGCGAAAAGACCGCAGGACCCTAAGTTCCTCCTCAGGAAGGGACATCATTCCTCTGTGCTTGACTTTTCTCATCTATCAACAGCAGAGGTTTTGAGGATGCAAATATAGTGAGAAACTCTCAGAAATGTCTGGTGTATGACAAGAACACCACCAACTTTAACGCAACTGCCTCCCCCTGTGCCCCTATTTTCCGAGGCTGCCATTTTCCTTGCCCCCTGCATAAGAACAAGCTTTGCTGTCACATGCCCCCTCATCTCCCCACCTCTTCCAATCCCAGCTGTGACAAGCTGCTAGCAGCTGCCTGTCTTTTCATTATAAAGAATTAATCTCTTCTCTTTCAAAGGCCAAGGCAGGAAAAGAATGCTCTCCTGCAGCCCATAATAAGAAGCACATCCTACAGTGGCTTAGGTGCCTTTGTCCGCTCAATTGAAACCTGTCTATCTTTGCTGGAACTGGCCTTGGTAATTACTGTAATTGTGTGGCTCTGAGTGGCTCAACGGGAACATAGTGCCTTTTAATTCCAGGACCTTGTAAGAGTCTTATGGATTTTAAACATGTGAGCATGTATGTGCACGCACACAAGCATACATGCACGCACACACAGGGGGTGAGAGGAAGCCAACCTTAACTAATACAGCAGTTGTTCTGATTTCAGTTTGAGATGGTCCTCAAAGGCTCACGAGTCAGGAGTTGCTCAAGATGGTGGAATTTTGGCAAATTATTGCATCCTGAGGGTTCAAGCCCAGTCAATAGTTTAATCCTTGGATGTATTAATTGGGAGGAGGTGGAAAGATAGATGCCCACTGGAGAAAGTAGGTCACTGGGAGTGTGCCCTGGAAATACATGCTTTGTTTCTCATGCCATTTTTACTCCTCGCTGTTTCCTGGCCACTGTGAAGTGAACAACTTCCTTTGCCTCATACTGTCACTCCCTGCCTGATGTCCTGCCTTGCCCATGGGCCTAAGTGCAATGGGGCTGGCCGACCGTGGATTGAAACCTCTGCAGCCATGGGCTAAATAACACCTGTCCTTCCTTCAGTTGACTTTCTCAAGTACTAGACACAAACATGATTAACATAGCATTCTAGTTTTGGACTCAGTAGGCAGTAGCAACTTCTTGCCGTAGGTGCTAATCTGAAACAAAACATCTTTTTTCTTTTCCTTTTTCTGAAGAGTACAGAATTCTCTGATTGTTACTTATTCAAGTGAGTTTGAGGTGACTAAGAGAAATGCAAATACCTGAATATCTCAGAAGAAGTAGGCAAATTAGGGCAAAGAAACGCTTTATAACCACATGAAATTACAGGGAAAGAAGAACAGAGAGAACAAACACGTGCGTGCGTGTGTGTGTGTGTGTGTGTGTGTGTGTGTGTGTGTGTGTGTGTGTGTGTGTGTGTGTGTGTGTCTGTCCACACTGGCTGTTTTCATTTCTAGCTCTTTCAGGAAGATGGAAGTATCCTAGTTAGCTGAATCATCAACTTGACAGAGGCCAGAGTCATCTGTGAAAGGAATTGCCTATGGTCATGTCTCTGGGGAGATTGACTTTATTGATTGATGGTGAAGGGCCCAGCCCAGAGTGGGCGGCAACATTCCCTAGGCAGATGGTCCTGGGCCATATAAGAAAGCCTGCTAAGTATAAGCCAGCGGGATCCAGTGAGTGAGCCAGGAAGCGGTGCTCCTCTATGGTTTCTGTGGTCGGAGGTAAGGCCTGCCCTTATGTTCCTATTTTAGATCCTGCCCCCAATTCCCTTGGTGATAGATTGTAACCTGTAAGCTAAAACAAACACCTTTCCCTGCTGAGGTGCGTTTGATCATGATGTTTGTCACAACAGCAACAGAATGTGACTGGAACAGGAAGCCAAATTCATCACAGGACTCAAGGTCTCCAGAAGAGGGGGGGGGGCGAGCCAGTTCCTTAGGAGAAAGAGTTCTGTTTCCTGCTGTACGGGTTTCTTTCCGGGGGTCCTCGTGGATAGTATTTACAGACTTCCCTGTGAGATTCTCAGGAGATTCTACAGCAGCGTTCTTGGTTGCAAGACAGAGCGCCAGCAACACACTATTCCCTAAAAGCCTCTCCACGGTCAGTTGGAGTGGAACCCTGTTCCACCGCATCTCTAGGCTCTGGCTTCATATATTATATACATTCATATGCATACTATTCGTAGACACATTTATGCCTGTCCACGTCTGAGTGTAATTCAGTGGGTGTCTTCGAATCTCGGTGAGGTGTTTGGAGTCACTTTGTTCCCGTCACCAGCTATATCTTGGTGAATCGCTAGCATGGCAGTTTGAAAATCTCCTCTTGCTTCCTCCTCCGCCTTTACTCAGGCTCTTGCTTCCAGCAGTAGTAAGGGCTCTCTCTGCCTCTCTCCTGGTTCCCTCTACCTCTAACCTCCACACGCCACGCCACCTCTGGAATGGAAGCAGCCAAGACTTAGGGTGGCTAGATTTATGTAGAAATCCAGGTTCCCAAGATCTGAATGAAGTCTTGCTTGACTAGAAAAGCATTTGGACAACAACTATATTGCTCTTCCTTTTAGAGTTTCGAATGTGCCTGGGTCTTAGATGACATATAGTTTACCTATTTTAGCCGTGGCACCTGTATCGACTTTTCTTATTGCTGTGATTAAATAGCTGAGGAGAAGCAACTTTAAGGAGGAAAGGCTTGGCTTATACTGGCTTGCACTTCAAAGAGGCAGTATGGCTGTGGGGCAGCTGGCCACACCGGGTCCATAGCAGAAAGCAGAGAGATAAGAGCTAGTGTCACTACTCCCACTGAGGGTGAGTCTCCCACTCTTGGTTAAACACTTCTGGAAACATCCTCTTAGATAAACAGCAAGATGTGTTTCTTTGGTGATTCTAAAGGTAGTCAGGTTGGCAATGAAGATTTACCATCACTGCAGGGATCCCTTGCTGGCTGGACCCTCACTGCCATCTCTTGGTTTGCATACCCAGGAGATTTAGGTTTGATGGATATTTTCTCTCTCACCATTCCTGTATTTTACAATAGACTCACGTTAGTGCATGTAGCACAATGGCTCAGAGGAGGAAGTGCAAACTCATGTAAGGATGCTGGATGATTCCCACATCATATCATCAGATTCATCCTTCCCACATACCCTAGCCCTCACCCCAGTCCTGTTAAGCCAGGGAAGGGAGGGTCCTCATGTCTCGACCTCTCATTAATTTTACATAGGCTGCCTGGCAACGCTGTCACAGAACACATCCTAGTTCCAGCCTCTATTTCTGTTAATTGGACAATTTGTTTCAACCAACCAGCCCAGCATCTTCCCCATCAAAACATCATCCCAGACTAGGTACAACACCAGTCTTTGAGGGGTCTCTGTGGTTCCTGGTTACCGTTTGTTCACTAGAATAATCTCTCTCTCCTCCTCCTCTCTCCCCTTCTCTCTCCTCTCTCGTCCCCATTTCTCTCCCCCTTCTCCTCTTTCCTTTCTCTCTTACACCTCAAAACTTGGAAGGGACTTACAGTCTTTCACTGTCAGCCAGCTGTGTTTGAATCCTTCCCTTCCATCTCCCCTTAGCAGAGCTCTAGGGTAAAAGGAAAGATGATGCCTTAGAATTGCTTATCTAGCTGAGGCCCTCTTGAATAAGGAATAAGCTAGAGAGGAAGGAATGATGGATGATTCCTGCCCGGTGAACAGCTTCATTTTAACTATCAGCCTAATCTTGTCTGGTGTGTGTGTGTGTGTGTGTGTGTGTGTGTGTGTGTGTGTGTGTGTGTGTGTGTTTGAGAGAGAGAGAGATTTCTAGTGAACTTTTAAACCTTCATTTTCATGGTCCTGAGAAATTACTAGAAGAGGTTTCCCACGTCTCCT
>OU015753.1:13681757-13711914 GCA_907169655.1 Acomys percivali
AGAAGAAGAAGAAGAAGAAGAAGAAGAAGAAGAAGAAGAAGAAGAAGAAACTTTTGGCTTGTAGTTTTTGATTTTGGCCTTTGAGTTTTTAAACTTTTGGATTTTGGCTTTTTTCTCTGGGACATGAGATGAGAAGAAAGACTTTTTCCTCCCTGGACATCTGCTGAGTCAGCAAGGAATCATGTGAAATGCTTGAAGAATTCTTGGGGTCGTTTGGACCTGCTCTCACAAGCTATCAGATTTGCTGGGTCCCTCTGGGCACTGGGTTGAAGCCTGAGTCTTTTCTGTGCCACACAGATGAGAGTTGGTCCTGATCATTCCTGGTTTTCTCTGGCATGCCACAGTGAATACTGTACAGATATCTGATTCATTAGATTGAAAAAGTATTCAATAAAATGATGACAAGAGGCTAACCATCTTGGCAATTATACAGGACAAAGAATGCATTATTATCTGATTTACTTTAGCAATAAATTGAATCACATTGAGAATCCACAATAGAAAAAGGATGAGAAGGAAGGAAGCTGGAACATTAACAGAATTACTTTTCTCTGGCATGTGGATATGCCCTTTGTTTTCTGCTTCTGCTGGGTTGATTTAGGAATATCCTGTACTAAATATTTATTTCAGTTATCACAACAAACAAAAAGGCCTTTGGGTGGCTGTTCTTTTTTTTAAGGCTGCCCATAATACTTCAATATTAGAATGGCATATATGGGTATAGTTCAAGTTCACTGGTTGAGAACAAATTAACATACACACACACACACACACACACACACACACACACACACACATCTGATCCACAGAACATAGTGTTTGCAACTTAGGTTGCAAAGGTGTTTATGATTTCCCCAAAGTTTAAAGTCACTTATTCCTGGGCTGAGGAGATGGCTTAGTAGTTTACAAGCTTACTGGGCAAGCATGCAGACCTGGGTTAGGACCTCCAGCATCCACATAAAAGTTGGGCATGATGGTGTCAATCTGTAAACCAAGTACTGAAGTTGGATGAGTGGAGGTAGGTAGATCTGGGGAGCTTGCTGGCCAGCAGTGTAGCCTAAATGCCAAGCTCCAGGTTCAGAGAACACCTATCTCAAAATATAAAGTGGAGAGTTGATTGAGGAAAACACTCAATTTTGGTGTTTGGCTTGCACACATACCCACATAGGTGAGTGTACCACACATATGTGCACACACTCACACATGCCCCACGTACACAAACACACGTACCCCCTTCAAGTACTTGATCCATAAGGCACCTCATCCGTGAAAACAATGAAAGACGAACGAGCAACAAAGCCCACACCATCTTAAACATTTTCCCAGGCCTCATGACTGACGGAGATATGAAATATCACCCAAAACTTAGTCCACATGCTTCCGTTGTTCTCACTTACTCTACACTCTACCCTTTTCTTGCTGTGAAGCATCTCTAGACTCTTTGAAGACTGCCTTCCTCCCTGAGTACCATATAAACCAAAGCAACTAGTTCTTGCTTTAGCATCCTTGAAGGTTATTTTCTTTCCGGTTCAAGAATGTGTTCAAACACAAACAGATCCACCAGCCATCAAACAAGACCAGCAGCAAGAAAACACCAAAGTCAGTGCAACGCCACACCCAACAGAATTGCACAGTCCACCACGACAGCTGGCAATGTCTCAAAGGAGCATAAAACACCCAGTGTCTGCGTAGAAATCATTCTCATGTCTGAGCTACCTTGAACTTGACCTCTATATAGCCAAAGTCACAATATTCATGACATTCTAACAACGTGCACTCTCTTCTCTCATCAAGGTGAATAGGGTGTATCCATCCACATTTGGTGTCTTGGCTGGGAAGGAGAGCTTCATGTATACACGCTGGAGGTGTATGGTTTGAAAAC
Source organism: Acomys percivali (assembly GCA_907169655.1). Lineage (NCBI taxonomy): Eukaryota > Metazoa > Chordata > Mammalia > Rodentia > Muridae > Acomys > Acomys percivali. Next base: position 13,683,640 of record OU015753.1, read on the forward strand.
CTCTCGGGAACTTGAAACGGTCCTTACCCTTATAGCACCATGATCCAGATGTGCCAGATCTGTGGGCCACATGTGGCCAAGGACAGCTACGAATGTGGTCCAATAGAAAATCATGAGCTTACTTAAAATGCTGGGAGATTTTGGTGGGGGGGCGGGGTTGATCTTTTCTTGTTGCCCAACTGTGTGTTTCTTGGCTGTGAACTTGGTAGACGACAACAAACAATCACTGTGATATCAGAAGGTTGGGCTCACCTACTTTCAGACTTCGGTTTCGAACAAATCTGGAGAGAAGGGGGTTTGTAAAAGATGGTCTTGGATGCCCAAAAGCTTCTAGAAATAAACCCAGAAGGTTGCTTGCTTACCTCCTCCAGGGCCCATAAGGAATCCACCACGGGCTTGATCTTCTTCTGGTTGTACAGCCCTATGAGCTTCTCGACTACCCCTCGGATGAGGCCTGAGCGGCCCTGTTTGAAGAGCAGGTTGAGGAGTGAGAAGCCTGCAATAACTTTGTTTTCTTCATACAACTTGATGGGGTTCACTTTCTCCACCTGCCACCACTGCAATGAGAGAAAGTTCTAGGTTACCAAGTCTCAACATAGGGGTTCCGTCATGCAGTATCACCTATGTCACAGGGATATCATCCACTCTAGGGAAGCCAAGGTTGAAACTGGATAGTGAACCGACCAGCAGTCTTGGTCATACAGCTTTTGAGCATCAATTTCTGAAACTACTGCAGTTGCTGCACAGGGTATACTAAACAGAGATGCTGTGAGAGGGGACTAATTTAGGGAGAGAGGAGAGAGGAGAAAGAGATGGGGAGGGCTGGATACCTCTTTTCTTAAAATCCTCACTCTGAAATGCTTCAAAAGCCAAATCTTTTTAAGTGCTAACATGATACCACAAAGGGACACTAAAAATACTGTCTATGATGGGAATGTAGCTCAGTTGGGACAGTGCTTGCTTAGTACACAGAAAACTCTGGGTTCGAATCCCAGAACCACATAGAATGAGCGTTATGGAGGCACATGCTCATAATCCCAGGATTCAGAAGGCAGAGGCAGGAGGATCAGAAGTCCCTGGTTATCTTCAGCTAAATAATGAGTCTCAGAACAGCCTGCGCTGTAACAGAACCTGTCTTAATACACACAGACACACACACAGACACACACACACACACATACACACTAAAATTTATACCTCATGGCTTACATCCAAATATTCCCAAATCTGCAAAAAGTCTCCCCTCCCTCCACTAATGCACATTCTGAAGCTCCTCTTGCCCCACTTATTTGGATAAGGTGCCTCAGTTTACTCGAGGCCACATGCTGATAAAATAGTGTGTGATTAGGACCATTCACTCTGGAGTTGACCCTAGCTGGAAACCTCCCTCCTCATCCTTCTTCTCCTTGCTTTATCCTTTTCAGATGACTCGAGTGAAGGGAAACACTGGCGTGTTCCAGGCGGGTCCAGGCTAAAGCCTTTTGGCTCTGTGAGGATGTTTGTGGGGATGATGAAGGGTTGTAACATGGAGAAGTTTGCAGAGTGACAAAGTATTGAGATCATGAATGCAGGAGCTCCTCCCCGCCTTTTAATAGGGTGTGTTGGGGTAGATAATGGCCAGGCTACTTACTGGGCAGGTAGGTAGAAAAATGGGTAAGCTAAGAAGAGAGGATGGCATAGAGTGATAAAGCCAGGAGGTTGGGACTACATAAGTGGTTCTCGTGTGGGTGCAGCCTTTGATATGTGACAAGAAGTTTATGAACAAATAAACAGCTATTCTTGAGCTGCCCCACCCCCAGCTCTGCTAAATGTGCTTCAGTGAAGAATTCCATGTATGAGGTCGTGGGTGTATCTCAGTTCATAGAGTATGTGCCCAGCACACATGAAACTCTGCTTTTGATCTCCAGCACCACGTAAAACTAGATTCGGTAGCACACACATAAGAGATTTATGTTTGTTTTCAAACTGTCTTCCCTTCCCTTGCTCTCTGAACATCAGTATCCCAAGATAAAAGTTCAAAATATCTGGGCTCCCAAGATGAAGCTTGATACATGCACATTGGTAGGACCTCAGGGCATGTTTGTGTCACGTGCGCCAGGTGATGCGGCAGTTACTACACAGCTGTGATTAAGAGCTCTGAAGATGGCTCCCTGGGTGAAGATGCTTGCCACAAGGCCTGACATTCTGAGCTGGATCCTTGGGACCTATGTGGTGAAAGCAGAGAATGCAGGTTGTCCTCTGACCTCTTCATGTATGCCATGTCAGGTGCACACACACACACACACACACACACACACACACACACACACACACACACACACATTAATAATGTACTTAAAATCTTTTCTCTTTTTTTTTTTTAAATTTCTAGAGCTGAGCATCACTTGTTAGCTATGTAACTCGACTCACCTAACCTCTCTGTGTTCAGTTTCCTTACCATACCTTGGGGAGAGGGAGGTTATTGTATGAAATAAATGTGCTCATACAAATGTATGCCATTACAGCACTGGGTATATACCAGTCACTCCTTAAGCATAGCAAATTGATTATCATCTTAATCTGAAAGCCATGCTTTAGATTTACTGAGCAAGGGCTTGGAACCAAGCATCAGACTTCTCTCTAAATGTTAACTTCGTCTGTAAGACTCATCTGTGGAACGGCGCAAGAGTGAATGGCTGGTAAGTCTGACAAAGCACGAAGTATTCACTCTGCTGAAATGTGAAGATGGAACGTAATTAAGATAACAGAGTGAGGGCTCCATGATGGTAAATGTGCCTTTCTTGATTGCATAGAATTTTCTTCCTGGAGCAACGCCATCATTGCATTTATCAGAAAACCTTCTCTTCAATTTACTTCTAACCAATCAGTCTGCATGGACCTGGGCCTCTGAGAGAGAATGGCTTTTTTTCATGACCCTCAGCTCCGCAGTGTAATAGTACTCATTTGGGGAAGAGGAATCTGAGTCTCCATCCTGGTTGTGTTGTTATGAATGCCTTCCCTGAGCATGGGCACACTGTAATTATTTCATTAGCACTGTGTGTTGAGATTGGGCATTAGGGGTGAGAAAAGGGGAAATTACCTCTTACAGTTGTATATAATTTGGTACCAGCATGATTCCACAGAGCTGACTTTCAGCATCATGCAAATTGTATCCACAGCAACGAAACAGCTGTGAGTGGTACAGAGCCTGTCTTCAGGGACAGGCAAGAGATGGCATCCTTCAGTAGGCTCTACTCTAGTTCCTATAAGCACTGAAGTTCAAATGATTCTTGATCTATGCTTTTACTAAAGTCCCTTATGCAAAAAATGCAAAAAGAGTCCCTTAAATTTTGATCTCACTTGTAGAAGGAATACTGGCATTCCTGAAACAGCAAATGTTTGAGGGTAAAATTTGGGCAGTCAGTGACAGCATAAAGAACATACAAATATGCCTGGCATGTTTAAATTTGACTTTCAACTTGACAGCCTTCAAAGTCATCTTGGAGACAAATCTCTAGGTATGTCTGTGGGTTCTAGATTGGGTTAGCTGAGATAAGAAAACCAGCTAAATGTGATCAATACAACTCCATCATGACATACAGAGAGTGAGTTCTAACTGTTGCCCTAGCTCTCTCACCACTCTGTTCACAATGCCTCCACTCTACCCTGCCTTCTTCCATTTCAGAATCTTATTTCTATTCATGATCAGGTTATTAATACATTTCCTTATTGTCAGATCTGTCTTCGTAATAGGAGCCACAGGGGTCCTGTGTGCCTCTGTCTCATCCACCATGAGGCTTGATGTCTTTTGTTTGTTTTGGGTTTTTGTGACAGGGTTTCTCTGTGTAGCCTTGGCTGTCCTGGACTAACTTTGTAGACCAGGCTGGCGTCGAACTCACAATTATCCACCTGCCTCTGCCTCCCGAGTGCTGGGATAAAGGCATTCGCCACCACGCCTAGCTTCCCCTATGAATTTTAATGCGTGTCTTTTCACTAATTGTCCCACACTAGCAGCTTCTTCAATGTCTAGGAAGGCTAGGTGCTACATATTTGGACACTATACATTGCAAAATAAGACGCAAAGATATAAAGAACAATGACTAATCTTGCATTATCAAATTTACATTAGTATTAGGTCCTTTATCATTTTCTTTCTTCCTCCCTCCCAAACCAGCGCAAGGCTGTATTGTTCAGAAGCAGCTTTATCATTCTAGTTCCAAGAGACAGCACCTCACCATGAGTCTAAACTGAGAATCTACAACATGTATTATTTACTATGTCTACCTTTTACATACTTTGTGCACTTCTAAACACCTAGCAAGACTAGATGTTTCGGATGAGGACATAAATTTGTCCCCTATATACACAGTAGTGTTGAGACAGCACACATGGAACAATGGTTAGATCTCAAAGTGTCTTCTGATGAGAACATTCTGGTCTCCAAACTTGTTTTCTTCAGACCCTCTCCTGTATTATGTGACACAGGCACCTGTCACTTGGATGACATTTTCTCAACTCTTCAGAAGACAACTTTGCTATGAATTTAACACTGAGTATCCAGAATGTGTGGCTTTACTAACTTTAGAGGCTTGATGTCTTGATGACTTCAGATGCTACCCACCATAGATGCTAAGAAAATGCCTTGTAGTAGTGCTTACTGTTGTAGAACATGACCCTCTGAGCAAAATATTCATCAAAGTGCCTGTGCCTGTGCAAAGCAGGCTTGCTGGCTGTTGACATCCCTCAGAGAAGGGGAGGGTAGAGAGGATCATGGACCCTCACCTGAGATTCCAGATGCTCCTCCAAGCCACATATAATGTAATTCTGTCCTAGTTGCTTGTGGCCTAGCTGTCTCAGGAGGCCCTAGAACATCATAAGCTGGGTAAAGATTAAAAAAAAAAGGGTCCTGTCTATGCAGCTACAGGAAAGCCATCACCCATGCTGGGTATGCACTTCCCAATGTAGCTGTTTTACGGTCACCTGCCCTTCTGATGGTGCCTCCTCACATGGGTACCTCTCCGTGGGTAAGGGCAAAAATCTCAGTGGTTCCACAGGGTGAACTCTGGTGGAATCTTGCTTTGGTTTGTTGTCAGGACCTTCTGAGGAGGGGTTGTGTGTTCACATCTCTGCAGGGGAAAAATTCTCACCACACTTACGTGTGGGTGCCTTGGTGGTACCAAAGACTGGGAGCACAGGCACAGAAGTTGACACTGGTGAGAAACAGCAGTCCCTTGCTCTAGTGAGTTGGGGTAACAATAAAAGCACAACCCCAAATCAGCTTAATTCTAATACATAGAGAGGTTCCCTGCCTGGCAATATCCATGTAAGCAGGTGCAGTGAGGGAGAGTGCTCCTCAGTGACAAAGGAATCACAGACTCAGAGATTATTAAAGTCAGGATAAGACAGAGATCTATTGCAGAAACCTGGCCAGAAAATGGTCAAAATAAAAGACTGTCTACTCTAGCGAACAGTTACAGTGAAATAACTCTTAAGTTCACTTTTGACAGATAGTTGAACCAACCTCTACTGAAATAAAATGGAAGCGTTTCAAAATTTCATGGATACTACCACATCTCAGGTCCTGGTCCTGCCTGTATGCAGTTAGCAGGGAGTGGATAGGGCATTTATTGGAAATGCATGATGCAAACGAGAGACCAGCAATCCAGCAATTGACCAATGTCTTTTTTTTTTTTTTTTTTTTTTTTTGAGACAGGGTTTCTATGTGTATCCCTGGCCCTCCTCGAGCTTCCCCTGTAGACCAGGCTGGCCTCTCTATCTCAAAGATCCACCTATTTCTGCCTCCCAAGTGCTGGGATTAAAGGCGTGTGCCACCATCACCAATCAACCAATGCCTTTAGATAGAGCTCACAACATGCAAATCAGTGTTAAGCAGCAGCTAATAGACCGGCAAGGGATACTTACTGACTTTGCAAAACTAAAGAAACTCTTGGTCTCTCCAGTTACCATGTTGGATGAACCTGCAAATGAAAGATTCCCAAGTCAAGTAATTGTTCATGAGAATCAAGATATTTTCCTATACCAGAAGAGTGGCAGGTGCTTAATTTGTACATAAGTGAAAAAGCTTAAAAACAACATATTTTAATCTTGGAAAAAGTAGAGGTGTTGGGGTGGGGCACAAAGTGGAACATTTGGCTAGGTATCTATTCTAAAAAAAAGACGGTGGTGGTGGGGGACATTTCTTATGGTGGTTGTTTCATTCCTTTGGAAGACCAGATGTGTAGCAAAAGGTGATTAACCCAATGTTTTAGTAATATGAAACATCTTTCTTCTGTCTATTGAAAATAAGAAGTGAACTTTTGTAGGAAGGTACTACATAGATCCAAGTATGATTTCCTATCAAGTGAGAGGCTTAGGACTCTGACATGGGCTGGGTATGGAATGGTAGGAAACTTGGGTGGATAGGAAAAATGAGAGGCAGAAAAGACAGAGGGAAGACAGTAAGTTCAGAGGCCAGGGGAATGTACAATGACGATTTGTCAGCTCCAAAGGGGTCCAGGCAGAGAGGTTATAAAAATCCAAACTAAAACTTTAGATCAAAGAATATTGGAAACTGCTTGTTGACAACTGGGCCAAGTGACATTCAGATGACAGATGGAAGTGGAGTTGGGAAAGATAAGCTGGGAGTTAAATGACCCCTTTGCAGGGTTCCTAGTTGTGGGGGGCAGTGAATAGAAACTGTCCCAATCCCCTGGCCCTTTTCTATTCACTTTCCTGCTTGCCACCACATATCTGGAAGTGTAAGGTTTTCTTAGAGAATAGTCATATACTTTAAACATTTGCATATTTTTAAAAACTAATCATTTGGTCTGGGTAATCTATTACACAATCAGTTAACCATTCCTTTATATTTGATAGGGTGATGCCTCCCAGGGATCAGAGTGCCAGGCTTCCATTATATAATAACCAAAGTATCAATGTAATGACTTGGATAATTGGAAGATAATCAGGTTGAAGGTCACTCAAATGACATGATAGAATTGAGGCAAAAATACAACTCCTGTCTAATGAGAAGGAAGGATGAGTAAATTGTCCATCTGCCCATTAGTCCTTAAAATGGTACAGGCCTTTGTAAGTCCCCATCAATAATATTAATCAATTAGTTACTTTTTTGGGAATATGTGGTCAGGATAGAAATGTCCAGAACACATAAGCAAAGGATGTGTTGTCCACCTGCTTAGTGAGCTCAATTCTTTCGTAATAATGATCTGATGATGATAAAATATTTCACAACCCTCAAATATCCCTTTCATAAAAGAATTAGCTTCTTTTTCTTTCTGAAATACTCAGAATTAAGGCTCCATTTCTACTGCAAGAATAAGGCACATAGGCTTTAGGAGTCTAAAACATCAGATACCCCAATATTCTGCCTTGGAAGAGAACCTCTATCTTTATATACACATTTTCGATTTTGTGGAGACTTACGTGTGTGTGTGTGTGTGTGTGTGTGTGTGTGTGTATGTGTGTATGTGTGTGTCAGAAGACAAGAATATCAGGTGCTGAAGTTTTACTTCGTTGGAGAAAATTTGCTTCTAATTTTTATAAATTTCCTGCACACTCAAGAGCACAGTAGACATACCGGCCGGGTATGGTGGTGCACAGTTGTAATCCTTTTAATCAAGAGAGTGAGGTAATTCAAGGGTTATGAGTGCAAGGCTTTCCTAGGCCATATAGTGAGGAACCATGACTAAAACAGAACAAAATAAAACTTAAAAAAAATCACAGCCTAGAGGATAGGGCAATAGACATATAAGTTAGTTTTATAATTTATGCCCATAATATCAATACTGTCAAAATAATAATTGTACTAAAAAGTTAGACACTCCCATGTTTGCTCAGATCCAAGTATATTTACACCTTTCACCTTGCAGAGTATGATAATCACAGTGGATTTTTTTTCCTGCTCTGGTTGATCTTGCTCTGTACTCACCATATAAAATGTAGGTTCCCAGAGGTTTGAGGAGACTGAGCCCCTTGCCAGTGTTTTCCCCACACAGGCAGTCCAAAACGATGTCCACACCTTCAGCTGAGATCCTGCACAGTAAGATACAAAGCAAAGTGATGTAACCTGCCAGGAACCAAACTCCCGGGTCTTTCCTTTCCAGGTTACACCATCTGGTCTCCAAAACAGAAAGAGTGAGCACTCTAGGACCATCCTCCTAACTCCTGACATCCTTGACTTAGTGCAGATGCTCTCTGGTAAGTCCTCTGTGAGCTCAAAATATCTCAAGTTAAATTTTGTTGACTTCATCTAACCTAATACCTGCAATGCAGTGCACCGTAACATGCCAATGCTTTACCCTCATGATTGGGAGGCTGCTTTGGCACTGATCCCCTCCCCCTAAAATCACAGGGGAATGACATATTGGTAGCTGAGGAAGAGATAAAAATTAACATCTTAAATATGTTTTATGTCTATGAATGCCAACCGCTTTAAAAAAAAAAAAAAACCTGGGTGGAACCACTGTGAATCAGGTATTGCCTATAGAAGTATTTCACAAAGTTGGAGGCAGCAAAATATCTCTCCCAAGGACCAGCCTGGAATGAAATAACAAAGAGGACACTGGACTTAGAAAGTCTGAGCTTTTCTATCTAGCGCAGTGGTTCTCATCCTTCCTCAGACTGTGACCCTTTAATACAGTTCCTCATGTTGTAGTGATACCCAACCATAATTTTTTCATTGCTACTTCATAACTGTAATTTTGATACTGTTGTGAATCATATTGTAAGTATTTTTGGAGACAGAGATTTGCCAAAGGGTTGTGATTCATAGGATTGCTCACTCAAATTCTCCAAGCCTTAGCTCTCTCCTTTGTAAAGCCGAGCTAATGCGTTTCTTTATGGGGGGGGGGGATGCAATGAGGAAACAAACAAGATATTTGGCTCTGGCTTCCCACAGGCCAATCAGTCAATCTCTCATCCAACAGTAAGTTTTAAAGGAATATGGTTGACTTGAAGGGTACTCTTCAAGGTACTGAATAGAGTCAGAAAAAAAAAAAATCAACGTTTCCCCTGAGTTATGCTACTGCTAGTCCAGCCTGGAGGTTTCCATATGGCTTTTCATACACATTTATTTTCCCCTTTCAATTACCCCATCCCTGAAAACCCCATGTAGAATTCCACCTCTTTGTTTTCATGTCACTTATACTACGCTATCCCTTCTTCTTAAACTCTCCACCCAAATGGTTCCTTTCTACTTGGCTGAATTCCTATTTGGTGAAAGAAGATAATATGGTTTAGTTACATCAAGGCACTCACCACCAGAGTCCCTTCAGAGAGCAGAAGGGACAATTAAATTTTTATTTTTTACATTCAAAAACCAGTTGGGGTCTCCAGAGACAGAATAGGGTTTTTTCAGGATAAGCTATGGTCAGCTCCAGGGTGACCACCATTGCCCTCTCTTGCCTTCCTGCAAGAACTGAGCTAAGCCAGGACCTATTCCACTGACCTCCTCCATGCTAGAATGAGATCACAGGCCTCCTTTGTATGTAGGTACCCGCTTCCTCAACAACTCTGTGTGATCTTCTGAAGCTAGAGCACGTAAGACAGGGCTTGAATTTTTGTGGGAGGGTCAAAGAAGTCTCTTTGGAGTCCATTGAATCTTTTTGAAAGTCAAGATTTATGCGCATGTTGGGGACGGGGAGAAACTGAGTAGAGTCAGATGACATCCCTGGGGTCTAAGGTACTGGTGCTTGGTCACTCTTGTTCAACTGTTTAAACAGGTATGCAGTAGAACTTTGTTGTCTGGGGATGATGTAGCTGCTGCTATATTGAAATCAGAGCAGGAACCCTCACAAGATTGGGTCTGTTAACCTTCCTCAGAGAAGGAAGAGGGTTATTCAGCCCCTTGTCTGAGATTCTACTTGTTCCCTTTCCTCCTGTGACATAGTCTTGGAGTGCTGCAATATTTACGAGACTGGATATTGACTGAGTTGGGAACTGTAGAAATTGAAATTTTATGAGTTGTCACCCATGCTGTGGTTACATGGCTGCCCAAATGAGTTACCCACATTTTTGTAGGTGATGACCCACTAAAGCTCTGTGAGTAACCCCCAAAATTTCTAGGTTCACTAAGCCAGACATGAGCAGAATTTGTTTCTTTGGTCTATTCATTTCCTGCCTATGAATGAACATCCACGTACATTGATCCTTTTGAGTATAAGAACATTTTTTTTTTCATGGACATTTCACATTTAAAGAGTGCTGCCATTTCACCCAGTCACTAGGATGAAATTAGTGGACACTGTTGAATGGAACCTACTCAAAGTAAACTGGGCTCAGGTCTAGTGTTCCAGGCCCAGAGTTAGAGATGTGGCTCGATAGAGCAGTTGCCTAGCATCCACAAAAGCCTGGGTTTGATCCTCATCACCACATAAAATAGGTGGTACATGCCTTTAGGTCCAGCAGTCAGGAGGAGGAGGCAGGAGGACCAGAAGTTCAAGGTCATCCATGACCATGTAGAAAATTTGCAGAGACCGTGTTTGACAAAAACATATCAAGTTCAGAAGTGAGGTTAGGATAGGCCTGGCCACTGTCATGCTCACATTCAAAGTACCCTTGGCTGTCCTTTTTATGGGGTCATCAGGACCATCTCCCACAGAGTAGTTAGCTCTGAGAGGCCCACTTCATTCCTGATCTCCTCATTTCTAGGTGTGTCAAACTGCCTGTGTATTCACAATTTCCCAGCAGCAGAAGTGGGCCAAGGGCCAAGAGAGTGTTTCCCTGTCTGTTTTCAGCTGCTGTCACAAGTCTCTGTGGATTTAAGATACCAGCAAACCCAGCTCAGAGACTCTCTAGACCAACTCAGCTGCAAGATATTTTGGAATTGCTGACCCAAGACCTCACAGTCCAGTCTTTTGTTCCCATTCCTGGTCACTCTATGGTGAATGCTGCCTCTTTGCTTTCCACCCACATGGAAAAGAGAGGAATTTCTCTGAGTAGGATGAGGCTCCTTGAGAAACATTACTAGCGAAGAAAGCCTTTGGCCTTACCAAGAAGTGCATCCTTTTTTTTTTTTTTTTACTGTTCCCTTGGCTCTCTGCTGAGCTTTCTTTTTCTAGATTCCCTCTGACCTGAGAACTTGCCTGTGTTACAACTTCCAGTTGCATAGTAGGTTTCTCGCAGAATGGCTGGCCATAGTAGGCTTGTCCCAGAGGCCTGAGCATAGCACCCAGCACCCAATAGGAACAATGCCTAGTGCACAGTAGACATCTCATAGGTGTGAGGCATATTGTCCTGCACACAGTCACACAGTACAGTTTTCAATGGGATGTCTGGCACATGATAGACTTATTTAAGAGCACAATGCCTAAGAGCATAGGCTTCCCTCATGGTACTGAGAACAGTATTGATATCCATTAGGGCTTCTCACGGGATGCCAGGCAAAGTGCTTGGTGCAGAGTAAACTTCTCGTGTACTGGTCGATGGAATGTTTGGTGCACAGTAGTTTTTGCATATGAATATGCATGGCACACAGTAGGTTTTTCACAGGGTACTGGTGCACCTCACAGTAAACCTTTTTTGCAGACTAGATAGAGTGCCTGGTGTACATTAGGCTTCTTATAATTGTTAGGCATGATGACTAACACACAGTAGGCTTCTTACAGTATATCAGGCATGGTATCTAGCATACAGTAAGCAAGCTCTTTATATAGGCTTCTTTCAGAGTGATGCACAGGAGGCTTCTCAGGAAATGTTCGCTACTAGTGGTTCCCTTGTGCACTTAATAATTACATCCTGTCCAGAAGTCATCCCTGGACCTGCCTCCCTATTTTCTCCCAGCAATTTGATTCTCAATAATTTCCACCAGTAGCTGAGTAAGCAGTTGAGTAAGTAGTTGAGTTAGCACCTACTATGGGCCAGACACTCTGCTAGGCACCGAGGCCAGCAAAGCGAAGAGGGACAATTTGCCTTTTCTGACCTCACACTTCATGGCTTCACCTTTCACCTGGGACTGCAGATTCGAGTTACATGACTAAACAGCAGACCCCTCCAATGGAAGCTGGCTTCTTTGCTCTGTGGATCCTCAGCTTTGCTCCTCCCCACCCCCCAACCAGTTCACAGTGATCACTGAGCAAGTGGCTGCAATCCAGGACTACTCCCTGTAATCCCTGGAGGCTTCCCAGTTATGCTAAAGATCATCCTGACAGCTCCCAAGGGCACAGCAGATGAAGCAGAAGTTTCCTTTCCCCTTGTGTTTTTTTCTCTATAGTCAATGGTCACCATGTCTATTTCCCTTTTCTTTCTATTTTTGTCCTGTGTGCTAACACATGGGTGAAGGCCATAGATTAACATAGGCATTATTCCTCAGACACTGTCCACTTTATTTTAGAGGAGAGCTCCTCACTGGCTAGGAGCTTGCCAAACAGGCTAGGCTGACTGGCCAATAATCCTTAGGAATTCTGTTTCTGCCTCCCCAGCACTGAGATTACAGGCATGTGCCACCATGTCCAGCTTTTTAATGTGTGTTCTGGGGTCAGACTCAGATGTTCTTCCTCATGCAGAAAAGCACTTTATGAACTGGGCTGAGCCCTCAGTTTTCCTTTGACTCTGCCTGTTCCTGGCCCCTGAGTCCCATCTCCCACTTAGCCTTCCCATTGTAGCCAGATCATCTCATAGATTCATCTCACATAACAGCTCTTAGCTGCCCTGAATCTGCAAAGAATTCTAGATGTTCAACATAATCCCATTTTAACTCCATTTAAGGGCTTTCAAGAGCCTCATCCAAAGGAGCTGAGAAGTTCTGTTTAACATTTTTATGTTTTTGAGTTGGAGAGATGGTCTGACGAGGAAAGGCACCAATCATCAAGCCTGGCAATTTGAGTTTGAGCCCTGAGATTCGCGTAGTGGCAGGGGAGAACTGACCTTCACAATGTGTCCTCTCACCTCCCTTTGTAGACCACGGCACACACCTCTCCAATAGATAAATAAATAATAATGCAATACACATAATAAAATGATTCTTCACATGCAATAACTGCACTCATTTATGACTCGCAGTGTGATATCTTGACACATGCTCATAATGACAATGGGCAAACAAATCTGGGTAATTAGTGTATCCACCTACTCAATCATTAATCAGTCCAAGGTTGCTTAGTTGGGAGCCTCTTTGCTCACAGGTCCCCATGAGTGATATCCAAAGATGTTTCATTGTCATGACTTGGAGGTTATGGCAGGTAGATGCTAACTACATCTAATAACTACAACGTCTAATAACTACACCTAATAATTGCACAGGACGGCCTCCAACCACAGAATGACTCCCAGTGTACCCAGTGCTGAGACTGATGAGCTCTACAACCTAACCTGTTCCTGCCCTCTCAGCATCTCACACAGCCACAGCCTTCAAGTTGGAGGCTTGGTACCCTCACTGGTCCAGGAGTGAGCCATCCCTACTGCCTTTGGGAGAGTGACTGTAGATGGTAGAAAGTTTTAACTCTGGAAGCAGGCCATGTGGAGAGAGTCCCAGTGAGCACAGGCATGTGAAAGGCATTTAAACCTTCGGTGCCTTGCCTTTTCCCTGAAAAGAATTAAGGACAGTGTCATTAAAGTTTCAAAGGCCTGAAAGTGATCTCCCATGTGTGCGTCAGGCTTCAGTCAGATCTTGCTTCCGTGTGTCCCCTAATGCCCTGGATGCAATCACTTATCACATTAACTGTAAGTACTAGATTGTAAAATTTCAGGACATACGGATATGTGCACCTTAGTCACCACTGTGCTTGCATAAGCCATTTGTAGGTATCAATAATAAAAAATAATACAAAAATGCACAAACATACTTTTAAAGACACCCATTTCTACCAAATGATTTTTAAAGGTACCTGTAAGCAGCCTTACTGAGCTATAACTGATGTCAATAAATCGAATGGATTTAAACTGTACAGTTAACAGTTAACAGTGGCAGACTACACCAGTGAAGCCAACTCAAGGCAACAGATGCATCCTTCCAGCTCGAATGTTTCCTCAGGTTGTCTTGCAAACCATAAAGAGTTGGGGAAAACTGAGCCTCCAGATTTCTAGGGTAAATCTGGACCTAAGCCTCAGTCTTCTCATCTGTGAAATGGGATGGTTTTTGCCTTTGTACAAGATGCTTGTGAAATGGTCATCTAAGTGGAAAGAGGCTGACAGTATGGCTGCTCTTACCTGCCTTGCCCTGTCCCAGCTCCCCTTGCTTGAGGTTTGTTCCCACATCTCCCACTGCATTGCTTTGTACCCTTTCCGGGCACCTTGGGGCTAACTGTGGTGCCCTTCTCTCTGTATTTTCCTCTCGTCTTTATTTCTGAAGGACTCTGAGTCGGGTAGACAGGACTCAAGTCTGTACTTGCTTGGTCCATTTTCATCCCTTGTTATCTTTTAACGTACAGATAAGAAGACCAACACAAAGAGGAAGTCTGTATCAGAGTTGGTGCCCTTCCCCCAACCCCAAGGCTCAGGAGATGGCTCAGCTGTTAAAGTCCGTCCCTCACAAGGAGCAGAGTTAGGTCCTCAGAGCTCATATGAAAAGGCTGGGTATGGTGGACAAGTTAGGAATCCCAGTATTTGGAAAGCACAGGCAGGAGGATGCCTGGGGCTCATTGGCAAACCAGTTTAGCCATAGTGAGCTCCAGACCAATGAAAGACCTGGCCCAAAGAGGGTGTCAATATTCCTGAACACTTTCCTCTGACCTCCATATGCACATGTGTGTGATCACACTTGCACAAACAAAAGCATACATAAACATACACACACACACACACACACACACACACACACACACAGCACATCCAATAGAAAAGATTTTTTTCCTGGTTTAGCATGAATTCCAAAGAGGCCCTCCCTTTTGCTGGTCTGTATGAGTTCTTATTGCAGAAAATTTTGTTTTGCTTTACTGTTGTAGTCCACTGTACATAGATTACTGTAACCAAGAAGAAATGACTCTTCATAATGCCTTACTATGTGTGAGTAATGGAGTGTTTTCCCTTTCATTTTACATCCCCGTGCACAGAGAATTTGAATCAAATTGTGATCACAGTGTTGATGGAGCTTGGCATTCTGTTTTCTTCCCTTAACTTCTACCACAGGCATTTTTTTCTTTCCTGTGACACAGCCTTCATAATTGTCATATTTTAGGGAGTGTATAACACACGTGTGTGGTGTAGCAAAACTCTCTGCTCCGTTTGCCTTCTGTTGACAGTGGGCGCTGGATCTGACTGCTTCTGTTACACACAGGCTTATTATAATTCACTGTCGACATATGCTGAGTGCTGACGACCACGCGGAAGCAGAGCTTGGCTTAGCAGCTTTGCGCCTTTGGCATTGATCTCACCCTGGACTGTTTCCTGGGGATAGGATTTCTGGGCAGGAGCTACATTCACAGCCATAGCTTCTGAGCTATTTCCCATATCTACTGGGTCTCTCCTTCAAATGAGCTGTTGGATGCCGCCTCTGAAGGCAGGTGGTTATGAGGTGGGTCTCAGCCACTGTTTCCCTTCACTTTCTTGATGGCAGAAACTACAACGTCAGGTTCTGAGTGGGGGAGGGGGCAGAGCAGGGAGGGGCTGAGGAGGTGGGTCAGCTGCGTGAGATGTAGGGCAGGCAGCAGTCCCCTGGCTATGGGCTTCCATTTGTTGAGAATAGCTGTGGTGTCCTGATTTCCTGTTCTTACTGCTCTCTATCGCCAGCCACATTTGGCTCCTTTTACAAAACCCCGAGTCTCCTCAGCACCTCAGCAATGCTGTTCCCCCTATAGAAAATGCTTTTCTCCTTCAACTCCTCATCTTTCAGCTCTTAGCCAAGACTTTTACCCAGATCACTGTCATGCCTGTGTTTCACCACTAGTACCCTGCATTTCTCTACCAGTGTGTATGCCAAAACCGCAGATCAGTGTACTATTTGAACAGTTTCTTTCTTCCTTCCTTCCTGCAACTAGACCCCAAACTCCATAAGCACAGAGCCTTTCCGATTGCTTGTTGCTGGCTTTTTCTCTTTGGCACAGATCCAATCCTATCGCAGACCTTAATCAGTAGGTAAATGAATGAAAAAAAAAAAATCCATTGAAGGAAGTTGAAGAAAATATTATTGAAGGAACAATGACAGTTCATAGTCACAACCATAGCTTGAGAAACTCGAATGGAAAATAAGTGAATTAGGCAAATAGAAGTCTTCAAAATTACCTATTATCTCTGCACGTCTCAGTAATAGGGTGGATGTCTAATATTTAGCTTTAAATAAAAGCTCCCCTTTTATGTCCTGCTGGAGATACTGGGACATTCTTGTATTATAGCACCCCCCCCCCCTCTGTGTGTGTGTGTGTGTGTATAGAAGCCAGAGGTTGACACTGAATATCTTCGTTAGTCACTTTGCACTTTAAGTTTTAGACACTGTCTCCCTATACAGCCCTGGCTGGACTGGAACTCACAATGCAGACTGGGATAGCCTTAAATTAACAGAGCCTGTCTCTGCCTCCCAAGTTCTAAAACTAAAGGTGTCTACCCACCATGCCTGACTTTACCTTAGGTTTTGAGACTGGGTCTCTTATTGAACCTTGAACTATCTTTGGCTAGCAGTCCATCAAGTCTCAGGGGTTTTCCTCTCTCTGCCTTTCAACAGTTGGAATTTCATGTATGTGCTACTGTTCCTGGCTCTTTTACATGGGTTCTGGGGATTGAACTCGGGTCCCTACGCTTGCACAGCCAGCACTTTAAGGAATGAGGTATATCCCCAGCCCAACAAATCTAAAATTTTTACTCATTAGAAAAATTTTCTTTCTTAAAAAAAAAATGCCCCACTTAAAACAATCTAGTCTAAATTTCTCCTGGACAATCAGGGACAAAGGTCCCTTTTCATCTTAATTTGTGACTTGGAAAAAAAATGTTTTTTTGTCATGGTGCTGGCTGGGTGACTAATTCCATCTGAGCTTTATAATCTAGGGTTAGACTATGAGAAGAGAAAAATAGAGCTCCTGGCCACTACTGATTCCTCTAGCAACTCTCAGTTGAAAAGGCTGTGACTGACATCACCCAGGGCAGCAGCCAAGAGAAAAACACACACACACACACACACACACACACACCATCTACAGATGTGCTATTACCTGGACTCTCCATGTGATTCCTTGTGTGTAGACACACATGGCCAAGAGCAATAGCTTATGGATCACAGGTAAACTGTGATTAGATTATACAGTCAGAAATGCCTGGACTACACCCTGTTGAGTTGTGTTGTTATTTTCTTGACCTTTGAACCTTTGGACCCATTGCTCAGTATGCAGGTAGCTACCTCTATCTCTAAAACATCCTCTTCCAGGTTCCCTTCTTCCTACAGGTAACTATGGCTCAGGCTCCACTCTTTAGAAAGTCACCCTCTCCATAGTGAAAGCATGCCTTGACAAGCCAGAGAGCCTGGTATAACCTGGGGCTCCACTCTTCACCATTTCATGAAGGCCAGGTCTGACTACTTATATAACTAGGTGGCAGTTTTCAGTTTGCTCTCAGTGAAGTGCAGCCAAGGATCTGAATAGTAGCATCAAATTTGGGCAGGGTATGTGTATCCATCCTAGGACTGTCCTCCCACTCATGACCTATTGCTATTTTCCCATCTTCTAGCTAGAACCAAAGTACCAGAAGTGTCAGGATGATGGCGGAATCAAACTATAAAGAGCCTCGGTACCAGACCTTCTTGCAAATGAACATCAATGTTGACCTTTTATGTAAATGAATGAGAATTACACTTGCATGTGTCAAGATAGTGTGGCAGTGCGGTGGGGGATAGCATACAATTAACACGTTAATTCTGTAAGTTTTAGGACTACCTTCTTCCTGGGGGATAATAATAAGAAGTTTGAGATCATTTGATGAGCTAACACACGTGAAGCATCAAGCTCAGGGCTAGCACTAAGCCTCCAATCTGTGTTTACTATCATCATCATCAGTCATCTTTCAAAGATTCATTTTTACTTAATATGTATGAATGTTTTGTCTGAATGTATGTATGAACATACATGTATGTATGAACATGAATGTGATACCCAAGAAAGGCAGAAGAGAGGATCAAATCCCCTAGAACTGGAGTTACAGACAGTTGTGAACATCTGTGAGGTGCTGGACACTGAACCATGGTCTTCTGCAGGACCACCAAATGCTCCCAACCACCCTGTCCAGTCCCAGTATTATCCATCTTTTAAATGAATACTAATGATCCTCAAGAGAAGAGCAGGGGCCAGCCTGGTACCCTGCAGAGCCACCCTCTTACCTCTTTACTTCTTGCACGTAGTCTGCATTTCTGTCAAAGAGGTGGGTCACAGAATCTTTGATGGCCTCATGCTTGAAAGTAGAGGCTGTTCCAAAGACGGTCACATTGGGGATGGTAGAACACAGCTGAGCCACAGCTTGACCCTGGAAATGACACACAGTAATCCCATCACACATGAGCACCACCATCCTGAGAGAGGTGTTATATAACATGGACCAAGAACATGGCACAAAACATGACACTTACACACATTCAGCAAATATCAACTAATAGCCAGTCTTGCTAGGCAGGAGGTAGAATTTCTCAACACTGGCATAGTTGACTTTTTTTCCAGCTTGGATCCGTGTTCTACAGTTAAGGATATGGTGTATTCATCAGCATCCTTTGCCTCTACTTTCTTGAGATAATAAGCATTTCCAGCTCAACTGTGATAGCCAAACATGTGTTCATACAGTGTACCATGTCTCTTGAAGGACAGAAACTTGCCTTGGCTGCCAACCACTTGTGTGTGTGTGGAAAAAGTCGAGAGGAGCCAGAGAACCCCAGCACTAAGCTATTATTTAACCACACCAAGCTACATCTCAGTATTAATGCTACCTAGTCCATAACAATCCTGACGAATGTCTTAGATTAGCTCTAGGAAGCAGATTCTGAGAAAACACTTGAATTTAACTTTTATTTGTAAGGTTATTTTAGATATTAACAGGGTTAAGACCCGAATGAAGAGTCAGCAAGATGGGTCATCTATAAGTACATGGCTTGCAAAGCCAAGAACCTGAATTTGATCCTTGGAATTCACATTCAGAGGGAGAGAGAGAGAGAGACAGAGAGACAGAGACAGAGAGAGATAGAGACAGAAACACAGAGACAGACAGAAAGAGAGATACAGAGAGAGAGAGAGAGAGGAAAAGGAGGATGAGGGAGAAGGAGAAGAAAGAAAAGCAAAAAGCTGGTCATGGTGGAGCATGCTTGTAACATTAGTGCTGGGGAGGTAAAGACAGGAGGCTTCTAAGATGACTTGCTGGACAGCCATCTTAGCCATTGAACAAGTTGCAGGCCAATGAGAGACCATTTCTCAAAAGAAAAGTGGGTGGCAAACTGAGGAATGATGTAGGATTTTCCTCAGAAACCCGCACAAAATCACACATGTGCACATGTGCCTATATGCACACATAAGTATGAACATGCACAAATTCCCTTCACACTCAAAAAAACCCAAAAGAAAACCAGATGATTTAACCCAATGGTGCTGTTCAAATATATGTACCACTTGAGAGAAACAAAATTCCTCAGATAGAGCAGACCATGCATGTGCTATCAAATTAATATCTACCACCATGGACATCCAGAGCTCAGCCTCTTTGACACCTCCATGATCAATAGCCTACCCAACTAGTTTCCATCTGCTTCTGTAAGAGTATTTCTTGACAGATCTGGTGTGAACTCATGAGTCAAGTGTGCTCCCTGGCTGGACCGAGGCCCACAGTAAGCCACTGTCAGCATGGTGTGTGTGGAGCAGATATACATGGCTGACAGAGAGTGTCCCATAGGGAAGGGCTAAATGAGGTATTATACCAGACTGAGGACCTGGGACAAAATGTGATTCTGACTAGCTACTCGATCTTAATCATCTCTGCCCCTTAGGGGCTTATTACATCCAGGGCTAAAGATGTTCAGTCAAATAAAGAAAAGGTCAACATGTGATTTAAATGGTAAATGGTCTGGGGGGGATTACAAATGCAGTTAAGAGGAGGGTGATTTGTTTCTCCTCAGCCAATATGGTCAACATTTAAGACATTGAACAAAATTATGTGAACATGTGCATCTCGAAACCTTAAAGTGAAACCCAATTTTCTGGTAATTAAGGTGCATTCAAAAACCCTGCCATGGCTCACCAACATCCTATTTACCATTTTAAGGATGGAGATTTCCCTACCAGTCATCCACTCCAGTTTTATTTCTGCCTATTATCTTATTTTCATGTCTTCATGTTGGTCGATAATTCAAGTTGGCAGGTCAGTTTGTGGAAATGTTATCACCAATCCCAATTAAAAGCATGATGGAGAGATTCATAGAATGTCAGAGTTGAACGATTGCTCCGTGTATCCTCCCTCAACACTGTCTTATAGTTGAGAGAAATGACCACAGAAAGGTCAAGGCCTTTTAGCTTTTCAGAGGCAAAGCTGAGACTCAAACCAAGGGCTTCCCAACCCTAGTTGTTTCCATGTTTTTTTCTATTATTCTATCCTGGCAATTGATTTCGACATTTTAAGCTAAGCAATTTTAACTTGCTGCCTATAATAGACATGGCACGATCGCTGGGAGATCGACATTTCAGAACATGGTCACTAACCTAAGACTCTATACAGGGCACAGATCTCTATGCTAAGTATAGTTTTGATATTTACTTAAGGTTTTGTCCCCAATTTCATAGGACAAAGAGGACTCTGCCTTCTAGATGAACATGCATAACATCAGCCAATGCAGTGACTCCTTCAAATTCACTGACGTCATGTCAGCCTTGGTTACATCTCTGAAGCGATGTGGCTTGAGCAGCCCCTGGCAGTGATGGAGGTGGTTAGAATTAACTTTAACATCTCTGCTGCCTTTCTTCCCCCTGTCTTTGGGCAAATGTGACCTTTATTCATTCAATCATTTCCCAAATTCCCATTGTTTAGTTCAATGCTATTGATACCTGTCTCCAGCTGGTGGGTCCCCCCAAATAACACATCACATTCATCTCACCCAAAACACAACTCACGACCAACTTGAAAATGAGCTCATCTTTAAATCATGGTGCGAGTGATGCTGCCACTGTGGTGGGACACACTGGGTGGCTTTCTTGGTAGAAACGCCTTTTCCTCACAGTTTGTAACTGGTCTCAAATCTCAATGTTGATTCCTCCCTTAGGTTATGAGGGAAATTTCTCCTCCCGGCTGCTCTCCTTGGCTTGCAGATGGCTACCTATTGCCTGTCTTACCACAGTCTTTTCCCTGTTTCCATCTTTTGAGGATGCCATTCTTTTTGGGTTAGGGACAATTGCAAGGCTCTCACTTTCGTTTTATTGTTACTTCTGCAAAAGTCCTGGTGTAATTTGAATTTAAAACTCTGCCAAAAGTGTGTGTGTGTGTGTGTGTGTGTGTGTGTGTTTGTGTGTGTGTGTGTGTGTGTGTGTGTCTTATTTCTCAGGCTGCAGTGTGGCTGAAACATGGTGACACTTTGAGGGTGAAGCTTACTTGGAGTTTTCATGTCATTGCAATAATTGTAGCCTTTGAAGGGGATGATGAGACTCTTGACTTTCATCTCTTATGATTGATATGGGATGAGCTTTGTTCTACCACAAGTAGCTTTGCGCTCCCACCATGATATTCTAGCTTAAAGCAGGCCTAAAATGTCATAACATTAGAGGACTATCATATATGAGATCTGTTGTTGACTGAAATCAACATACAGGCATGACTCTAAATTATATTATGTAACATTAATATTATGTAAAAACAATATATGTGTATAGCATATTATATGTAGATACTACATAGAACAATGTATAATTATATATTGATATTCAATATATTTATATTGTGTATAAAATAACACATGTATGTAGCATATGTTATATATGACACTGCATAGTTAGAATAATATATAATTATATATTTATATTAAATATATTATACAGTTAGTGGTATATACACAAATACATACACTTATAATTAATACATAATATAAAACCTTCAGGGGCTGGAGAGATGGTTCAGTGCTTAAGAGTATGTATTGATTTCCTCTTCTTGCCTCCTTGGCACCTTCATGCACATGCAGACAGACAGACAGACAGACACACACACACACACATACACACACACACAAGATCAATATTTAAAACTTAAAAAGCATTTAACAATAGGTAATTAGGATTCTTTTAATAATATCTGTGTACTATGTAAATATGATATATAGCATAACATATATTATTATGTAAGTAGCAATGATTAGAAAGCACAAATTCAGCTGTTTGTAGCTTTTTAGCCTCCCCTCAGTTCACTGAGATGATGAGAGACCTTTGTAAGAGCTGCGATTATTTAAAGAGTAAATACCGTTCTGTTCTGTATTTAAGCATTCTCCCTCATAGTTATAGGAAATCTGCTTTCCCTCACTCCCCAGGTAATGCAAAATCAGCAGCTCATTAATTCTTCCTTTTCCCAGCTAGCCCAGGAATTGCAGGGACTCAATAAACATTTGTGGGAGATGGAATGTCTTCTCAATAAAAAGGGGTTTACAATTTACCTGCAGACCCACGGCATTAAATGGACAAGACAATCCGTGTTATGCACATACCTGTTTTAATTGATTCTCCTTCCCTCTTAGGGACACAAGCATTCTGCTCCAAGCACCTCTGCTCTTCTCTATGGCTAACAATGCAACAATAATAGCAGCTGTGCTTCCTCTCGTCCCCCATGAGCCAGGAACTAAAGGCTCTAAAGCAATTCTTGTTTCTTATTTAAGCCTCAACATGGGCATTCAGAGAGTGGTGGGAACTTGCCCCAAGTTATGGGGCCTGTGAATAATAAAGCCACGTGTCCAGACTCTAAGGTCATCCGCTCTGGTGTTGGTCTTTCTGTCTGTCCAGCTGGTCATGCAGGCTGCTGACCCAGGACCTAACCTTGTAGCACTTCAGTCTTTTGGCATCATAGTATGAGGCTGTCCTTTACAGATGTGTTAGACTGTATTCATAATTATCTTCAGATACATGCAGTCCGAGGGACACCATTTAGACACGCCCAGTTTGGAGTCTTGGGGATACTGCAGACCTTGGCCTCCATGTCAAAGGTTTCAGTGGTCTGCTTTGGAGAGCTGGGTTTCAGGGCGTAGGCATGAACAGGCTTTTAGCTCTATTTACATCATTCCATTGTCACAAGGTTGCTGGAACCTTCCACCCCAACCTCAAAACAGAGATAGTGGGAAATCTAGGGACAATCATGAGGAAGTGTTTTAGGTGTCTGTAACTCTGAATAACATCAAGGCAATGCAAGGCAAGGTCTTGCTGTAGAAAAGCCAGGTGCAGTAAAGAGATGGTTAGAGGTGCAGTAAGATTAGGCTTTGGCATGGTCCATACCAAGTACTGAATAAACAACAGTCTTTAGCTATGGTTTTGGAGATGAGAAGAAGTCCAGTAGAATTCTGGGAAGTCAGCCAATAAACATGGTCTTAGAGCACTGAGATTCAGGCTCAGCATCAGAGACTCAACTATACAAGGAAAGGGAATGGGTAGCTCACGAGGGACTCTATAATGTAGATGTCTTCCACCTTCCCAGTCTTGTTTCTCACCATATGCTACAAGTCTGGCTTTGATCCTAGGGGAAAATACCCATTTCCTGTAAAGAGTCACCCTGTCTCTCAGCACAGGATCCTTGGTCATAGAGTCACGACTGCTTGGCGTCCTCTTCCCTGTCACTTATCTGGATGATTTTCCATCATTCTCTATATCTATTCCAACCTCCCACTTAACTCATTCAATCCTGTAGATATGCCAGTAATGCCTGCCTGTGTTATGTCTCCACCACGTTACATCCTCGAATTGTAAAGATGGGGCTACAAACGTGTTTTTTTTCATCTTGGGTTATTCATTTTATTGAGGGAAAGAGCTATTAGAAGAATCAGTGAATCATTAAACTCCATGACATATCTACACCACGAGGGTTGGAGTACCAGTTCTAGGAAAGTCATGGTTTAAGACCCTATGGTATATTGTGCATTTGTACATATGCAGAGAATAAGGAATGTATGGGCAATGAAGGAGACTAGATAGAAAAAAAAAGGTATCCTCTCCCACTGTGTTGTGTGTTCTTAACTGTGTCATGTGACTGAGGGCAAGCTAATCTCTAAGTGTCACAGTTTCACTGTTTAAAAAAATGGGAATTTAGGAGGCTGGAGAGATGGCTCAGTAGTTAAGAGTGCTTGCTGTGTAATCATGAGGACAGGAGTTTGAATCCCAGCACCCAGATAACAAGCCAGATGTCCAAGGCATTTCTGTAAGCCTGGTTCTATAAGGGGTGGAGACAGAAGAATTGCTGGGGATACTGACTCTCATCCTATCCAAGAAAACACAGTCACAGTTTCAGTGAAAGACCCTGCCTTAAAGCAATAAATGGAGATTGATAGAGGCTATCCACCTGGTACCGCCTTCTGGCCTTCGCAGATGCACACTAGCCCATGCATCTGAACATATGTGTAGACATCCACGGACATAGACACACATTAATTAACCAGTCAATTTTTAAATGGATGATGTTTAAGGTTGGTCCAGCTTAAGATCTCTGTTCACACTAACGTTTCCTTCAGCTGAACCCCAGGATGTCTATCTGAAGAAGTTTCTATGAGACAATGAAAGGCAAACTAGACCTGGGGGGCACATGCCATTCATCTCAGCTACTGGAGAGGTTGGGGCAAGGAGATTGCAAGTTCAAGGCCCTCCTGAGTTACAGAACGAGTTCAAGGCCAAGCATGCTGATGGCCTTGGGTCCAACCTCTGAAACCATTTGAAAGCAAAGCAAAAAGAGAAGACAGGAAAGGAAGCTTCTATCGGCATCATAGCCACTTTTGAGTTCATTTCAAAAATAGAAGTCTGTTTAGCAATTCTAAAAGTTGTTTTCACTTTTAAACAGCTTATGGAAACCATAGCCATTAATGTGGTCAGAGAGTGGAAATGACTTAGCAGAATGAGCCTGTAAAAGCACTGAGAAAATGCATAGAGGAAACGGAGAAGTAAGATTTATTCCAAAGAACCAGGGCTGATGTTTTCCCCTTTCATCAACACACAGAGGCATAGGCTTGCAAAGATACTGTGTACTATATATGACCAAGCCTGGGCTTCTGGACACTAACTATCCTTGTGCCTTTCTTATATGACAATATAAACTCTCGTGTTGGGACTTTGCAATTGATGCTGTCAATTTGCCTGCTCAACAATTCAGTCATTTCCATTCTGAAAAGAACATGATTTTCAAACACTACCTTGGGGACTGCTCTCCGTGACCCACCCCTAAAAGCAGCAGAGAATATTCCATGGGCTCACTTACTATGCTCTAAAGATTAGCCAGGTTGCTTTTCCCCCCTTTGCTGTGTCGTTGCAAAGCTGTTGACCTAAACGTGACACTGGTTGTAATGGATGGGTGCTGAGAATTTCAATGGCAAGAAGCTAGAGTGGTGCATGGTCAAGGCGGAAGAGAGGGGAAAAGTGATGAATGTGGGACAACACTTTTTTTCAACTGCTTAAGATATGAGTCTGGATATATTGTGGAGTGCCATCCTTCAAGCATATCAGCCATTACTGTCTTCAGAGTAGCTGTACTAAAATAGGCCTTCAGGATCGGGTCTGTTCATGTTCCTTTGTAGGAAGAGGGGTGGGGCTGGAGAATGGTTAGATTCTCATTTGATATTTGATATTCCAGCCACTCCCTTCCACACCGCATAGCTGTGTAATCTTTGCCTGGATGCATATAGTCTTGTTAAATGGTAGAGAATATAATCATTGGAAGGCTAACTGGGCTTGGGGGCGTGGCTCCATTTGCACTGTGTCTTAGTTTGGGTTGCTGCAACAGTCGCCTTTAGTCTCCTGATTTAATTGTCATTTTGGAGGCCCACTGCCTCCATTTGCTAACCTAAGCCTAGTCCCGAAAGCTTCTAGCCTCCATACAATCTAATCTATGCCTAGAATGTTTCAGCCTCTGAGATTTACTGCTGATTAAGCTCGCCCTTTCTAGCTTTTTTCTGAACTCTGGAAGGCTGGCTGGTTCAGCTCAGCTGTTCTGGCTCAAACTCCTCTCCAAGCTGACTGATTCAAACTGGCTTCTCTCTCAGCTTCTGACTGAATTTCTCTGCTTTGGCATTATGTTCTAGTCTTCTGGCTCCCTCTCATTATCTGGCTCATTCTGTCTTCTGCTATGTCTATCTTGTTCTCTCTCTGCAACTTGTCTTTGTACAATTGTCCTGGTAAAACTGCCTCTTCCCATCTCTGCGATGTACTTTCAAGGAGCTTGTTTTCTCTCTGTTCTCCTGAGAGCTGGTCATATCCTATCTCTGACTCATTCTGTCGAATCTTTCTCTGATTTGTCACTTTGTCTTTCAGTTAGATGTCACTTTCAAATGGGTGCTTTCTTCTACAAACCAACTTTAACTTCATTGTTGGGATTAAAGGTGTGTACTAATTGCTATCATGAAATACAATGCCCAAGAGCAAGTTCGGAAGGAACTTCCATTACTGACGGAAGTCAGGACAGAAACTCAGAGTGGGGACCTGGAAGCAGGAGCTGATGCAGAAGCCATGGAGGGGAGTCGCTTACTACCTTGCTCCCCATGGGTTGCTCAGTCTGCTTTCTTAGAGAACCCAGGACCTCCTGCCTGGGGGTGTCACCATCTCCAATGGTCTGGGCCCTTCTCCATTAAGCATGAATTAAGAAAATGCCCTCCCTACAGGCTTGCCTATAGCTCTAGATTATGGAGACATTTTCTCAATTGAAGAGCCTCTCTCTTTGATAACTTTAGCTTGTGTCCAGTTGGTATAAAACTAGCCCGCACACAAGTTATGGGGAGACCATCACTTATCCTAAGGTGGGGCTGTCCAGTAGTATTCTAGAGGCATTGGTGTGCCTATAAACAAGCCAGATAAACTCATTGGTTTACCAAGCAAGACTCGAATCTGTCACCTGGTCCCTAGTTGAGTGAGCAGATGTTTGCTTATACCTTCTAAGGACACATTCACTCAACAGGATCTACTTCTTTCTAGTTCCCTGAAATCAGTAGACAAATTCTTTGCAAAGGCTTAGTAGGTGCCGCCAGCCTTTCACCTCATTTCTTCGACTAGTTATACAAATGAGTACATCTCAGAACTAGTACCAGCCACCTTCTTATCTCTACCTCCACACAGTCTTTAAGTAGAATGTCCAGATGGGACGCTGTAGTCTGAGTATAACAAGCCTTCTTGAAGAGTCAGATGCAGCTCTTGTTGAGAACTCTGGATGCAAATAATCCTAAGTAAATAACATCTACTCAATGGTGGGTAGGTAAGAAGCCCATCCAACAGATCTGAACAGCAGGCGTTCTATTCCAAACCCAAATAGAGCTTGCATCCTGTGTATCCTCTCTAGGTTCCCTGGGGATTCTGATGAATAGCAGTGCTGGGATTCACTGCTCCATGGCTTCCTATCTCTAATGTGTTCAGTCTTGGCCTTGTCACACTCCACTTCCTCTTTTCCTAACCGAGGCGATTGACATCACAGCCGCTGGGTTCAATGTATGAGATTCTGTCATTTGGGACATGACTGATGTAGGCTTCTGGACTCAGACGCAGGAAAAGGAAATAAATCCTTAGTACCAGGAGCAGGGGCTGAAGATCTCAACCCTTTGGAGGTACATGACCTCTGAGCTACCTGGGCTGTACCCATGGAAGCTGTACATTGAGTTTCCTAAGGGTTCTTATCAGCCAACTGCAAATATGACTGTCCTGTGGCTATTTTCTCAGAACTGAAATATTTTCTCCTTGTAAGACTCAGGAAGTGGGATGAAGGAGTAAGTGTACACTTTTCTTTAGCCAGACTGCTTTGAGCTTCTTGCTGAGGCTCTAGGGTAAGGGGGAAAGTGTGAACCTCACAGGCTGCTATGAGCCATCAACTCTTCCACATGCTCTACAAATGTCAAGTCTCTTGATCTTCAGCAAGAACTCCACCATGTGGGTACCAACAACTTCATCCTCATTGAGATGAGAGAATGGAAGCATAGAGAAGATAGGGGACCACCTCAAGTGTCAGAGCAATGGCCAGGGGCAAAATCTGAACAATCTTTGTCATCATTGTCTGCCTAGGCTTCTTCAATCTTACTCATGCTCTCTGCTATGGAGTAGCAGTGGGTATGCAGGTTACAGGGAGAAGGAAGGAGGGAGGAAGAGATATACAGACAGACAGATAGGTAGGTAGATAGATAGATGATAGATAGTTGCATGGATATATGGATGGAATAGATGGATGGATGGATAGATGAATGTATGTATGCAT
>OU015753.1:13711924-13748813 GCA_907169655.1 Acomys percivali
ATGTATGTATGCATGGATGGATGGATGGAATAGATGGATGGATGGATGGATGAATGTATGTATGCATGGATGGATGGATGGATGGAATAGATGGATGGATGGATAGATGAATGTATGTGTGCATGGATGGATGGATGGAATAGATGGATGGATGGATAGATGGACGGATGCATAGATAGATGCACTCTGACTGACTAGCTGTTTTTCGTCAAGTACTGTGATGGATACTTGCCACCCTCTCATGCCTCCTTCCTGTTTGTAGTCCCCTCCATGAACACAGGCTCAGAGAGGACAAGTGCACAATCCCAAGGTAGTCCCAGTGAGACTAGAACCAGGTCCAGAAGGCCTAAGAGGTGCAATTGGAAGCAAGGGGATCCCAACCAAGCCCTCCCAGTGCCAAGGGCAATCTCTTGGTGCTTTGCCATTGACCTTCAATCAAATAAAGAAGGAGGCAATGTGGAGGTGGCTTAGAAAGCTGAAGCTCCCACTATTAGGACAGAAGAGGGCCAAGGGGGAGGAGTCAGGGGAGGTAGAAGGGAAGGTACCTACAACCAAAGCATCATATATACCTGTATGGAGATAGGCACACAAAATCCATTGATTCGTGCAATGAATATGTATTCATGATTATAATGGGGTGCCATTGTGGCTCAGTTGGTAGAAAACTTTCTTAGCATGTACGAAACCCTGAGTGCAATCTCTAGCATTGCTTAAAACTAGCAGTGTGGCATAAGCCCTTAATTCTATAACTCACCAGCTACCTCACCCCCTGCCACTCAAGAGGTAGAGGCAGAAGGATCAGAAGTTCACAGCTATTCTTGGCTAGCTAGCTTGAGGCCAGCCTGGGCTACATAATACTCTCTATCAAAAAAATATGATAAGGGCTGGATGTGTTAGTACATGCCTTTAAGTCTAACACTCGGAATTCAGAGGCAGGCAGGTCTCTGTGTGTTTACAGGCCAGCCAAATCTACATAGCAAGTTCCAGGCTAGCCAGGCCTACATAGTGAGGCTTTTTCTCAAAAAGAAAATGTATTATGATAAGGTTTGAAAAAGATGGAAGGGAGAAGGAGACCGTAAACCCTGACTCCTAACTGAGGAGTTATTGATAGTTGATGGTTTCTTGTGGAGGGAGAATCAGGATTTTTTGTTTGTTTGTTTGTTTGTTTTGAGGTGTGGCACCTGGTAGGTTGACCATACTCCAGTGGAAGGTCCCACATCCAAGAGTATATGAGCAACACAGTTGGACTCAGTGGGTTAAATTAAAAAAAAAAGGAGGGGGGAACAATATTGAGAGTGGGGAGAGTTGAAGGATGGATCTGACTCTCGGGAAGGAGTTGAGGAAGGCTTAGGAGCTGGCTATGATCAAAATGCGTTGCGTGTGTGCATGTATAAAAATCTCAGAATTGATAAAATAAATATATTGTAATTAAAAAAGTAAGATGAAGCTCCTAGCTTTAATTCCTGGGTCCTTTCTGGACCCTCAGTCCATGGTTAATTCCTGGATTCTTACTGCCTGGTGGAAGCCTAGTTGAGCCCCAGAGCCTTGCTTTTTTTTTTTTTTTTTTTTTTTTTTTTTTTTTTTTTTTTTTTTTTTTATCTGATGACTTAACTCATGGGATCAAATGTTGTTAAAAAAAAAAAAAAAGGCAACTTCTTCCATGCTATGATTTACAGGGTCATACCAGAGCAGGCACCTCACAAACTATTGTTATTATTCACTTCCCTGTGTCTGAGACCAAATTCCTGACAAAGCAGTTTGAAGAATGCTCCATTTGTTTTACCTCTTACTCTGAGACTGCAACCCTACATGGTGGTGGAGGCCTGCCAGGTGGGGCAGCCCTGTTTGTAGTGGCAAGGGCATGTATTGGCAGGTTTTGCGTGATGCTGGACCCAGAACACAGGGAAAGAGCACAACCTACGACCACGATCTAACAGTCATAGGCCTGCCTCCAGGAACCCACCTCCACCATCTGTGTGCTCAGTTCCAGATGTTTCACAACCGCCTGGAACAGTGTCACTAGCTGGGACCCAAGAGTTCAGTGCATAAGCCTGTGGCATGCATCTCATGTTCAAACCACAGACACTGGCTTTTGGCTTTTTACCCATTGCCTTCCCAGAGTTCCCTGGAAGAGTTACTATCTTGGGCTCTATCTGCACACTCACTCAAAGCCCTACCCAGGACCCTTCCCTCAACACATTAGAGTCATCTTTTCTTCTACCCATCCCTCTTCAGTTGTCAATCTTCTTCCTTCCATCATCATCATCATCATCATCATCATCATCATCATCATCATAATCATTATCTATTTTTGAGATAAGATCTCATACTCTAGCCCCCAGGCTGGCCTGGAACTCATAGAGATCCTCTAGCCTCAGCCTCCTGAGTGCAGAGATGACATGTATGAAACACACACTCTCTCATGAGCCTCAATGTCCCCATCTGTGCATTTGAGAGAGTGCTGACTACCTGAGAGGTGTGTAAGACGTACACACAGCTAGGGAGTTTGCTCCCTGTTGTGAGTACTCAGAGAAGGAGCTTGATGAATTCCAGGCTTTTTAATTCTTTTTATCTAAAGCACGAGTCCATCTTTTGTAATGATGTTGGGCCCAGTCACTCCTGGTTAAACCAATGGCTTTTTCTAAGGTACCCTGGGACCTGCATTTAGGTGGCTGGGAAGAGCTTCCATTTATAACCATTGCTATCCTGAGCAATATCTTACTAGACTTTTATGTGAATTGGAAAGACAATGCTGTGCCCGCAGAGGTGCGAGTCAGGGCAACTGAAGGGAGGTTGCTCTTTGCTTGCCTGCATGATGTAGGTACCTTTGTGCAGCATATCCTGCCCAACTGGACATGACAGCCTTACTAACCTGCCCTTTTATGCACCACACCAGGTCTTGGGTCTCTGGTTAGCAGCACTCATGATGTAGTAAAGGTTGCACACAGTCACAGGAAGATCCATATAACTCACAGATTTCCTGTTTGTTTCAAGTTGGACTCTCAACTTGGCATTCAACCTGGCATCCTGGCCAGGGAACAGCCAGCTCACCAGATGGCAAAGTCTCCTTACAGGACTTTAAATCACAGAGCATCAGAGCCCTTCCAGGCTGGCTGCCTTCCAACTGGTGCATCTGTACAGATTCCTGGGATGGCTGTATTTGCATAGTGAGGACACCAGGTTCCTGTTTCCAGCCAAATGACAATTTTGTACCCAGTTTGGTGCTGTGGTTTTTATAAATGTATCTCTCTTTCAACCCAAACTAAATTGAATCACAGTCCGGCAAGGTGACCAAGAACACCATATAATTTATTGTTGAAATAGAAAAGTAGAAAAATGCTATTTTAATTACAGATATAACTAAAAGTGCCCTGGTAAAATGGGTCATGTCATCATTCTGATAGTGAGTCAGGAGGTGGCCAGGATGGAAGTGCCTCAGTAAGACTTGGAGGCTTTGGATCTATTGTGCATTACTCGAGGGACTAGATCTGGGCACCGCAAATGGATGGCTGTATTCATACAGTTGCAGTAACTGAATGTAATCCACCAGGCAATCATGTGAACAGACTAGACACAGGGGTGTTGGATCTTTGAGGAAATGCAAGCTTACCCCTCTTACTCTGAGCTGCAGTCTACACTGCATCTCCTCCCTACACACAGCGATTTGTGAACCAACTTGCCACAATGCCTGGCAGTGATCAGGCGCTCTTCCTTGGTATGTGGTTGTACAACTCAGCAAGCTGCTTTCTGCCCTGCTTTACACATCTGCACTTGCTGAAGGCATCCCATGAACTTGAGCGGCTGACTCCAGCTGGAGCACAACACTGGTTTCAACACTTTTCTGTGATGTAGCATCATATCTGAAAGCTCCTGCCCAGGCTGTGAACTTCTGCAACTCAGACTGTTGCTCTGTTCCTGCTAGCCCCCATAGATCAGTCACTGGGACTCTTTACTGGGACTTCAAATCCTGAGGCAGAGGTTCTGAATGGGGCAGGTCAGGGCCTGTCACTGCTGGAGGTGACATCTGAGGCTCCCAGATCAGAAGAGTTCACTAGTTAGTCCTGTGGGGAGGGTACTGATGTGCTGTGGATTGGTCTCCAGACAAGGCTTCCCATTGGGGTGCTTAGACCCAGTCACTTCATCTTCCTATGCCTTCATCTTCAGAATGGCTCTTTGCAGCAAGTGTCCCCAAAGCTCTTTGTCCTGTTGCCTCATTTTAAGGAGAAACTTTCAAAGCTAACTGGACTTCTTTATGCATACATCACAAGCAGAATTATTACATTCTTAGTATCGTTTAACTAAGCCATCTCTCTAACTTCAGCAATGACACCCTTGATATGTCCTTAGTCACCTCTTTCTCTAGAGCAGGGTGCTCAATCTTCCTAATGCTGTGACCCTTTAATACAGTGCCTCATGTTGTGGTGACCTCCAATCGTAAAATTAAATTTTTTTTTGCTACTTTAGAAGTGTAATTTTACCCTTGTTATGAATCATAATATAAATATCTATATTTTCGGATGGTCTTAGGTGACCTCTGTAAAAGGGTCATTTGATCTCCAAAGGGGTCATGATCTGCAGGTTGAAAACCAGCATAGTGCTAGTACATAGACGCTGTTCATAAAACTTGGAGCAGATGAACGAATAGCAATCAAGGAGTCTTTCATTTTCTCCCTTCTTTGCTGCCTCTGCAAAACAACATTGTTGCTGCCTTTGTTTATTCGGTGTCCCACTGATTCTATCTGTACATGTTATATTTAGTAAATATTTGTGTGTCATACACATGTCAATGGATCATGCACTGAGTATCTACCTTCTGCTGTAGGACTTTCTCCGCCCCAAGAACACCAAATAGCTTGCTCTAGGAAGAGAGCACCTCCAGAAACACTCCATTATGTTTACTATCCAGGCAACTGGGCACAGTAGCACACGCCTTTAATCCCAGCACTCATGGAGGCAGAGGCAGGCAGACCTCTGTGAGTTCGAGGCCAGCCTGCTCTACAAAGTGAGTCCAGGACAGCCAAGGCTACACAGAGAGACCCTGTTTCGAAAAACAAAGCAAAGCAAAGCAAAACAAAACAAAACAAAAATTTACTAGCCAGGGTGGTAAATCACAGAAGCAGCCAGAACGTATGTGCATGACGACGGTGCCTCCTCAAGGTAGCTATAGGTGAGGAGGAGAGAGAGTCCCCCACCAGGCTCATGTCACGCCAGTCAATATTGACATGAAAGAATTCATCTGCCACTGTATCTTTTCAAGAAGATTTTAGATCAGGCACTTGGGCTTGTCTCCCTCACTGCAGTCCAAGAAGAGAGACCCTGGAGCACGGAGAGGACAGACTGGAAGACACAAAACTTGGAAATGCTCTTGGATCATCCAGTCCAACCTCCTGACCGTTGAAGAACATTCTCCTATAACAGTCCCAGGATGAAAATAAAGTCGATGCAATGGGGACTAATGGCCTCCCACAGTAGCCCATTCTTTGTTGAGGTGACCCTACTATCTCGGAAGGTCTTTTTTTGTGGTATTCTATCGATAACCTCACTGTAAGTTATGCTGCCAGGAAGCACGGCCCGCAAAGCCATAGGCCTGTGTGAGCTATACACTCGCTGTTACTGTTATGTTTCCAACATCAATCCTGTATCCTGGGCCACCTCTTTTCATGGACTTGTGTCCAGTAAATAATGGCTTGGAAGGTGATAGTTCTCTTAAATGAGGCACAATGGACTATCAGCAGCTATGGATATTTTTGTGTGCATAGCCGCCTTATTTGAGCAATAGAATTTGTGGTGGCACAGGCAGATCATAAAGATCAGAGTAACACTAAACATGTAGAGGGGAGCATGTCATTTGCGTAGCATGACTTCATGTCTATGAAGACACCAAACACTGTGTGATTGCTTCCTGAGTGGTGTCACTAACATTAGAACTCTTTCTGGGAGACTAGGTCTTCTACAGAGGTACATGAGAGACAAAGCCCAGAAGGCAGATCTTCTTCAGGGCAACCAACAGCTTCCACGAGCTTCTCTTTTATTTGTAGCATATTGTATCACAGGCAACCTTGCATTTCTTTTTAAAACTTTTTATTTATTGTAATTTATTCACATTGCATCCCAATTGCTATCCTCTAGCTCCTATCTTCCCATTCCTACCCTCTCTCCCTCTTTCACCATCTTCCCCTCCCCTAGACCTCTGATAAGCCCCACTGCCACCATCTGACCTCAGCCCAAACTGATGCACCAACAAAGGACTTTGTAAGCAGAGAACCTAGAGGTCCTGCTCAGATGAAGCCAATGGACAACTCATTCTCCACGTTGGGGAGAGGGGAGCAGGCACTGCTTCTGACATGAACTCTAGTGCCCGAGATTTGATCACTGCTCCTTTGAGGGGCAGCGTTGTGGGCACACAGAGGAAGGGGATATGGGCTGTCCTGATGCAACCTTGCATTTCCAAATCATATCATATCTACCCTCTGATGGATTGGCAGAACAATGTACTCGGTTTTATAGGCATGTGGGTTTAGGGGCTGGGGACATAGTTCAGTGGTTGAGGGCTTGTCTAGCAGATGCAAGACCCAGGGTTTGATCTCCAGCAGCCCCTAACAACATACAGATATTGGAGGTCACTACTGACATAGTATGGGGACAACACAACATAATGGCTATTTATCAGAAGCATCAAATTACCTAAGGGGAGATGATGGGTTTGTCACTGGCCCTCTGTATCCTCCCACATACGCATTGCTTGGCCTCTAAATACCTATAGGTCACAATCCACAAAGGAACTCAATGCAGACCACTGTAGGGTCTGATTCTAATTTGACCTTCATTCTTAGAAAGAAATTAGCATAACAGAGAGCCATGGATCCTTCAACACCAAAGGGGCTGAATCTGTCAGTAATTTTTCCTGCTATGTGCAAACATTGCAGAATGAAAGGTGCTATCGTGCCATGGTGGCAATGTACAATTGGCTCCATTCAGCTCTTTGCAGAAAAGCATTGTTACAAAAGCAACACACATTTGTGGCCATCATAAAGAACTACCTTCCAAAACTCCAAAAGGCTATTTTAAAAAGCCCTATCAACTGTAATCCATTTGTCAGAGATAATAAATACTCTGCCCCTTTTGCTCATTTCATTCTTGTTTTCTGGTAAAGCGTTTGCATACCCACAGAATTGGAACCATGCTAAACACCACTGGGCCTCAATGTGTTCTTTAATTTCTAAGCTTACATTTTATTTTGGTGGATCATGAAAAAAATTTAATACCATCATTTTTAAATAGCTGCAGGATAAATTCTATTGTGCTGCTAAACTATAATTCTTTTGAATAAATCCATCTCTTAGCAAGAATTTTAATGGGTACTGCTTTCAACCCTAATTAACTGACTATATTTGTGAAGAGACCCCTGTCACCTGCAAAAGGTAGACTGTCTTTTATCTATGACATATAATTTGTGTCCAGTACATTACATGACAGATTGTAAGTACCAGATGTTTAAATGGAGAGTAGTTGTCTGTGGGGTATTTTTTCTTCACATTTGTGTGTGTGTGCATGCACGTGGTATGTGATGTGATGTGTGTGTGTGTGTGTGTGTGTGTGCGCGCGCGCGCGTGTGTGTGCGCGCGCCCATGGGTCTATGTATGTGGAGGCTTGATGTGGATGTTTGGGACCCCCTTCGATTGCTCTTCTACCATATTCACTGAGGTAGAATCTCTCAATCAAACCCTAAACCTGCTGACATGCATAGTCTTGTTATCCAACTTATTCTGGGGAATCTTCTGTCTTTATTTTCTAAAGATGGAATTACAGGTGGGCTAAGGTGCTAACTCAGTATTTTACATATGTCCTGGGCATCTGAACTCCAGGCTTCATGCTTTCAGGACAAGAATGTAAACATTGAGCTATCTTCTCAGCCTCTTGATTCTAGTATCTTTAGGAGAGATTGCCCATTGTTAGAATTGTGTCCTCTTATTTCATTTACCTTCAGTTAATATATATTTCTGTAGTGTTGAGGATAGGC
This sequence comes from Acomys percivali, assembly GCA_907169655.1. Lineage (NCBI taxonomy): Eukaryota > Metazoa > Chordata > Mammalia > Rodentia > Muridae > Acomys > Acomys percivali. The sequence goes on from OU015753.1 coordinate 13,719,945, forward strand.
CCAGGGCCTAGTTTGGTTGGCAAACTAACCAACCTACATCCCCAGCACTATGCCCTATATTTTTATTCAGCAGCCTGACCAGCAGGAAGCTGAGTTCAAAAGACTCAGTAGCATTCTACAGAGAGGATTTGGGCCATTAAAACAAAAATTTCCATCTCTTTAGTCTACAGAGGGATAAAGTAGAGCCTACCAGAGGGTATTTTTGCTTTGAATAATACATTTCAGTAGTGGGAAATCAAATACAGTTACTGGCTTAATGGCTTACAAGCTATTTTAAATAATGAAACTGTCCACATATGGCTTGTGTTTTGATGATAACTTATTTATTTATTAATTTCACATACTTAATGAATCTGCTACCATGTAATTAAAATGCTCATTATCATCACATAGATGCTGTCCAATTAGAATAGGTGAATTTCATCAGTTTACTGTGATCCAACCCTTGTCACTCATTTCCCCTTTTACGGACACAGTGCTGCTCATTGGAAGCACAGAGTTGTCATGTAAGCCCAGGAAGATACTCTTGTCTAGCATACAAAGGCAGCTCATGCATAGCTGCCGGTGGATGGATGGGTTCATAGATATGTGTGTGGATTATCTCGGTGGATGATGGATGGATGGCTGGGTAGGTGGGTGGATGGATGGATGGGTCAATAGGTGAATGGATAAATGAGTGTATCAATGGATATATAGATGAGTGGATGAATTGCTATGTGGATGAATGGGTATATAGATGGGTAGACAAATGAGTAGATGGATGAAAGGATGAGTAATCAGATAAAATCTGCCAAGGGAAATAATAGAAAGACAAGGTAGACATGCAGAGCAGCTGTATGGAAGGCCTTTAAAAGGAAATAACATTTAATGAGAAGTAGAAATTTCCAGATCAAGTATGGTGGTATGTGCTAGTACTTGCAAGGCAAAAGGATGTGCTAGCACAAGACAAGGCCATGTCTCAAAAGCAAAATTTAAAAATAATAAATAGAAATTTTTAAAAGAAAAGAAATGTCCAAGGTACACAAGGAATGATGTAAGAGAGAAAAGTCTAGAAGCTGGAAAGTTCTAGCAAGAAAGACAGGGACAGAAAGGTAGTGCTGGAGAGGAAAGGTTGATAGAGAGCATTGCAGGGAGAAAAGAACTGTTTTGACCTTTGGTTGCTCATGGAAGATGAATTTGAAAGCTTTGGGTTCCCCTTCAAGTTTGCTTTCAGGTAGAGATACAGGTGCACACAGTTCTCTCTAATTAATTTCAGGAGTAAGGAATGAGTCAAGGAAGCTGGGGAAGTCTCAGAAAATGGTGAACACCACAACTCCCTTCCATCCCAAAGGAGACCCTTTGAGAGGTCATATAAAATAGAAAGCAATTCTTATGGCTCTCCTACTGAGAGGCCTGATATTGTGTGACTGATTTCCCAGTTCCCATGCTGAGGGATGCTACTGGGCACACCAACTCCAATACCCTTCCAGCCTGCCCTGAGCTGCAGAACAATAGTCAGCCTTGGGCGGTAAGCTGCCGGGAGTTGCTGACAGATGGGACTGTCTATGCTGACCGCAAGATGAGGAGTCCAGGTATGTCTGCATCTAGGTTCACTGACAACACCTGTATCTCTGCAAGCAAACTGCACCCCAAGAAGGAGAATAATCCTGTTCCAATGACTTTAAGCCATGAGCAATGCCCTCCCCAGTGTTTTCTGTGTCCTAAGCCATCAAAGTACCTTCCCCTGCTTTTCACATAACTGTATCTGTCTCTGCTTCAGTGTCATTCCTACGTATGGGTACAAATTTGCTGTGATATGACTCTGTAATGAATTCCAAAGGTTCGCTGTTTGGATCTTTGGTTCTGAGCTGGTGGAAATACGTTGAGAGGTCTTAGGAATGTTGGGAGGTAGGACGTTGCTGGAGGAACTAGGGTACTGGTTGATGTATTCTTGGTGGTAAACTATCACTAGACACTTCTGGTCTTGTACTCTATTACTTGGTCTGCTTTGATCTGAACAATTGTTTCTCATTGTGTATTCCAGCTGCTGTGATGCTCTGTGAAAGGGTGGGGTATCAAGCAATTATAGGTAGAACCATACAAAACTGTGAACCAAAATACATAACTCTTCTCTTAAAGTGTTTCTTAGGAGATATTTCATTTAATTACTTACTTAATTAATTTTCTGAAGTGATAAAAGATACTTGAAGATGTATGTGTATACACATATATGTGAGTGTATATATACATATTAATTAATTGTACTTATATGTATATACACATATTAATTAAATATACATATTAGATTAATACACAGAAGAGGTATATGTGAATACATGCCAATCCCTGAAGATAGACTTTGGTTTATCTTCCAAATACCTAGCATGCTGCCTAGCATACAGAAAATATTAAAGATCGACTGGTTGGGTCCCACAACTCACCCCATGAGCTTTCTGTCAGAGGAAGGCAGAAGCAGACTTGTCCTTCCATTGTCCCTTTTCCCTCCAGGGCCTCCAGGCCCTGGTCTAATAGTAAGGAAAGAGGCTCAAGTAACACAGAGGAAGGTCCACTCCTATTTGGCCATTGAGGGAGCCCAAGTCTTAGCATTGGGTATACAGTCTTTCCTCCACCTTGGGGTAGGCTGTGGAGAACACAGCTTCCTCAGTCACTGTTCTTCAGGATTAAAATATTTGCCTTGCTTAATGCATTCCTGACTGGACCTGTCTCCTAATCACTTCAAATCCAGGCTTACTGCCTTGAGAGTGTAAACACACTCCATTCCCTGGAAGGCTTAGAATTTTCTACGGGAAAACTCACAGAACCCTGGGTAATAAAGATTCCCAGATGAAATTTGTATTTGCTCAATCTAATAACAGATAGATTGGCCATCTGTTGGGGCTCTGGAGATGGTGGCGGGAGGGGGGTGGTATGCTATACCTACCTTTACATCAGGGGTGCCTTAGTGCATACCTTCCACCTTGTACAGCCAGATGCACTTCACTCCTGCTCTCCCACTCCCCACATGACTTCTCAGGGGCCAACACAAACCCATGTGCTATTAGAAAAGACAGCTCGTAGCAAGTTCTCCTCCACGCTCCAGAAATAGGTGAGTGTCAGAGGCTATGAGCAGATGGCTAAACTGGACCTTCTGTCTCCTTCCTTCTTTTCTGACCTACATTTCAGGTTTAAAATAGAGGCTTTGACAAAGACCTACCCAAATGTGGCTTCTACCTCGATCTTGGCCACCTAAGTATGTCTATTTATGTGGTTTCACTTTAGTCATGCTCAAATATTTTTAAAAAAATTGAAACATGCCAGTTATCATAGTCTGTATCTTTTGAAGTTGTTGGGAACATAAGTAAAATAAAGAATGAAAAATCCCATAGTAGCCAGAAATGCTTATGTTAAAATTGGGCAAGGAAAAATATATAATATAACAATTTACCTAAGGTTATGTTTGTCTGTAAAATGTGCCCCACAGACTCGTATGTTTGAGCACTTGGTCCTCAGCTGGTTATGCCATTTGGGAAGTTGTAGAAACTTTAGTGGGTAGACCTTTGTGGGAGAAGCTGTGTCACTGGAGGAGGGAGTACTCATGACTTCCATCTTTATTCAGTGAGGTATGAGCGAGCTACTTCTACACCATGAGGATACTTGTGCTTATGCCGTCTCCATGACAGCAAGCTCTATCCTCAAACCATGAGCCAAAACAAGCCTTTCCTCCTTTAAGTTGCTTCCTGTCAGGTACTTGGTCACGACAGTGAGAATAGTAACTAACCCACCTGGCAGTGTCCGAAAAGACTCTATTTGATATTATTTTGACACCCACATGTCTGTCAGTTTAACAAAAAAGATCTTGCAATTAAACTTAATTGCTGGAGCTGGGTATATGGAGAGACCTACATTATAGGGAATGGGGGCAGGCAGCAGGACTCTCATGATGTGTCATCAGCCACCTCTCTTATCTGTCAGCACCCACCTGCCTTTCACCCTTGGCCATATCCAGTGTTTACAGCAATCTCAAAGGATCATGTGGTCCCCGGTTTCTGTGCCCATGCTGGTTACATGAAAACTCCTACTTACTCCCTCCTCACTGCAAGCGATTAACCATTTTCCTCTGAAGACTTCCATGACTTCTCTCCCTCCCTGGAGCCTCATTCTCTTGTCCACATGTTTGCTCATTCATCGGTGCCCTCCACAAACCTGGGATCCCTCTCAACGCAAGGCCTGTGTCTTCCAACCTTTATCTCTACAAGGCATTGCATGGGACCTGTTCTATTGCAAGCATCCATTTGTGTAAATGTATTTCAAGGAACTCTTAGGTCTATTCACCCAGATGGCATTTTATGTTATCCTTGGAAAACAGAAACTAGCCTGATTTTGAAGGGCCTGGCTAGCATCCCTTGCTGGGTCCAGGCTTAGGGCCACCATGCAATTGAAATAAAGGAAAATCCAGGCTTGTCCTTGCATGAGGAGGGCCTCCCTGTTAGCCACCATTTTTCAAACCTAGGCTGAACCCAGGTGGATCATATCCAGAAAATTAGCTCCCAGGCTCTCTCAATCATACAAGAAACCCTGCTTTCCTCTCCTGGTCTAAACATCTGCTCCGGCTCTCCAAAACAGGGTATTTTAAGAGTCAGGGTCAGGGTGACTGCCTGGTGGATTACAGTTGTGTAGCACAGTGTCCCACTCATATCTGTATTCTTCATCTTAGAGCTTGTGTTTAGTTTTGCCTGGAAGAAGAGAACACCAATCACAGTTATAAAACTAAGCCATTTAGTAATGAATGTATTTACTCATGTGGTAACAGGAGACAGTGGTTAGGGCTCTATACTCAGCAGATGAAGGTTCAATTTCTGACTCTGCTATTTGCTGATTTATAGCCTCCCTTAAGTTCTCTAAATATCAGCTTACTCGTTTGTAAAATGAGAAAACCCAGGTAATACATATTAAGTAGGCAGTGAAGGGCCTGGCACACAGTATTCTTTCAGCCATTTTTGACTGTAGTATTGAGAGTGGTCTTGTTAGACTTTGCAGCATGGATTTAAAGAGGCAGATATTGTATATGCATGCTTGTTTTACTTTTTTCCCCCCTGTCAAGTCAAATTGGGTTTACAATAACTCCAACTTCAAACCTTACACTGTGTGAATGTAAAACTTAATTATCAAATCAAATGGCCCTGTATGCAGCAGTAATGTGTTTCTCAGGAGTGTTGCGAGAGACTGATACCGAATGCCTGCATCAGCAGGGTTGCCCGTTTGTATTCACCCTTGTTGGCTCATTTCACATGGCAGATCTTGACACCCACTGCTGGGAGTCTTTGGGGGGGGTGGAGGAATAAATTCCCACCTCCTGTTCTCACTCATGAATGCTGGAACCTGGCACTTGTACAGGGGTGCCCTCTCTATCAGAAAATTGGCCAAAAGGTTCATAGAGCTGTCGATTTAATACATTGAAGGAGGCCCAAATGCCTTAGAGCACATCAGCTCCTTGCTCTACCCGTTTATTCAATCCATGGGACATGTAGTAAAAACCAAATGAGGTTCATAGTTCAGAGGTATCAGTAGACCAGAGAGTTTGTATGGGGTACACATATGGTGCCTAATAGAGTATCACCATAATTTTAGTAATCCATGTCCCTGGGAAAGAGTTTTGATGGGAGACTGGAGAAATATGTGTGAAGGGGTGAGAAAAAAAAAAAAAAAGAACAGGGCAGAAGGAGCCGCTAATCTGTGGTATGTTTGAGAGATGATCTAGACAGCAGCCAGAGGAGCTCTGAAACTGTGCTAGCTAGCCCTTTAAACTTGTTCCTATTGAGGAAAGAGAACTAGTGTCATTAGACATAGGCTGCCCTTGATAACAAAGGGCAGAAATCGTTCAAAATATAGCTCCATTTCTTTCACGATAGTCCCATGGAAGGCCACAATGAGCAACAGCCACTCTTCCTAACAACTAGAGGCCATGAGTACCTTGACCCCAAAGAATGTGCCTGGGTTTTATATCAATGTACTCACTGCCATTTTATTAGGCAATTTATGTTTATGTACAATGTGCTAGGCATTCTTCAAATGTTTTGCTCAAATGGCTCATTAAAATCTCACAATATTTTGCGTCAAAAAAAATAGCAACTCTATTATACATGGAAAAATAATGGATACCTAATAATCCATAAAACCAGTGTTCTGGTTCAAAAAGTCTCTAGGGATTGAATGCTTAATGTCGATTGCTAATTGGCTTCCTAATGCTTAAAATGTAGAAAATCAGGTCATAGTAGGTTTAAAAGGGGTGGGGGCAAAGAGATTACTAGATAATACAGTTTTCACATAGGTGTTAATGATTTCTTCCCAAAGAACATACAGCTCATTAAAGAAAACCAAGAATATAGAAATTATCTGGTCTACCTCACTTTTTATTAAGTATCAATCTACCTCGGGGAAGAAGAAGTATCTCATCTGCCATACCTTACAGAAACAAACATCTTGACTGTCTTACCTTACAGAATAAGCAACTCAGAACAGAGAAGCAATATCTTGTCTCCCTCACCATACAGAATCAGTATCAGGTTTACTTCTCCTCACAAAAGCAGCATATGGTCTGCCTTAGTTTACAGGTGCAGCATCTGCTCTACTTCACCTTATAAAAGTAGCATTTGGTCTACCTCACCTTACAGAAGGCACAGTGGATAGAACTCATGTTGTAGAATAAATCTGTGCTCCAAGGATGAAAAAAAGACTTGTAAGAAGTAACGCAATGACAACAAAAAGATATAACCCTAGATGTCTAAATTTGTGAACACAGTTGTAGTGATAATTTTGGCATTTTGGTTTCTCTGGAAAAAAAAACCACATAAATATTATAAGAATGTATTTTCATTTTAATCTCATGTGTGGGATATGGGGGCTCTCTCAGGTTGCCCACAGCAGCTGACTATGATTTGCCTCATGCTCTAGCAGAGGTGTGATTTTGCCAACTGCAGATCGTTCATGTGATTACGTAATGTTTGGAATCCTGGGGACTTTTCAGAGAGTATATAAATGCTAGGGCCCTGAGAGAGGCAGTGTGGGTTGTTGTTTGTTTGTTGTTGGTTACTGTTGGCGGTAGTTTGTTAGCTAGTCATGCACAAAGAAGCAACAACCAGAAGAAATTAGATATCCTGACTTGCCCCAAGGAAGTTGACTCCCCTAATCAGCAGGAAGTAGTCTAATGATAATGCTACTCCCTTTGCTCTCTATCCTTTTCTCTCTCATACATAGTCTTAGGGAGTTGAGAAGGGTGAAAGGAAAGAGGTGGAGAAGGGTGGAAGAAAGAAGAGCCCAGAGAGAACCAAACCCTGCCTACAAACAGTCTTTCCTCTCGTTGCTGTGGGAGAACTTGGAATACATCCATTTCAAAACCACACTAGCCAGATCCAACATATTTACCCCCACCCTCCCTTATACAAATTCTAATGAGATCATCAACCATGCATTAAATATCTATTCAAAAATCATCTAAGGATTCCATATGGGTTTTAGGGTAAGAGTACCACTCTCAACATGGCTTCTATGAACTCAAGGGCCAGCCCATTTTGCCACTACTCTCTATTATCCTCCTGTCTGTCACACCCATTAAGTTCCTACAGCATCTCCAGCCCCTATGTTTGTGGCCATTTTTGCAATACTCTATTTCTGTCCTTTTTCATTCCTTTCTTCCTTTATATCCTCTCCATACTAGATACCAGTTCTAAGTTTAGTTCATAAGCCGACATGTGTGGTGTCCTAGAGTATGAGTTCATGGCCTATGGTTCTCAGTCTCAGCATCTTTACTCCTCCTCCAGTTCCTATCATTACCACCAGTGATGAACAATAATTAAAAAAAAAGAAAAACTTGTGTCACACCTATTAGTTCTCAGAAGGATTGCTTCATGTAAAATATCCAAAGGGCCAATACAATAATTTCTATTGCTTATGCCTCATAGGTGTTGAGAAGGAGAGGAGGAGAAACGGGAAGAAAAGAGAGGAAGATGAGTAAGAAGGGGGAGAAAGGAGGTAGGAAAGAAAAAATGAAGGAAGGAAGAAAGGAAAGAGGAAAAGGAAAGAGATGCAGAGAGAAAAGGGTATGAGGCGGAAATAGAAGTGAGAAGAAAGAGAAAGGAACAGAAAAAGAGTGGAGAAAAGAAAACAAGAGGGCACAATGGAAAAAAACAGGATGAAATATTTGGGGGACAGTTGGGGAGTTGTGTCTAAGCAAAGGGTAGGGAGGAATTCGCAGATTATGCAATGGAAAGGCGGGCCACGACTTTTATTTCCCTGTTCTGGTGTAAAATTTCGGGACACATATATCTTGAGCCCCTTAACTTGGATTTTCCCTGGAGTAAGCTGAGAAGAAAGAGGCCAGGACAATGTTGGGAAATATGGTGTGTAAGACTGGGGCCAACGGCTGAAGAGTGTCAGCTGGAACTTCGACTGTGTGCCTCAAACAGGAAGAGGCTGTCATTGCTACATGCCTCATTTATTCCTAGCTGAGACAATTCTTTTTCTTAATAAGGCAATAATATTCTGAAAAGCAAGTGCAGCCTTTCAGGTGTGTCACTGGGGAAGCCCGTTGGTCCCCAGGGTCATATAAACCCAGAGAAGACTCGTCCATTTGGCTGAAGATCCTGGCAAGTGTTCAAGGGGCCGGAACTCTGAAGCTAACTTTTCCTTAAAGTTTATTGATCTCGTCTGTGTTCAAGGAAATTGATGTTTGGAAAGGCACAAGCGAGGACATGTGAGGAAACAAAGGCACACTTGAGCACCCTAGACAGACACTTTAAAGAAAGATAAATGGAAGGAGGCAAGATTAGCCTAGCCTCATCTGCCCACGTCCCAGGTGTCATGGGCTATAGAGTGTGCGGTTTCCTACTTACTTCCTGCTGCCAGTGGGTGCCAAAGCAACCCTGAGTAACCCTATTTGGATGATGATGACACTGTGTTGATAATAATCTTATTAATAATGGCAGCTAGCACATGCACTCTCTACGTGCTGGAGAACACAACAGCCCAAATACAGAGTTCTCTTTATAAAACTCCATATGAGAGTCGTCACGAGGCAGACATTATTGCCGCATTCTTTTTTTTTTTTACGCTTTCTTTTTATTTGATTTTTTATTATTAATTTATTCATATTACATCTCGATTGTTAGCCCTTCCCTTGTGATTGAGGGAGACCTCCTCCCCCTATCTATGCTCTTAGGATATCGAGTCTCTTCCTTGTAACTTACTATCATTCCTCTGGGTGCTGCCTGGCCTCCCCATCCAGGGGACGTGGCCAGAAAAGGGAGCACCAGAGTTCCTGTGAGAGTCAGAGCTCACTCTCCACTCATTGGTGGAGAATATCCTGTTTGTCGGCTAGGTCTTGGTAGGGGTTCGAAGTTTACTGCCTATATTCTTCTTGGCTGGTGCCTTAGTTGAGGAGGACCCCAGGACCCAGATCCGCCTGTCATAAAGTTCTTCTTGTAGGTTTCCAGGACCCTGTGGATCCTACTATTTCCCCATTCTTCCATGCTACTCTCACCTAACGTCTCAATAGGATGTCCTCTCCTCTGACCCACTTTCCTGGTAAGTAAAGTTTTTCATGGGACGTATCCCTTGGGCTAGTGTTTTGATATAAGTGAGTATATACTGTTTGCCTGTTTTTGCTTCTGGGTGAACTCACTCATTATGATAATTTCTAGATCAATCCATTTGTCCAAAAATTTCAAGAATTCCTTGTTTTTAATAGCTGAGTAGTATTCCATAGTGTAAATGTACCACAGTTTCCTAGTCCATTCTTCTACTGAGGGACACTTAGGCTGTTTCCATGTTCTGGCTATTATGTATAAAACAGCTATGAACATGGTTAAGCATATGTCCCTGTTGTGTGGTAGTATTGCCACATTCTTACAGATAAAAACACAAGGTCCAGAGAAGTCACTATGCCCCTGGTGTCTCACTGGGAAACTAGAAAAGCTAGGATGCACTCCAAATTTGCCTTCAGAATCTGGACTCTTTCTACTATGAAAGATTTTGTTGACCTTTTGACCTTTCTGTTCAGTCTTTCCCCCTTATGATTTCTTCATATTTTCTCCAAATATTCATCATGCCACATTAATGTGCTTGATGTGGGCTGGATGGGAAGATGCAGGAATGAAGGAACAGCACTGGCCTTGCCTTTGTGGATGTGGCAATCAGGTGTTTAATTTCAGATGGAAGGTTACAGCCAAGGGAAGCACCAGCACTGCACTTGCCAGACTTCTTGAGATGTCATCTGCTGCATCTTCCCTCCTCCTGAAGAGTTTCCATCTCCTAAACAGGTCCAGATCATTCTCAGCTTAGAAGAAGAGTGCCCAAAACAAAATGCAAGGAGGAGAATCTGTCTCATCTCACTCTAAGTAGAAATGAGGCTGCTGCCAGCACAGCCCACTCATCTGCACAGCCTAACACCTTAAAACCTTGAATCTCTACCTGGAAAGGTCACATACCAGTTCTTATTAATAACACAATGTAATCTCCAATAACCAAGACGCTTTTCTATGCCTCAGTTTCCTCTATTAAAATGGAACTGTAATAGCTTCTGTCTCACAGACCATGAATGGAAATTATGCCACTCAATCTACTCTCAAGAGCTGATATATTTATTCAGCTAATATTGGGCAAATGGATCCTGCCTCCGAGGCCAAACTCAACCTTTACAATATTTATGATAAAGATAGTTCTTCAAGCTAATCATGATTTATGTGCAGGAGTTAAAAGCAACTAGAATAGAGCTCAAGTGAGGCTTTGCCAATATAGACAGAGCTTAGAAGAATATATAAATATTCCGTATGCCAGCAATTTGTTTAGATCTCTCTATCTAACATGCTTAATATCTATAAATCTAATGTGTTTAATATCTATATAAAATAAAGGATGTTTGTGGCATAAGGAATCCATTCTAGATGGTGTCATCAAATGTTTCCGAGGACAAGGAGTGGGGAACCCCATTCTATCACATATCTCAGGAGTATGTTGGACATTTAGGAAAGCAAGTACTTGTCTCCCATGGTTGGCAGTTAAAAGAGGAGTTAAACACAGTCCTGGCCCTTTCTGCTTATGTGAAGATGCAGTTAATCCTGGTGGTGTCAATTATTCATGAAGGACATGGCAGAGCCACTTTGTTCTCTTTAAAGTTTTAGCAGTTCTGCTTCCTATCATCTGAAGGCCCTTAGGGACCAAGTGTCTCGCCACCGAAAACTTTCCCTTCTTCTATGGCACAAAGTGAGGTAGGCAGGAAAAAAATGAAGAGTGATGTAGGTGTTTCTGAAGCTGCTGCTGTTGGAGCAAAGCAGTGTCAAGAGTACTGGTTTGTGGATTCCCCAGCCCTGGATACTTGGGATCAGTTTGGCTCCCTGACTAATGAACTCTATGGCTTTGGAAACAACATAGAAACTCTTAGTCTGGGAGATTATAATAGCTAAACTTTCGCTAGTGCTGATGGCAGGACAAGTGCTAATCTAGCCTCATCACCAGTAATCTCACTCCCACCTTACAGATGGAGTGGTTGGGAAGAGAAAACACAACTAAACAGAGGGATTTTAAACTGAGAGACCACAACCCCTTTTCCTTGACATTACGCCAGAGCCAACAGAGAGAACTTAGTAGGAAATCAATGTCTCAAAGCATCTAGTGCGTAGCTGGAGACTTGCAGAAAGTGATGATGTCTTTGCCATCTTCCAACTCTGTGACTCTCTGTATGTAGCTGCTATTTTGACCCCTGAAGGAGAAGACTAAGGATACAGGAGAACTGGGCCATGGGATGGTGGAGGGGTGATGGGAAGGACAGGCACAGAAGCCATGAAAGTGGATCTCAGTCACCATACCATTACATACCAGATGCAGGTCAAAATGTTTTAGAAGAACACTGGCTGGCATGAACAAGAGAATCCCCAGCATAATAGATTAAAATTTACAAGAATTCTGGGGATATTATTTTTCCCTCTGGGATTAATTCTGTGGCAGGGCTTCTTAGGAGACCCTTCATCTAGAATCTTTTTTCAAGTAATGAGCTTTTTGTTATACAAATATTGACTGTCTTTATGAAGCAGGGACTATGCACAAAAACAATGAGATATGAATTTTCTGGGTTGAGGGGATGAGATGAGGTAAGCTGATCCTCTTGTAATCATGGCTAATACTCTATGCCTGAATTGTCAGCTTGTTTCGCACTAATAGAGAGATTCTGAGTAACCGTGCATTGTTTTGGTTTCTGTTATATAAGCGAGGAAACTGAGATGGAAAACAGGTGCTCAAGGCACTAGGCTTTGGACCCAGACTTTCCAACTACGGTGCTCATGTCAGAAATCGTCAACCTTGGGAGCACTCAAAGAGAAGGAAGATGCAGACTAGGAGTCAGAAGCACCAGACACATCCCAAGAACAGGAGATCCTAGGACATCTGCGTGGTTTAGATGGCAGCAGTCTCTCTTCTTCCCTTTCATTACATGAAGGCCATCTGGGTTGGGGGCAGAGGGTGGACAGGGCTAGGGGAGAAAGTGAAACTTTTCAGGGTTCCAGGTTGATGGAACAGTACCAGGTTCGGAATGTCTCTTGGGCTAAATTCAACACCTTCGAGAAAACAGGGAGAAGGACAGTAGGAGATAATGATGGGAGAGACGTGGTAGAATGTGGTGTGTACTAGAGAGTCTGTCTCAGAGCATCAGCTGAGCTAGATTCAAGGTTGGGGCATAGTCAGGTCAGCTTAAAAAGCAACCCCTGGCTGTGCTGGTTCTCACACAGAGGAGAACACAGAGCTGGGTGGTCAGCCAGCCTTCTTTTACATGCCTGTTTTGGATGCCAAAAGTCCTTCTGTCCCACTGAGGTAAAGTGGCCAGATAGGAGCTTTGAAGGATCCTGACAGTGTGGGCAGCATACTCCAAGAAAGGAAGGACACTGAGCTTAACCTGAGAATGAACCCCGTTACCCCCCACTTTCTCCACTGTTGATTCCAGCAAAGGGATATAAGGGTAGGTTGGTGGGCTGTAGAACCGTTCCAACCACAAGCAAGGAGCTAAAAGAACAAAAAGAGGCAAGGCTGGACACATGGGTCAGTGGTTAAAGTCCATGCTGTGCAAATATGGTAACCTATATTTGAGTCCCCAGAGTTCACTTAACAGCCAAGTATAGAAAGTATGATAGAATGCATCTGTCATCCCAGCACTTCTATGGTGAGACAGGAGGCAGGGCCAGGGGCAGGGACAGATTGATCCCCAGAAGCTTATGGGCCTGGTGTAAGCAGAGATGAATGGCCAAAGAATGCTGTCTCAAACAAGGCAGAAGACAAAGACGGACTCCCAAGGATGTCGTCTGTCATCCACATGCTTATCATAGCACACAAGCACACACAAACACAGAGCACACACATACATCATACACCACAAGGAGAGAAATTTAAAAAAAAATAGCAAAGAGTGGACCTTGTGAGCAGGAAATAGTTAAGGAGCTGCAACAGAAAGGCGGGTGAGTAATATTGGGGCCACAATGTAATAGCAGAAGGATGGGCTCCTGGTTAGCTTCAGCTGCGACTTGACACAGCCTAGGGTTGTAAGACAGAACCCTGGTTGAAAATCTGCTTAAAGTACATAGGCCTTTAGCCATGTCTTTAAGCCATTATCTTGGTTGACATGGGTGGTCCCAGCCCTGGGCAGGTGGTCCTGGCTTGTATAAGGAAGCTGGCAGACCATGAGCCATGAACAACAAGCTGGTAAGCAGTACCCTCCATGGTTTCTGCTTTGAGTTCCTACCGTGTTGAAGTCCCTGCCTTTCTAGAGCTCCTACTCTGGCTTCCGCCAACAGTGGCCTATAACCTGTGAGATGAAAAGAATTTTTTCCTCACCAAATTGCTTTTGGTCATATTTATTGCCACAGAAACCAAGCTAAGACAGGAGAAGAGAGAGTGCTGGACATAGGAAATATATCTTCTTGTCTGGAATCCTTCAACCAAAGGCATACCCTCCACTTCTCATAAAAAGCCCAACCCTCTTCCATTTCCAATAAGGCTTCCTACCCTTGTACTCAACTCATCCTAAATGCGAGTCTCACAAAGGTTTTCTGTTCCCACCAAGATCCAATTTCATCCATCATCCTCGAGTAGAGTGCAAATGGTATGCCCATGATGGCATGCCCATGATGGCATTCCCATGAGGAAGTGCCTTCCTGATTCCACACCCAGCTCTATCCCAGGCCAGTTATCTATTATAAATACTCATGTTAGTGTGCGTCTCTTTCCAAACCCACAGCAAAGCTATCTATGCAATCATAGATTTATGTGTCCATTTTTGATTTATGGGGCTTCTCATTGGAAGAGGAGAATCTGTCTTATTCCTTGTTCAACTTCCATTGCGTAATCCAATGTCTTAAATTAAGTGGGTTCTCACAATCTAGGTGCTGAATGTGTGAGTGAATAAATGCATGGGTCACAGGTTAGGAAGGGATAGCGTGTCAGAGAATAGCTAACCGTAGCTCTTAAGTTGTAGGCTTGAATAGCTGGGTCGGTGTTACTGCCTTTCATGATCAATCGTGATTTTGTTTTCAACAAAGTACTCTTCTAAAACAGAAATCTCCACAGAGAGAATTAATGGCTGCTTTGGTGTGATCTTTGCTCTAACATACTCTCCCCACCACAGTGGGCTGAAATATTGAGAAAGCCCAACTAGCCAGCATCGAAACAAGTCCTATATCAAAACTGACTCTCGTTGAGATGGTTTGTCTTCCTGTGATGGTTAGTGTCAACCGCCAACTTGACAGAACCTAGAGTCCCGTGGGAGACAGGCCTCTAGGCCATGACTATGGGGAATTATTTTGATTGCTTTGAGGTGGGAAGACTCACTCCCTGTGGGTGGTACTATTCCCCAGTTAGGGTCCCTGACCTGTGTAACTGGAGAAAGGGAGCCAACAACAGCATGAACTCGATCTTCTGTTTCCTGATTGTGGATGTGAAGTTGCTGGCTGCTTCCATCTCCTGCTGCCATGACTTCCGCACCGTGACAGACAGTACCCTTGAAAACTAGGTCAAAACACCTCTCTCTCTCTCTCTCTCTCTCTCTCTCTCTCTCTCTCTCTCTCTCTCTCTCTCTCTCTCTCTCTCCCTGTCTCTCTCTGTCTCTCTCTCTGTCTCTGTCTCTCTCCTTTAGGTTGCTTTTGTCTAGACTTTTTTTTTTTTAAGAATCAGATCAGCAGCAAGAAAAGAAACAAAGGAATTATTCTACACCCCTAAACTCTTTAACACACTGAGGCTCTTCCTCCATGTTCTCAAGGCCTCATGCTAAAGAATCATGCGTCCATCACTTAGAGGGTGTCACCAGGCCTTGGGCCTGTGAGATGCTGTAGTGGAGACTTAGGGTGCCCCAGTAGAGACTCCCCGTTTCCCTTTGTGCTTGATCCTTTTCAAGGGGTTGAATGATGCTAAACGGAGGAAAGACATCGAGCTATATCCAGTTAGCTGAAAGTTAAACTGTGCTTTCCTTTCCAAACGCATGGAAAGCTCAGCTTTTCTCAGCCTGCTTCTCTCTCTCTCTCTCTCTCTCTCTCTCTCTCTCTCTCTCTCTCTCTGTCTGTCTCTGTCTCTCTGTCTGTCTCTCTCTCATCACTGTCTCTCTGTCTCTTCCTATTCTTCCTCTTCCTCTTCCTCCTCTGCCTCTTCCTCACAATTTCTCACCTGGGAGGTCATGCACAACACCTCATCCACTCCCAGGGAAGACTTGGAGATGCTTCATTCTTCTGATTCACAACTAATGCTAGATTTGATGGAGACCTAGCTGCATTCTGTTTCCTCTAAAGAATTATTTTGCCTGGGGAAAGCTAGAAGCTGTTGTGACAGGGCTGGAGAAGCAAAAAGAATCTGAGAATCCATTTACCTTATCCAAGAAGCCCTTTGCTCAAATTGTCTATTTTTCCTCCTGCTCTTTATCTGGAACAATTTTAGTTTTACAAAGAGGTCGGAAAGAGAGTATTGAGGCTTCCTATATAGACATTGCCTTGCCGTCCTTAATGACAATGCCTTGCACTATTGAGTACAGTCGCCCAAACTAGGAAATAAGCCTCCTGTTAACCAAACTGCAGAGTTGCTTAGCATTTTAACAGTCTTCCCTTTAGGCCACATTCTCCATCCCAGGAACTGATCTAGGCTCCCATATTGTTACACTTCCACCTGTTGGTTTTTCCATTGCTTTGACAAAACACTAACCAAAGCAACTTAACTTACATTCTCCACCCCACCATGCCTCTTTTAGGGGAAATCAGGCCAGGAACTCTAGCAGGAACCTGGAAACAGGAACTGAAGCAGAGGCCATGGCACTTACAGGCTTCCTCAGCCTGGTTTCTTATATCATCCAGGATCACTTCCCCCAGGAGTGGGACTACCCGGTGGTAATCAATCGATCAATCAATCCGTCAGTCAGTCATTGATAAAGAAAATTTCTCCATAGCCTTGTCCATGGGACAATCTGTTAAAGGTAATTTCTCCATTTCATAGCTCTTCTGAGCTGTGTCTAGTGCATGTGTATATATATATATATATATATACTGTCTTCATATGTAATAGTTTTCCAGATGCTCTTTGATTTTTAAATTTTTTCATTACTTTGTCAGTGTTGAGGAAAACCAGTCAGATATTCTGCATTATTCCCTTTGATTTGAGCTTATACAATGCTTTGTTTATTAAGCTCTTATGGGTTTGGGTAGAGGAGAGGTGTTAACTCAATGCATATCTTGAAAAGTAGATATATGAACAAAAGTAAAGCCATGTTTGATGTTGCCAAACATTTGCCAGAAATAATGTTATTCAGCCCTGCTTTGGGTTCAAGATTATTCCTGGTGCTAAGAATATAAAGGTTAGCCTTTCTTTTCCTCTCTGTCTCTGTCCTTTCCTTCATTCCTTTCCAAGTCCATTCCTTTGCCATCCCTTCTTTTCTCCTTTTTCTCCTCTCTCTACCCCTTTCTTTCTGTAGAAAATTAATGGGCTTTATGTCTGGGATAATGCTAATGTCATTTTTTTCACTTCCCATGTGATATTCTGAGGTAGACAATGCCGTTTCCTCTTTATAGATATTAAGCTGTTCACCATCATCTAGGCATTAGAACCCTGAGCTGAATGTTGAATTCAGGTTTTTTTTTTTCACCATATAACTATCTTTGTTTCCTACTGGATAATAGCTCAGACCATGACAGACTGTTCAGGTGAACCCACATGCAAAAGAAAAGCTGTAAGACTTCTTCTGTAGCTTCCACAGAAGTGTTTACCTAGACATAGAGTGCTGTGTGACTTCTCGGAGCAGGTGACATTTGAATT
The DNA here is from genome assembly GCA_907169655.1 of Acomys percivali. Classification (NCBI taxonomy): domain Eukaryota; kingdom Metazoa; phylum Chordata; class Mammalia; order Rodentia; family Muridae; genus Acomys; species Acomys percivali. The sequence continues at coordinate 13,737,246 of OU015753.1, forward strand.
AGGCAAGATCATTCTGGAAAGAAGAAAGAGGATGTGAGAAAGCACAGATGTTTTGAGTGCTTGTTGTGCTCTGAAAAGAGTGAGTGGGTCAGCGTAGCTAGAAGGAGTGTGGGGGAGGGAGACATTGATTTGGCACCATTTTCTTGGAGTCCTTTACTGGCACCATCTTCTTGGAGTCCTTTACTGAGGGGCTCTGTGAGGACAACTCTTCTCACCTCCTTGTCTGTATGATGGTAGGGGCCGGTGGTAGAGCATTGAGAATATGAAATACAGGGGTAAGAGGCTGGGAGTGCACTGTGAGTCTCACAGTCATACCGCTCTCATACTCATATATTAGCTCCTGTATCTGTCAAATGGGGATTAGGACACTTACTACTCAGATATGAGGAAAATAGAAAAAAATAATTCCCAAAGTAGAGAGCATTGGTTGTCATAGAAGATGCAAATGGCTTCCCAGTAGCAGTCATACCACATCCAGAACTGGCATATATCCTGTGTCACAATGCCCAAACTCAGGTGCTTCATCAGCAAGCCATGCTGAATGGGATTGGAGCGAAGCCCATACAGTTCCTGACACGAGTCCCACACCATTGCTTATTTTGTTACCTTCAATTCTAGGTCTCATGGACCAGTTTTCTACCAGTTTCTCAAGATTTGATTAGGGGCATTACCATCTCAGGCCATCTGGTCATTCTATAGTCAGAGGAAATTGATGTATCCAAGGCTTTGATAGAGCAATGGATACATTTGGGCAACTCCAGTGACCACACATCCTGCTCTGCTCTGAATTATTTCCAAGCACCCAATTATAGTTCCATAAAATCACAGCTCAGGTTGGTATTCTTTATGAGCTATCTGCAAATTTTCCACCCCAACCTTTACTGCAAAGCTGACAGAAATTTTGGCACTCTTAAGACTGTACATTTTACAGAAACTCAATTTAGGCAGTTTTATCCTAATGAAGTTTAATTTTTACCATCACATCAATATCAAGCTAGAACATGTACACCCAGGCAACAGTCTTAGAGCTTTTTAAATGTCTATACTTATTTCTGAAATTTGACTAAATGGTGGCGGTGATGTTGTGTGTGTGTGTGTGTGTGTGTGTGTGTGTGTGTGTGTGTGTGCGCGCGCGCGCAAGTGCATCCAGGAGTTCTCGAGTTTGTTTTTTGTTTGTTTGTTTGTTTTTGTTTTTATTTGGTTTTGGTTTTGGTTTTTTTTGACACAGAATCTCTCATTGGCTTGGAATTTGCCAAGCAATGTAGACTGGCTGCCCCAGCATGTGCCTGTCTCTGCTTCCTTGGCTTTAGAATTTTTTGTAGGTTCTGGAGATCAAGCTCAGGCCCCCATGCCTGCATGGCAAGCACTTTTGCAAACCGAGCCATTCCCCCAGATCTGAGTAAGTGGAAGCCTGAAAATGAACAGCCTATGTTCTCCCAGCATTCTGGGTTGCTGAGTGGAAAAAGAGTAGGTTTAGAACCGTTGAGAGTGGGGTACAAATTATAACTCTTCTATTGCTTGCTGTGCTTCTGCTAAGCCACAGTGAGATGTCCATTGTGAGGGGCAGTCCAGTGGCCTCTGTGACACATTACTACAAACTTGGAAGATCACAAAGCATGCCCTTCTTGTGTTATGCCTTTGGAAATCGCATACCTGAAATGGATTTCAGTCAGCAGAAACCAAAATGTTGGGAGAATTGTTTCTGCCTACAGGCTCGAGATGGTGTATCTCTCTCAGCATCTAGAGGGCACCTGCTTTCTTTCTTTCTTTCTTTCTTTCTTTCTTTCTTTCTTTCTTTCTTTTCTTTTCTTTCTTTAAGATTTATTTATTATTATGTATATAGTGTTCTGCCTGCATGTACACCTGCATACCAGAAGAGGGCACCAGATCTCATTGTAGATGGTTGTAAGCCACCTTGTGGTTGATGGGAACTGAACTCAGGTCCTTTCGAAGGGCAGGCACTGCTCTTAACCTCCGAGCCATCTCTCCAGCCCACGCACCTGCTTTCTTTGACTCATAGCCTTACTCTGTCAGTAAAGCCAAATGGTAGCATTTCTAAGCCTCCGTGACACTTCTAGCTTCAAAAACTCTTGGTAGTAAATTGGCACCAGCCACAATCTGAGAAAATTTCTCCATCTCAAGGCTCTTTACCCTAACCAGGTCTATAACACCCCCCCCCCCCCGGTGTATAAGGAAACACACTTAAAGGGGTCGGATGCTCTTTTATCTTCAGGAGCCATTATCCTGTCTGCCACAGCAACTGTACACAGGGTGGCTGTGACCGTGGTGGGGAGTGCTTCCTTTCCTCTCCAAGAGTATCACAGACAAAGCAGATAAAATTGGCCTTAGGGAGCTTCCTGACCCTCAGTAGAGTCACCAGCCACTGTCTTAGGAGGAATCTGGTTCTAAGTTGGAGGAGTCACTCATCTCCCTGATGTAGGGTAGAAGTGGTCCAGGCCTTCACCAGGTCAATCTTCATTTCTGCAAGACAATATCACCCCTGCCCAGCTTGAATGGCTGTCTGCATATGTAAGAAGTATGCCTTGGTCCACACTCTTCGCTTCAGTGGTGACCCTGAATTGTTTCATTGGTTTGGGAGAAGTGTTCTTTAAGGGGACCTCCCCCTGGAAAGATAGGAAACCCAGCCACACCTTTAAATCTGTCCAAAGATGAAGCCAGACCACCAAGAGGTCACAGCATGTTGTCTCCCACCAATGTTTATTTTTGCTTCAATGCTATTAGACAGCCAGGGGAGCACAGCACACAGAGACCCATGGCGATATCGTCATAGCTGAAGCAGCTCCAGAGAGGATTCTCATGGCTTTCCCACGTATGTTCCTTATGAGAAGCCACAGGAAATCAGCTCCCTAGTCTCCAAGCCAGCATTTTTCTCTCTAATGGCTTGTTTTCATAAAATAAACATAGCTTGCTTGCAATGAATGGTCATTCCCCCTTATTTTCACCAGCTATTATGAGACCAACGGAGAAAATTGTTGTCCATCTCAAACAAAGCTTTTATGCATGCCAGCCTGCATCATGCACATTAACCTATTTTTCTCCTCTTATTGTCCCTTTTCTCTAATTCCTTCACCTCTTTCTCATTTTATTGTTGCTCATATCTGCAATCCCAGAATAAGGCAGTGTAAAAATTATTGTGAGCTCCCAAGAATATTTTTTTTTAATGTGCAAAACGTACTCTTGAACAAATGGAAATTTTTTTCTGTTTGTTCTCAGCACAAAAAGGAAGACGAAAAATCAGTACTGCTGTAGTGAACAGACTGTTCTAGTTTGCTTTCTGTTGCTATTGATAAAACATTTTAACCAAAAGCAGCGTGGTAGGAAGAAGTTCATTTAGATTACAGTTCCAGGTGACAGTTTGTCACTGAAGGACATTGGGGGCAGGAACTCAGGGCAGGACCCTGGAGATAGGAATTGAAGCAGAGACCACAGAGGAATTCTGCTGACTCTTTGCTTCGTCCATGAGTCTGGGCGCCTTGGCCCCAATCTGATGCTGAAGGCCTTTAAGTTTCCTGGCGAGCTACTGGTCTTTATCCTACATTGCAAGCTAGAAGAAACTGGTTCTACCATCATTGAAAGAGCATTGCATCAATAGGATAGATGGACTTGCCTATTAGAATGGAGGCAAGCAAACAAGGAGCAAGGTTTCTGTCACCCATGTCTTATTATCTGGGTGGCCCTTGGAAGATGCTGCCCACATTGAGCGTGACCTTCCTGGTTAAAATAATCTGACCAAGAAAGTCCCGATAATGGCCAAGAGCTGGCATTTTTGTTGATCCAAAAGCCAATCAAATTGACAAGTGAGTGTGATGAACTATTACTGTAACACGTGGCAAGACCAAAACCAACATCACCATACAGATGGGTGCTTCTGCTGGCAACATGGGAAAAACATCCCTCACACTTTGTACGAAGGACCCACTAGGACCATAAATGCCAGCTCTCTAAATGGCTTGCTTGCTCTTAGCAGCTGGAATAGAAGTCATCGCTTTTCTAGAGGACATTTAGTTTTTATTATTTCTTTACTCATGGTCAAAAGACATCTGCAAATTTGTGAATAAGATTAAATATCTCTTCTTAGGCCATTCTGAGATTTCCATATCCTTGCTTTTGGATGTGAGCTTGGTTTTGTTTTGTTTTGTTTTGTTCCAGAAAAAGAAATGAAGAAATGGGCATTCATGGGATGGGGGAAATGACTTTGGTAAGGTGCTTGCCACATAAGCACAAGGGCCTTGTCTCCATCTTCAGTACCGATGTTAAAAAGGTTAAAAAGGAAGATGTGGTGGTATCTATAACCCCAGTGCATGGAGGTAAAGACAGGAAATCCCTGCGGCTTGCTGGCCAGCCAGCTATAAAAATATTATAAATGTTTACTATTAATTCATATGATTATTAATACAGCAGTTAATCCTTAAGCTGCTATTATATAAATAAAAGACACAGAAACCTCTTAGATTTTTTTTAAATGACTTTAAATGCACTGGGGCTGGGCACAGTTTAACCCCCAAGCCATCTTGTCTATTCCCAAGCCAAAACTCCCATAAATACTTGCAAATGTTTTCTATTTGAACTGCTTCTCTCTATCCCACCAATCCTCAGAGCAAGTTCTTCCTGGCTACATGTTTCTAGTTCAGGCTTCGAACCCATGGCGACCTGCTCCTCTCTTCTCCTTCCTCTTGCTCTTTCTGTGACACCAAGCCCATAAACCTTAGTGATGCCTTCTTCTCTTCTGTCCAGTCCAGGCTGTAGGTAACTGTATTTAGCTAATCAGGGATAAATTTGGGAGGCAAGGTTCACAAACGTCATTTTGTATGTGAGCATTTGTTTGTAACAGTAAAGATCTTGGGGCTAGGGTGGGGTGGAGCAAGGAATAATTGTAAAAAGCCAAGTTTTTAAAAAATCAGTATTAACAAAGCCTCCAGTGAGATTATCTGAGATAGACTCAATCATAAGATCTCATCTCTGAAGCACAACTTTGGAAACCTCTCAAATTCTGTTAGATTATGCCTTCTCTTTTTAATCTGAGCATCCATGGGGTCAGGAGCATGGCATGTGCCTAATGATTATTGGTTGAGTTTGTAAGTCATACCACCTGCTCTCAGAATGATGGAAGTTCCAGGTAGACCTCAGGAGAGCATGCCAAGCCTAGCACTTGTCCATGTGAAGGACATATTCTACGCATTGGACATAAATACCAAAACACGCCAAAATCATAGAAGAAAAACCAACCATACCTGAACAATAGAGCAGAAATTTTAATTTCCTTTATTGTTCCACTTGGCAAGGATATACCTGGAACATTACACACAGAATATGCCCATGTGTGGTCACTCTCCTGGGTGACCTAAGGTTCATGTGCAATTCTCAGTGTGACAGGTTAAGTTCTGTCTCATTTTCCCATTTAAGAAAATATACCGGAGCACAATTCAATTAGAATGTTACCATAAGAATAATGTCAAATACTGCAATTAATTGAAAAAGACACTATCCACTATCTTGGCATTTTATAAAGTACCAGTAGGATGTGACTTGCATAGGTATCTCATAGAGATCCACACAGAACATTATGATGCCAAAACTCAGAGTCTCTCTACAAAAACCGTGCCTGAGCTGAGACCACCCTACGCCCAGACACACTCACTGCAGTAATCTATACAGGCTTTTGCTATTCATGTGAGTGCTACCACTCTTGCAAATTATTCCTACCAATGACCAAGAATCACATTGTCAATTTCAACTCCATTTGCCCCATCATGACCTTGAAGAAATAGAATTGCAAGCAGCAAACTTACCACACCACCACCAGCTGAGTGTACCAGCACAGACATTCCTTCCCGGAGGTTGGCAATCTCAAAGAGCATGGTGTATGCTGTGACAAAGTTCATGGGGAAAGCAGCAGCCTCAGAGAAGCTCATGTCATCTGGGATCTTGTAGACAAACTCCACTGGTGTGCAGACCACCTCTGCCCAGGCATTGTAGTTGACAAATGCCATGACACGGTCTCCAATCTGGGAATAAAGAAATACAAGGTAAAGTGGGGTTCTGAGGACAAGGACCAGACTCACTGGAAGCTGTTCATGGAATATAACATGCTCAGTGCTTCTCTTAAATAACATACATAGACTGTTTCTAGTAATTCATACACCATGAGCTCTATAGAAATCCTCATGGTTTTCATATTTCTTCTTTGATGAAACAAACACTTTTCTATACAATGTCAGTAAACTGCTATAAATAATATGGTTATTTAATGAGCCATTGAGAGCTCTGGATTTCCTACTTAACCATCTTCCCTGTTATCTCTTTTCCACTGCCGCAAGTTTGGGAAAATTCATTCTGTCACTAAAATAATTATCCTGTCCTCCTCCCCCTCCTCCTCCTCTTCCTCCTCTTCCTCTTCATTCTCCTCGTCCTCCTTCTCTTCCTCTTATGCCCTTATCTTTTCCCCCTCCTCCTCCTTAAACAATTTCATGTATTCTAGGATGGCTTAAAACTTGCTATGTAGCTGAGGATGACCTTGAACTTCTGAGAAATGGGATTTTAGGCATGTACCAGCATGTCTGGCTTTATACAGTGCTGAAGACTTGAACTCAGGACCTTGTTGTGCTAGACAAGCATTCTGCTAACTGGGCTGCATCCTTGAATTCTGTCAGTAGAATTCTGGAGGCTGTTTAGGTGGTAGCAGAGATTTGAGCAGTGTTAGCACACCTGATAAAGCTGTAATACTCCCTCTCTCCATCCCAAACTGCCATCTGCCTGAACCCTGTGCCCTTCCTGTGTGGTGTCTTTTAGCCTTCACATCTAAGCGCCCTTGGATTTACCCTGTGGATGGAAATAAATTCCTCTTCATGAGGGGTTGTTATATTTGCACATTTGATTATAACAGAGAAACCCATTTAATGAACGAAAAGCAATTATACGCTGAACTCTAATCTTCATAGTACATCAGTTATTTCATCTCCATGGCAGCTCTCTAGGGTATTAGCCACACGATGCATATGCTGAAACTGAGGGTGCGCATCATGTCTCTGACCTGGATATATGACATCACAGTGCTCCTCTGCCATGGTTGTTTATCTAAACCACTTCTCAGTCTTGAATTCCATGAACAGGTGATATTATGGTAAATACATTATAATTCATACTCTTAAATCATTCATATTCTCTGAAAAATTACAGGTGACAGATACCTTGAGTGGCAGTGCTCAGGCCGCAACTCCATCTGGAAGGAATGTTTTAGTAGAAAATAAACTCTTAAGTGGATGGCATGAGTGTGGTGATGTTTCAGACATGGGCCCAAAAGAGTAAAGATCATGTTTTCCTGTGTGGAAGGGTTGATGTGTTCCAAGAGATTCCACAGTGTATGGATGTCACAGTGTCTATAAAGACCCACTTGTCTACTCTGGTACCTATCAGACCTGGGTTAAGAGATGCTCAATTAGGTGGCACAAGTGGGGACCACGTCTATGTTCTGCGCATGTCTGTTCCAGCATCAAGGCATCACTGCAGGAGCTGAGATAACTCAATTCAGGAGAGAGATCTGGTCACCAAGCCCTGATGTGCCTTAGCAGCAATAGGAACAAGGCAGAGCCTGGCCTGCTTGCTCTAAGGGAGCAATTAGTCACTGCAGTGGTCTGATGGCTGGGCACAGAGGAGTATCTGATACTTACATCTCTCTCTTTTTCTCTCAGAGACTTAATGGGATAAGACACAAACAAGTTCTCATCTCTCTATCTCCTCTATGCTCTAGATGGTGAGAAGTCCTTGCTCAGAGTTGTCTGTGGCTCTGGTTCAGAGTCGCCTTCTTTCTTCTTTTCTCTCAAGGCTGTAAGTACTACTGGACTCACTGAATACAGGATAGAGGAAGTTTTCCGCTTTCATGGATGTATTTCAGACTTCAAGTTTAAACATAAATACATTTTATAATTTTTGGAGGGGTTTCTGAAATTAGAATCTGGGAGATATTAAAAATATCCTTCCCATGAAACAAAACCTAGCATCCCCAAAGGTGTGTATTCACGTCTACCTCCTAAGTTCAAGACATCTTTGATCCTTTGTGACCAATGTATTAAAGCCTTCCAAGGGCCATGGAATCCAGGCTCTGTCTGTCATCACCCTCCTTTGCGTGACACATCATGGACCATCAGTGCCAAGTCACCTTCTGACTCGGTTGTCATCTACCTACTCTGTTTTGGTGATGAGGGAATCAGATGAACCAGGCTGGTTAATGCTTTCCTAAAATTTCCCTGAGCACTGAGGACAGGGCTAGGAGTTCAGAACCGTCTCATTCACTTTTTTTTTTTTCCATGCGTATATAGGCTTCCTGCCAGTCCAATTCGTTGTATTTGTGTCCAACCAGATGCCAGGATTATTGATCCTAGTAGACATAAAGTGTGGTAGAGGAGTGGCTCGCATAAACACATGGCCATGAACTGAGTGAGAGAAATCAGGCTTAGAGTGGAACAGGAGAGTGGCACTGGGCGGGGCAAGTGGTAGTGTTTACTGGACGTGCATGGAGGTGGTGTGCTAAAGGCTTCATGACAGCAGGTCACTGAGAAGAGACTTGATACCCTATGAGCATTTACAGGGGGAGGAGGTCCCCCTCAGGAACAGTCATAGAGGAGGGGAGTAAGTGGAAAATGGGAGGGAGGGAAGAATGGGAGGATACAAGGGATGGGATAACCATTGAGATGGAACAAGAATAAATTAATTAAAAAAACAAAAAGCTTTGGTGAACCTCATGACAGCACAGATAGACACTGAACTCCTATCAACAGTTGACCTATCCAAACACTACGGGCAAAAAAGGGGTGGGGTGGAGTGCAATCTTTTTAAATGACAAGGTGTTTTGTGTTTTAAATATCATGTCATCATTTAAGATAAATGGAAAGAGCAAAAGAAACTCTACTAGTTTGCATGAGTCACCAAGTGCTAGATAAATGAAAACGTTCAGGGATTTGAAGTGTTAGCTCCTTATATTAAGGTTTTCTAGATAAATTGAAACGTTCAGGGGTTTGAAGTATTAGCTCCTTATATTACAGTCTTCTAGATAAATGAAAACGGTCAGGGATTTGAAGCATTAGTTCCTTATATTAAGGTTTCTAGATAAATTAAAATATTCAGGGATTTGAAGTATTAGCTCCTTCTATTACAGTTTTCAAATATGATAAATTTGCTATGGTCAACATCAACTCCCAAGAATGAATGGCTTTCCTAAAGAAATGGTTTAGTTTTTACACATTTTTCTTATAATTGATTCTCCAGTTGTATTTTCCCTGTAGCTCAGTGTTTGCTTCGTACACTTACCCACCAATAGCAACAACTCCTTTAAGATGGGCTCCATCATAGCCCTGGAATACTAATGAATGGCCATAACTATTTATCTTCATTTGAAGAAAGCCAAAGAAGTATCAAATCCCTGTCAAAGGTCATGGAGATAGAGTGGCAGCTTCAGGTACTTCAGCTCCAGGTACAAATAAGTAACCCACTGGGCTTGAGGAAAGCGCTATGAAGCAAACATATTGTGTAAGTGCACAGCAGGGGACTCTATGGTGCCATATTGAATGTGATTCTTTAAGTCACTTTCTTCATCTCTGAAATAGATACTGTGTCCATGAAGTGATGTGGAGCCAGTACACTTATCACAGCACATAGAAACCAAGAAAAGAGGAACACATCAACTGTTTTACTATGAATAAACTGGTTCTGAAATTCGTGGATTCACAGATCAGTGATACACTGATAAACACAGACCTGCTCCACTACATGAAGCAGAGGGAATGGCTGCCCAATGAAGAAAGTGAGAGAGAAATGGAAGGCCATCCCACTGGCAGTGACTCTGCTAAGTGTTGTCTTCGACCCAAGCTTTTGAACCTAATTATGAAGAAAACCCAGACCTTCTTCTTCTCCTTCTCCTCCTCCTTCTCCTCCTCCTCTTCCTCCTCCTCTTCTTCTTTTTCTTCTTCTTTATCTCCTATTCTTCCTCCTCTTCCTCCTTCTCCTCCTCCTTCTTCACAGACTTGTGAAAACTGAGACACATACTCAGTATGGCAGAGTAGCCAATGACCTTTAGCATCCACATGGAATGGAATGAAATGAATTGAGTGTTTCCATGTGCTTCACAGTGGAAGTGTATGTCCACTCTCACGTCTCTCATTCGACTTCAGGATACCATCATTCATTTATTTCATTCTCAAAACAACAAACACAGCTAGGCAATGGGATTGGCATACACATATATGCTTGCCTATATGTGAAATATATATGCATATGTACCCAATTAATTGATTCTAGTAGGAAAGAAAATAAAATAATCTCTGAGACCAAGAGCCCAAATCAGCTCTTTACTGATGGCCTCTGGCAACAACTTTTCAATCCTTTGCTATTGAGCAAACCAGGAGAGCATGGAGCATGTTGCTGCATGGAATTCCATTTCCAACACGATTAATGGTTTTTAAGTCAAAATCTCATGGAGTATATTAGTGTTGGCTTTCCCCAATATTGTAGTCTGTATGGAGGCACATAGGGGACTTAAAAAAATACATGCAGCTGAAAATCACTGGCAGAAGAGAGGGGTTGATATGAAGGCTTGGTGTTACTCTCAAGCCAGGGATAACTAGAGGAGAAACCATATTAAAGGACAAATGCATTTAATTGAATATTGTAAGTTATCCTTCTAAAACAAGACCAATATATTTCTGTTTACTGATATTTATTCAATGCTCAGGGCTAGCAGAGTAAGATTTTCCTTTGGGGTTATGTTGAAGAGTAAGGAACAGAGATCCATATATACATAGCACTTCCAGGAAGAGATGTGTGCCTTGGTGAAAATGTCTAACAGGGACAGAGAATGTAAAGTTGTAGTTAAAAAGCAAAAGCTCATTTTAATCCCTTTCTGGGTTTTTCTTCTCCTATATTATTTGGAATTCTTTGACAGAAACATCACTAAGTAGGATGAGGTTTCCAGCCATTTGTCAACATGAATTTGGAACATCCAGTATTTTCAGGTTGAGTGGAGCTCCAGGTGGGGTAACGGTGAGCTGCAGGCTGCAGGTCAAGTTGCAGAGAACTTTGGCATTGGATTTTACAGGGTTCGCCGTCACTCTTCATTCCTTGCATGTGTTTTTGTAACCCTGCAGGGAATCTGGATAAAAGCTCTGGGATTCTAGGAAGTGTAAAATGGGCTTGGTGACATGAATATGGGATCTGCTTTCTACCCTTTGGTCTCACTAAGAATAACTGCACCTGCTGAACCTGAGGGAATAGTAACAATCTCTACAGTGTGTGCACGCGTGTATGTATGTGTGTGCGTGCGTGCGGGCGTGCGTGTGCATTGGTGGGGAGATGTCCACTGTGGTTAGAGAAAAGATGACGTCATCTCTACAAAGCTAGTTACTATGGTGTGTTCCCAGATGTAAGTCCCCGGCCTCCCTGTGGAGATCTCAGTTATGAGTGGGAGCCCTTGAATTAGATTTGTGAGTTTAAAATTCTAAACTTCTAATTGTATACAGCTGATGTTGCTGCAGTGCTTCATTGGATTTTTATTATATC
>OU015753.1:13748823-13770527 GCA_907169655.1 Acomys percivali
TGTGTGTGTGTGTGTGTGTGTGTGTGTGTGTGTGTGTGTGTGTGTGTATGCATGCGCACCACAGCCCTCAGGTGGAAGAGGACTTGCAGTTCTCGCCTTCAACCATGTGTGTTGTAGTGATTGAATTCAAATCATCAGGCTAGGTGCCAAGCACCTTTATCCAATAACCACCTGGCCAGCCCCAGTGCTTCAGTTTTTATAGACTTAAGTCGTATTTGGTTTGTGTTAAAACAGTAGGAAAAGTCATGCATGAATCCTTTTTTTTTTTTCAATGAAATGTTTTATTGTAGAGAATTTCACACACGTATGAAAGCAGCATTATGGAGTATACCATTTGTCTGTTTCTGTCTTCCCAAAGCCACGGATCCATTACCAACTCTATCCTATTGTCAGGGTGAGATTCTTCGACTTAAGGTGTTTTAAATCAAAAGCCCTGTTTTATCCATTCCTAAAATAGTTCAAGATTTACAAGTAGATTTAAAAAGTATCAACTCAGTAAATATTTTAAGGGACCACATTATAAAATAAGTAACTCTTCTTGTTTTTCTGTTTTGTGGTTGATTGTTAAGGCTGAGATGGTAGGAAACAGTAACTGTAGCTGGGACAAAGGGGTATGCACTTAGTTATTATAAAACCAAACCGTCTTAGTAGGTAAGTATGGATGAAGAATATATATATTAAGACTTGCCCAGCCTACTTCCCCAAACTGTTGCCAGGAGCAACCAAGACAGCAGATGAGAAAAATTACAAGAAATAAGCAAACCAATAAAGCCATGAAAAATTTTGGAGGGTCCTCTCATTATAAATATGCTTCATCTTATAACAAATGACCAAAATGACAAAACAAAACATGGCTGCTATTATTTCAAATGTATTCCCACAGTTTTCCTGCCTCACACAAGCTCTACGTGATTACTGCTGGTTAAGTCAGACTTAAAACTTTACCTCATATCCTTTAACGCTGTCCCCTAGAGCTTCAACAATCCCGGAGCACTCAAATCCTGGCACCAAGGGTGTCTTAGGAGGGTTGTCAATATTCCCTTGTCGCACCATCAGGTCAATGAAGTTCAAGCCACTATGAAGAGAAAGCATAAAGAGATCCAAAATAAGAGCCCCTCAGAACACAGCTCTGGCATTTTCTTCCCTTCCCTTGCCTTCTACCTGCCCCCTCCTTTCCTCTCCTTCCTTTTGTAAAAAAAAATTTTCTTCTCCCCAAAGTGCCCCTAATAGTAATGCCACTTAGCTAGATATCAGCAATAAAACAAAATTCAATTATCTCTATGCGGATAAGTAATGCTTTCTTAGCAGTGGAGATGGTTGCAGTTCACACTCTAATTCAGCCCTTTATCCTCCCTCAGAGTCTGTTCTCACTTCTTCTGAAAACACATATTGACTAGAGTGGTCATTAGACATTCCAGCACTTAATCAAAGGCTTAAAAAATATACTAGGGGGTGGCTATGAACGGACACACGGAAAGCAGCCAGACACAGTGGCTACCAGTCAGCCTATGAGACAGAAAGAGAAAGGAGACCTAATTTAAAGGGCTTGCAATGAGCAACTGTCTTTCCTCAATCATCACACATATTTATGCCAGCACTGTGCATAAGCAGCACCCACAATAGTCACAGCAGTGAATTGGAGCCATCAAAAGACCGCATTAGTTTCTATGGGAGGAAGGTGGCTGAAAGAAAGGACATCAAAAGCTGGGCCCAGGGATGTGAGAATAGAGAATCTAAGTCATGTCTGGATGAAAAAACTTACAGGACATTTTCCGTTAATTTATTACTTTAAAATAAGACAGTTATGAAAATTATGTCTAAGTTATCACCTTAGGAAATCATATGCTCAATTTCACGCATGTCATCAACGTACCCAATGGCTCTGTGTTGAGATCTATTCTTAGAGTAGCATTTAACTTCATTTGCTAACCGCATGGAGGAACGCATCTTGTCCAAAACACATCTTTTATCAAGGGATGCAGTTCTTACAAACTTCTCATTCTCATTAGCCAACATCTAAGGAAAAAAAAAACCTGTCCCATCCAACCCAATGCCCATTAGCATCTGGCCAAGCAAAACTTGAACTATTTTATTCACAGTGAGGCCTCTTTGGATTCCCAAAAGCATTTAATTCTACCCATGTCCCTTGCTCTCACTCATTAGTCTCATCCGTACAGGATGAAGGATGACTTCCTTGAAGGGTGGGTTGAAAGGTCAGCACTTTTTTGATGTCCTCCTGATTATGAGTGAGGTGAGGTCCCCCATCTTGCCTCAGATGATGCGTATCTTGTAAGGGGCCCTTGGGAGGCAACACATGTGTATCATGACATTTCTTTGCTTCTGTAGTACCTAGCATGCAATGGTCCCACAGTCACACCATAAATCAGATGCTCAAATAACATCTGTGGAGCAAAGGAGTAGTCACAGTTATGTAAAAGTGTATGCTTCTGGCTTGAAGACTAATTCTTTTCAAGGCCAGAAAAATGGAATTACTATTTGAAATGGATGTTCAGATTTCATACTTTGATGGTTGGCAATCATTTCTGTCATTTGTTAACCACAATATTCTCAAACACTAGGTCCTGCTTCTTAAGGGTCTGAGGGAGGTGGAGTTCAACCCTTAAGTGTATCACTTCTAACTAAACACTTTGAATAAATAACTTGGCTTCTCTCCCCTCACTTTCCCCATCTGGAAGGCAAGGGTTAGACAGAAGTCACTTCACTGGCTTGTAAAAATTAAGGATGAGAGAAGCCCTGGAACATGGCACCAGCCTTCATAGGAAGTGTTCAAGAAACATCAGGCTTATAGTGCACATCTTTAGTTAAGAAGTCTAGAAGTATGTGGACATCTTAGGAAGACTCACCCCTCTTTTTAAAATAAAAGACGGAATGTGCTTTAAAAAAATCTGTTCCAGAGCTGACATGGGACCACATCAGCTTTCTACAAACTTCACTTCTGTGAAAAGGTCCATTGTCCAACGAGTCCCTGCAGAACAATACAAAGAGTTTCTGTGTCCCAAATCGAGCAGTCCACCTCATCCTACGCACAGTTCGACTTACTGCTTCTCTTTGTGTGATCACTTATCATTTTCCAAGAACCTGCTAAAGAAGTGCCAGAAAAGGCCCACTCAGCCATTCTAGAAACACAGCCACCCCTGGAGAAGACTTCGTGTTATGTGCCCATTACACAGCTTACCAGAGCTGTCTTCGGTCACTGTCAGCAGGAAGTGGGTGTAAGCTAAGTTCTAAAGTACTGAACTCAGTGAAAAGGGCTAAGCTGCGTGCTTCCACAGTAATGTATTCAGTGATTCCATTGGCCAGCTTCCCTACGTAAGAGGGGACCTATTGTCACTGGACTTCCTTTCCCTGTTGTATCACCCACATCCTCCTGAAACAGATATAGCTTGAGTTTGTTAGCAGTTTGATTTGTGATATGGAGCGTACTAAGTATTTTTGTTTTATTAATTTAAACTCAATGATACTTGCATGAGTAATGAATTGTGGTACCCATTTCCAAATGAGGAAACCGGAGATACACAGATTAAGTCAGTTTTATCTTAAAAAAAAAACATGAAAAGATTTTACTTCAGGCATAATATATTCTTGAGTCTTTATAGAATACAGTACACCATGTGTGCACATGGTGTGTGTGTGTGTGCGTGCTCATATGTGTGTGTATGTAGTATTTCATGTGCAGTATATGCACATGTGTGCATGGCTACATAAACGCCAGAGAATGCTGGGTGGTCTCTCTATCATGCTCCAATTTATATCCTTTAGTCTGAGTCTCTCACTGAAGTTGAAACTAGACTTGGAGGCAGCAAACTCCAGTGATCCTCCTGTCTCTGCCTCCCTCAGCGCTGAGGTCACAGACATGCATGATGCCACATCCAGATTTTTACATGGATTTGAACTCAGGCTGTCAAGCTTGTGGGACAAAGGTTCTCATCCTCTGAGCCATCTCTCCAGCCTCATGAATATGCTAGGTCTTTATGGAGACTTCTCCACCCGCCACGCTGGGTGACCTTGTATGTTGAAGGGCAACATCTTTAACTCCTTATTTCTTCCCACTTTCTCAGCAGCTGAGCGTGCCAAAGGGATTCCAGTGCTGGAAGAGTGGCCACTCATAATCTAGGCAGAATCTATTCTTTTTATCAGAAAAGGATTTTATTTTATTCTTAATTATGTGTTTAATGTCTGAATGTGAGTATGTGCACATAAGGCAGGCACCTGAGAAGTCTAGAGGCATGAGGATTCACTGAAACTGGGGTTACAGACAGCTGTGAGCCACCTGGTATGGTTTCTGGGAATTAAACTGAGGTTCTCCATGAGAGCAGCATTCAATCTTAACCAATGAGCCATCTTCATGTGCATGGCTGGTACCCATGGAGGCCAGAAGAGGGTGTTGAGTCCCCTGGGACTGTAGTTACAGATGCTTGTGAGCTACCATGTGGGTGCTGGGAGTGAAACCTGGGTCCTCTAGAAAATCAGTCAGTGCTCTTCACTACAGAGTCATCTCTCTAGGTCCAGGGACCATTTTTAATATGAGCAAATAAATGATCCCAACAAATGTTTGCTCCCCAAAAGTCAGGAAGTGGAAATATCCTGAAGACAACAACCAGGTGCCCTATCATGCCTCCTGGTCTCTGAGTTCCTTTGTTATTCACTCATCTTCCTACTGGAATCTCTTTACTTCAATCCCCTCTGTGGCGTTGGTATAGTAAAACCCCAAACCACAAGGTAAACAAGTACTATCACCAACCACCTGTTGCAACATTATTTTTCAGACAAAAAAACCAATGGTGTTTAGAAGTACAAAAAACAAAAGCCACAGAGTGAAGCCTGGTTGACCTCAGTTTTATTATTTTGATGCTCTTATTTTCCCATGGCTACAAAAGCAAAACAAAACAGGGGCCTGTCAAACTATGCAGCTTCACAATCAGAGTTTTTAGTGCTCTCTGGGATAACCTGATTTTTACCTGGACCCTCCTGATAGGGAGTTGCTGAGGGCGGGGCATAATCACTCAGGTGCACTTGGGGCGGTGCTGGAGATCATCTCCAGATGCCTCTCTTACTGAATTTTTTTTCTTAAGGGAAGAACAGTTTGAGAATACAGTCCATCGTGACCTGGAAAGCACAGTTGAGTTTGTGGATGTGCAAGTATGTGGCAGGGACTCCTCACATCTCTCACTTAAGTTGTATATTACAACTTTCAAGCACTTGAAATTATCGCAAAATAGTGGTTGAAAAGACATAATAATGATCCATTATAATCCTATAGGATTTTACAAAAGTCCTAGTTAAAAACCTGATATATACGTATATATATATATATATATATATGTATATATATCCTTATTTTTTCTTCTCATACTAAATTATTAGTCAAATCTTAGGTATAAAGGCCTATGACTGATGTACAGAATACTGAAGGGCTGAAGGCAGCATGCTGAAGTGTGAGGAAGATATCCTGGAAGTCTGTGGTTATAAGAAGAGGGTTCCAATGTCATACTAGGTAATATGGAGGCATATTTTGGGGGGACATTCCTTTTAAATAATACTACCATATAATACTTACCTAAAATAGCAGAGTTTATGTTTTCATGCAAGTCTCTTTAAACTTTATAATATTCCCAGAAAAACAAAATGCACAAATGTCATTTTCCTCACCAAATATGTTAAGAATCACATGAAAATACTGAGCTGCCAAAGGCAGGATGTGTTTGATATGGCTGATCTAAGACATACCAAAGCCCCTCAGTCTCTTTGCTTATTTTATAGCCCAAGACACCGTTAAATGCAAGATAAGCCAAATGTACAAAAGTCAATGATCTCAGATTCCAACACAAGAAGACTAAGAGGAAGTTGCGGCAGAAGGATGGATTAGCCCATAGATTCTAGAACCTTCACTTCACTCCATAGTCTGTGGACCATCACTATGCCTCTGAATCTCTCCTTGGATCTCACACTGTTCTCCTGATGGCCCTTTATTCTATGGCTTCCACTTAAAACAATATTGGGATTAATTCCCAGAGAGACAGGGAGAGACACTCAGGGCCAAGATAAAGATATGGACTTATAATAGGAGCTAACCTTTCTTGGCCTCTATCATTTTCCCCCTTATTTAGTAAGGCTTGTCACCTAGGAAGCCTCCACAGAGGTAGTAAGAGATGCCACACTGTCTTCATCATGTGGTCCTCATCAACAAACACTGCTCCCATAATGAAGATGCTACCTGTGAATACTAAAGGAGGGACCATTTTAATCTTCCTGTACAAAAGGAAAGTGGGACCACGAGAGAATACAGTACCCCACCCAAGGCCATAGGACCTGAATAAGCATGCATGTTCTTTTCTATGACTTCTGACCTTGAGCTTTTGGCCACTAAATCAACATCTCGTTATTTACAAACTATAGGAGACTGATGTGCGCTCTCATCCCTTGTCATTGGGAATATGCTAATTTTTATATGCTAATTTTAATATACTAACAATCATAACAAAGACCCAAACTGTTCCTTAAAGGATACCACTAAGAAAATGATGAACCAGTCAGCCCAGTCATGGTTTATTACTCTTCCAATTTGAGAGGGTTGACATTAAGAGGGAATTTTAGGTCTTTTGCCAGCCTATTCTTTTGCCAGGTAGTAGCCTCAACCCTCACCATGGGGCTCAAAAAGTGTTAGATCGTTAAGCAAAGACCACCACTGTGAAAACCTTCCTTGAGCCTACATTTACATGGACACACACCACAAAATCTACACCCTATATTCTGATTGTATGCTCGTCAGAAATCTTAAAGCTTGACCTGCCATTGGTCTAGTTAGGAGGCAGATCACTAAAGAAATCACTCAGAAGCCCAGGGTCTTATTACAGAATCACTATTGTGGAACGCTTGATTGGCTAGAATATAGACTTGGTATATGAAGATGCATTTCTTTCTCCTTAAATTACAATTCAAGAGAGTCAGTTGTATTGGTCTTGGAGGCCTAGGATAATCTATCAACTGGGTTTTTTTTCCCTTTTTTTTCCCTCCTGAGGTGGTGGGTTGGATGCCTTGTGACATTTATTCCCTATGTTATCTTTCTTAGAGAAAGTGTGTGTGTGTGTGTGTGTGTGTGTGTGTGTGTGTGTGTGTGTGTATTGTCAGTGTATGTGTGCAAATATGCTTATGTGTGTGTAAGCACAATGTGTGTGTGAAGCTCATACTGTGTATTTTCCTAATTCACTTCACTTTCCACTTTAACTACAGAGACAGAGGCTCTCCCTGAAACTGGAGCTCACCCGCTCAGCTAGTCTAGCAAGCCAACCTGCTGCGGAGCTCTCTCTTCTTTGTTCTCTGCATGTACTGACATTACAGGAGGACCGCCATACCCACCTGGTGTTTATGTAGGTGCTGGGGATCCAGACACAGAGCCTCTGCTAGTGTGAGTGCTTTATCCACTGAGCCATCATCTCCCTGGCCTGGTTTCTCTAGCTTGTCTTAAAGCTCCACTTCATCTTAACTTCTGAATCTTAGACATTTCTACTTAAAAATCTTATAATCTTGCACAGCTAGTTACAGATTCATTTAATTGTGTGTGAAGGTGCAAGTATTTGTCACAGTGCATGTGTGTATAAGTATCTGGGTGTGTTTATGTGATCGGAGATCATTAGTCAGCCTTGGTACACGATCTCTCAGGAGTCGTCTATCTTATTTTTTTGTTTTTTGTTTTGTTTTTTCAAGACAGGGTTTCTCTGTGTAGCCTTGGCTGCCATGGACTCACTTTGTAGACCAGGCTGGCCTTGAACTCACAGAGGTCCACCTGCCTCTGCGTCCCAAGTACTGGGATTAAAGGCATGTGCCACCACCCCGCAACTGTCTATCTTAGTTTTTGAGACAGCATTTCTCTCTGGTACTGAGACTCACCATTCAGTTAGGCTGGCTCATTAGCAACTGCCAGAGTTCTGCCTGCGTCTACCTCCTCAAAGCAGGAATTACACGTGCATGCCACCAGGCCTGGTTTCTTCTACAGGGACTAGGAATCAAACTCAGGTCCTTGTGCTTGAGTAGCATACACTTTATCAACTGGGCTCTCTCCCCAGCCATGATTTGAAATTTTTATTGTGTGTTAGAATTTCCATGAAGGCTTGCTAAAGCAGATTGTTGGTTCCTACCTCTGACTCAGAAGCTCAAGTGTCCAAGCTATGCTGCCAGGCTGTGGACCATGCTCAGAGAATCTCCAACACATCTTCTTGAGCTAATCCAAGTCCTACTTGGCATCTAGATGGTCATTAGATAGCTATGAAGATGAAAAGTGCTGTCGTCACCTCCCAGGACAGTTGAGGTTTCTGATCTTGGTCCAGAAGACCATATTTAGCTTTGTTAAATATAGTCTTATTAGATTAGCTTCATTTGTCTAATTTGTCTGCCTCTTTATTGGATCCCAATCCTTTGATCCAAAACCTTGGCTTGCTTTCATACACTTCTGTTCTCTGAGCATGTTGTCACCAAGCCATTGTGATCTATGTCCAAATTGCTGATAAAAGAATATTGGATAGGTTATTACATCCCTGCTAATGATATTTATAAAAAGCCAGTGGGTGAGATTGTGGTGGAAATGTAAAATTTAAGCTGTAGCTGAGAGACCTTGTACTCATGGCTTCTTAGGGTTCTATGAAATACCTTCAAGGCACCTTGAGCTCCTGTGCAGTAATATTCAGGGAAGAGTGTGAGCTCTCCTTGCCTATGGCTGGTGGTATTTCAGTCCCCTCTCCCACTGTTGCATTGTTGAGTACCCCAAATTCAGTGTCCTTTGGATACATGTCAAGATCATCTTCAAGTCTTTTCTCCCTGTAAGCATGGATATTCTGGCTCTGCTCAGAGGGTCTTTAGCTCAAGTGTCAAGGATGGAATTTAAAATGTGCCCCATGAGCATGTTTGAATCTTTGCTTCCTGGCTACTGCTGCTAATCAGAAGGCTGTGGAATTTCTAGGCTATAGGACAAAAGTAGATAAATAGAGACCTGGCTTTCTACAATGTGAGCAGCCTGTGTGATGCTCACTGATCCATGAATTAAGCTGTCCTGCCATGCCTTCCTCACCATGTTGAACTGAAACATTCTAAAAATGTGAGTCAAAAGAATTTCTGAGCCAGGAGTAGTGATGCAAGCCTGTAATCTCAGCACTTGGGGAGGCAGAGGCAGGTGGATCTCTGTAAGTTTGAGGCTAGCTTGATCTACAAAGTGAGTCCAGGACAAGCACGGCTACACAGAGAAACTTTGTCTCAGGAAAAAAGAAAGAAAGAAAGAAAGAAAGAAAGAAAGAAAGAAAGAAAGGTCGAAAGGTCACAGTGGTATGAAAGTAACAAACATGCCAGGCAATACACATTGCCAGAAGTGTTGCAAAGCACCGCTGTTATATATAGTGTCAGCTCATCCCATGAAGAGGAATGTTCAAGAAGGGATGGGTTCTTCTGACTTCTCTGAAGATGGAACCCAAGGAGGAGATCAATTGATTCATGGCTAACGAATATGATGGATCACATCCGTGAAGCACTTACTGCATCCAAGGTGAAGTGGTTTATGCATTTGGTATCACTGATATTGCACAACACCCATAAATAATGCCAAGAAATAATGATATTATCCCAATTTTACAAAGAACAAAATGAGGGCATGCTGAGGTTCACAATACCAAGATGGGAGTGCTGCAAATCCAGAACCTCCCTATTTACTTCCTTTGAAAGATATCACCCAGCATTCTCAGTTATGAAGATTGGACCTTTGTATTCAGCACATTGGGCATCTGATGGTTACCAAGCAGGTCTCAGAAAGCCCAGAGTCAACACATCCAAAATTCCCATAGAAACAAATTCCTAAAAGTTCACTACAGGGTGATGAGATGAGTGCTTTTATAGTACATAGAAGCACAACCCTTATATGGCCACCAGGGATGTGCTGAGATAGAAGGTAGCTAGGAAATCGAAACATTCACACCCAAGAGGTTTTCATGCATTCTGCTGGTTAGTGCTCTAGGGAAACAATGCTTGGGGCATCGTGACGGAGGTTGGATTGGGCAGAGATGTTGATTTCTATAGAGAGGTCTCCGAATCCGTGAAAAGTCCCATCCTTTTAGCAGTTCTCAGTCAAGACAAGGGGAGTAGGTTTTATGCCTTGTACTGAGTAATCATGAGTTGAGAGCTGCAGAGGGAGAGGGAGGGTGGGGGTGGGGGTGGGGAGGGGGGGAGATTTTAGACTTCAGCTGAAATTAATTCTGTAGAAGATAATAGGCTATACGTTTTCATAAGCCATTACTCCCAGTAGCAGGATGAGTGAAGACTGGGGTCCTAAAATGACATTCTGAGGACATATGGTAGAATCCACCACAAGAGCAGCGGTGCAATACCCACCTTACAGAAATCACTCCCTCATGCTCATGGAGCAATTGTTACTTATGAACATTCAAGGTCTCATTTGCATGGTGGACCCTGAGAAGGCAAGAGTTACATGTTCTAACAACTAAGTATATAAAACCCGAAATTAGGATAAGACCATTAGTTAAGGATGGGGAAGTAGTAAACGGAAAATGCAGAATTAAAGAGATCAGAGAACAAAGAAAGGAGAAAGGACGAAGGACAGAGAAAACAGAAAGGGCTTATCCTGCAGTGCCACCAATATTCTCGCAAGATTTACATAGTCCTTGGAGTAAAAGTCAGTGTTAAATTACGTCCAAATGCTTTCTCCACATCCCTGGAAAGCTGAGATCACAGGATACTGCAGAACATGCGACATCAAGCAAAACACCTTCAAATTCCAGTAGAATTTGACACCCAGTGGGCATCAAGGACCTCAGTATCTGAGAGGGACCAAGCAGATCTGATATAGGCTCTGAGCAAGCAAAAACATCCAGCAAAAGTAAGCCATTCATTATTCTGGTCTTGTCTTACTGATAAGATGCTCATCAAAGCACTTAACTCCAATGCAGGTAAGGTCGGAGGAGCAAATGTTTGATTCATTTTATTTCTTAAGAACTGGAAGTTTTGATATCCGTTTGTTACTCCCAGCTGGTAGCACAAGCATGCCCGGGAAAGTAGATATTGATTGATCTCAGAAAAATCTTGTTCATATTTTTTTTCTTTCTTGGCTTTTTAAGCACCCAGTTCTTTAATCTCAAGACTGTGAAAATGATTTGCTCTTGGAAGGAAAAGTATGTGCATAGCAAGGTCCTTTTGTATGTAAATCCCAAAGAGTATCGTATGTGAGGACAACCAGAACTGCCCAGAGTGAGTCACAGCACAGAGAAGGCCCATGTTCAATCAGAAGGTGGAAAGATTGTATTTTAGATAGCCCAGCCCCTTTCTTCCTACTTTTCTTGACCATCATCCTCTTGGGGTCTGGCCCTCACAGAGCTTTATCTACCTTCTCAAGCCACCATTGTTAAGAAAACAAGCTTTTACATGCATATGAGAAATAATGAATTCCCCAATCCATCTGATGTCTTTGTATAGCCTACCATTTCCTTATTAAGTAAATGATGGGATTGTTGCTCCACCAAATCACTTTCTCTATAACATGAACAGTGATGATGGGTGCTACTAGCAAAGGGTATAGCTGTATGCGTTCTTTATTGCCACTGTGTCTGAGAACGGAAATATATTCAGATCATCTGTCTAAATTAGTATTCAAGACATACTTCAGTAGTATTTTCACCATGCAATAAAATAGCCAGAGAGACATATTGGGAATGTAAATATCCAGAGCCAGTTTTCAACAGAAGCAGAAAAGCAGGGCACACAAATAAGCTCTCTCCAATGCCAAGACTAACGCTTTCAATGTGGAGGATTTGGAGTTATTTATCTGCTCAACCCCCCGGGAGAGGAGGGGGCATTCATTCCTACGATTGCCGTTGAAAAGGTTAACATTT
This sequence comes from Acomys percivali, assembly GCA_907169655.1. NCBI lineage: Eukaryota > Metazoa > Chordata > Mammalia > Rodentia > Muridae > Acomys > Acomys percivali. The sequence continues at coordinate 13,760,727 of OU015753.1, forward strand.
CTATGTTCCATGTTGTATGCTGACCAAGGCATGAGCTCCAGAAGGGTTCTTGGCAGCAGTCGGTTGTACAGAACATTCACCCGCATCCAATTTAGATTCAACAGACTCTCTGTGTTTTGGGGGTTGGCTTACAACACTGACAGTGACATCTGTGCTTCCCCAGGAGTTCAGAGCTCAGCAAATAAATGACTACACGGTGTGACAATCCCACAAGAGGCCGCTGTGCAATGGTAATGGCGAGCATGGCGACAGTAGCTATTAACTTGTCTCTTTGGGATTGGGTGCTTCTCAAAGGGAAGGATTACTCTTTACTTCCATTCTTTAAATCCTCCAGCCTTGGTCCACCTCTCCATGGACAGGAAAAAAGTGGCCCCAGCTTGATTTTTCCATAAAGCCACAGAGGACACAGGAGTCCCAAATAGAAACAGCCCGCTGCTGCTGTAGTAGGACAGGTTGCTGATTAGCAAGATGTATAAGAAAACTGTGGTTTTAGTAGGACAAATGGAGAGAGGTAAGGAATTGCAATTGTGTCTATATCATCCTAGGGTGACTATCTAGGCTAGCCAATATGGTAGCCACTGGACACACATGGATACACTCCAAATATGGTCATCGTGACTGACTACAACAGTCACTTTTGTGGTAGATGTGACCAAACACCTGACATAAGTTAGGAGAAGGAATGTTTCATTTCGACTCATATTTGCAGATGATGTAGTCCTGAGCCTCCCATGCCATTGATTCTGGGTGTGGCAGGCTAGCATGGTGGTGGCAGGAAGTAGAACAACAGAGAATGGGGACCCAAAATGTAACACCCAAGAAACCCACTTTCTCCATCTTAGGTCCTACCTATTAAGGCTTCCAGAACATCCCAAAATAGTGCCAGCAGCTGGGGGCCAAGTTTTCAACACATGAACCTCTGGAGGGGTTCAGGGGGGTGCGGATTTCAAATTCAAACCAAAGCACTAAGGGACTGAATTTCAAATGTTGTTTCATTAATATTTAAGTGTCATTGGCTTAAAAAAGAGAGAGTAGCAGGATCATGATGCTCCTGCCTCCCCCATGGATAGTTAGCAACTCTAGAAATCTGTCTTTCAAAAGTGCTTAGCATAGGTCACATCAAAGGCTGTCAAAGGATGCTTCTTCAGCTGGAGACCCAAACAAGAAAACATCCAAGAGTTTTGAGCTTTTCCTTTATCCCCCAGCTCTACTTGGCTGGCAGCCTGGGCTGTGCACTGGTGTAACGGGGAAAATGAGAAGCAAGTAAATCAAAGACTTGCTGTATTGAAGTGCTTTGGAGAGAGCAAGGATTTCCCCCTGGGAAGTGGAAGGTTAAAGGTGAGCAAAGATAAATATAAAAGACCAGAGACCAAGAGCAGAGTTTAAAATCTGGGAGAGGGGCCAGGGAAAAGGCTTGCAGCAGAAGCATGCCTGGCTTAGCTCTGATCCCTAGCACCCATGTGGAGAGCTGAGCCCAACTATCTACCCTTGTAAAACAGCACTGGGGAGGCAGATATCAGGGTCATGAGGCTTGCTGGCTAGCTGATCTAGCTGAATTGGGGAGCTCTAGGCTCAATAAGAGACCCTGTCTCCAGTAACTAAACAAAGAAATGAATTAATGAATGAATAATGGTGAAGAGTAAAAGAGGAAGGTACTGCAGGAAGCTCTGGTATCCATAAACACGCATGGAAACACACACACACAGAAGAGAGAGGCAGGTAAGGGAGAAGGAGGAAGAAGAAGAGGAGGGGGAAAGAGCATGTGAAGAGAGCAGAGACAATCTGGAGAAAGCAGGAGGCATTTGGGGATGTCTATGGAGAAACCCTATTTTCATGACCTTTGTCACTCTGATGGATCCAGCTTGCTTGTTCTCTAGAGGTTGCTGTATTGACATGACTTTTCAGTTCTGTTAGGAGTTTGATATCTACTCAGGAGAGAGAAAGCCGAGCTGTGCATAAGAACAGAAAAGAAAGAACCTGATTGGGAAACGATGAGTAAACTGCACAAGGAAGGAGCCAAGTGCTGCTGGCTGAGGGCACAGGCCTTGCAGCTTGGAGGAGGCAAGAGGGTGACAATGACCTTTGGTATTTATCTCCTCACATTCCAGAGGTGCTGGCTGTTCCTCTGGTCAGATCAAAAAGGCCAGCAAAACTGAAGCTGCTGTTTTGGGAAGTGGGAGGGTACATCAATGCCTGCACGAAACATCTCCAGCTCTGACTGCAAGGTTGACTCAGAGGGTATGACAAAATCCCCAGATGGAGCAATTTCAGTGAGTTTTTCTGGGAGGATTAAAAAGAATCCAATTACAAAATCACTCAGACCAATCATAGGAATGGTGGGCTTAATAGCTCTCCATTAGCTGACTGAACTAGGATAGCAGAGATAAATGAAAAAGCAATTCTCTTTGATCCTGGGCAAGGACTGCTTTTCTTCTCTCACCAAAGACGATGAGTAACTGTTCTGGGAGGAAAGAGGGAGCTATGGAGAATATAGTGAGAGAGTCTCACCAGAGTTCACACAAATTCCGGACACAGGCTATCTGCATGGGGTAGGGCACTGCTCATTGTGTGTCAGTTTCCTAGGGAAACAGCTGCATCTTCAGAAACAACAACAACAGCAACAACAACGACAACAACAACAACAAAAATCAGCCTTACCATGAGAGAAAAGTGGCTCAAAGAATCTAATCTTGGATGAAGACAACTAATGTATCAGTGTTGTTTTCCCTCTCCAGGGTCTCATGTTTATGACAGGGCAGTGAATCACGGGAACATAAAGAGGGATAGAATGGATCCTGGAGACGGACACACCCTGACTCAAATAAGCTCTCTGGGTGGTTATTATTTATTTATTTTGGAGTGCTGAGATTAAAATTCAAGGTCTCATACATGCTGAGCAAGCATTCTACCATTGGCCTAAGCTTCATCTGTAGAGAAGATCTTGATCAAATTTATTTGCTTCTTGGATCCCAGTTCTTCACCTGGTGTCATAGAGATAGCTACAGAATGCTTAAAATAGTGTCTGTAACAGAAGGAAAGGATCCTACGAGGGTTGATATGATATGAATAATGATATAATAATAATATAAATAATATATGAATGATATAAAAGAAATGATGATAGCATCCTTATGTTGTCTTCAAACAGTGAGAATATGACTCTAGGCAGAGTGGACACAAAATAGGTGTATAATATGGTTGCTTCGGGGGCACTGGGGGCAAAGAGAGTGACAGGAAAGGGTCATGATTAAAAGGGCAAAAGAGGAAAACTATATTCTGAGCACCCGTATAACACCTCATAGAAAATACTTCCAACTATCTGAAGATCAAGGAGAGATGGTTGGAGGTTGGTGCATAAAAAGGAAAATGGGAACAAAGTCATGGAGATACAATTTCTTCCCAAATTCTGTTGCTGATACACAGGGCCTGGGGGATGCCTGAGTGAGTGCTTCAAGAATAACAGCTATCAGAGGTAGCCCCAGGGTTCTCTCAGACAGCTCTGGCCTCCTGCTCTTGGTGGAGCCAGAGGTCAATAGGCAGAAAATTACAGTGCATCCTTAGGGGTCAAAGTCCCACATTTCCCAGCCTAGATAAGGTAGTTATTAGAGAGCAGGAAAGAAACTCTGGGTCCCATGATAACACAGTGTGTTAACCAGAAATACAACTCTCTGAAACCATATTGCCACTGGGCGTTCATTCAGTCTTTATTCAAAGACCCAGCAGCTGCAGGGGTTGGAAGAGATTATCTTTCTCATTGGAAAAAAAATTCTATATAGACCTAGGTTTCTTACTGATGATGGAGGAAAACTTAAAGCTGCATCAAGAGTGGCCACTGGCTCTGTTACAATAACCGTATTTACTCCATGCAGAGCCAATCATTTATCTATCCTGTGAATACTTATTGAATGTGTATATTAACCAAGCCCATACTTGGCAAATAATCATTGGTTGGTAATCTTAGAGTTTCCAATATTACTAAAGAAGTATGAAAGACTTTAGTCTATATTATTTAATAACTTTAAAATGTGAGATGTAAAATCCTAAAATTGAATAAGCAGGGCTGTCATTCCAGCCCTCTCACTCGTCTCCCAATACTCAGGAAGTTAAGAACTGTGAGTCTGAAGCCAGCCTGGGCTACATAGAGAGTTCAAGGCCAATCTGTACAATCTAGTAAGATTCTGACACAGAAAACACAGAGGGGGTTGGGGAGGATGGAGAGGAATTGCCTATCCACTGTGGTGGCTGATGTTATAATCAGTCCACTGTAGTTCTTTTTATCTTTAAAAATTATTTTTATTTTTTGAGATTATGATTACATCACTTCCCCATTCTATTTCCTCCCTCTAATCTTCCAGTGTACCCTTACTTATTCTTTTTCAAATTCATAGTCTCTTTTTAAAATTAGTTGCATGCATGTGTGGTTCTCATATGTATCTTTTGGTCACTGTTCTCTGCTAATTTTGGAGTATCTATTCCCCTCCCCACAATACACTCACATACAGGATACACACATATAAATATTCATGCAAGTGTGTCTGCATGTCAGCACTCTGTCTGTCTGTCTGTCTGTCTGTCTGTCTGTCTGTCTGTCTCTCTATCTCTCTCTTTCACACACACACACACACACACATACACACACACACGCGCGCACACACACACACACACACACTCTCCAAGTGGGCTGTTAACCACACAGTTGTATTATTTTAGGCCAGTGTAGGAGAGAACAAGGCAAATACAGTCTAAGTTCTTTAATCCTTTGGAGACTAGGGAAAGAGAGAGAGAGAGAAAAATCTAGAGCCTTCCAAGCAATGACCAACCAAATTCTGTCCCTGAACATCAGAAGAAAAACATTTGTTGATTTCCTGAGGCTTACTAAGCCCCGCACAAGGCAGCCGAAGCTAGAGGTTGACACCTCTGCCAGTCTCAAGATGGAAAGTCATTGTAGGCGCTATCTCGGAAGCATGGCGACTAGGAATGATAAGAGGGGAGAGAGTGAGCAGAGATGACAAGAGCAGGGACCTGTCACAATGGTCAGCATAGATGAGACAAAGACAGAGGTCAGGGGAAAAAAACAGGCTGCTCTTCCCTCCAACGATTCCTAAGCTTGGTTTAGGTCCTGGCGTACAGCAGGGGCACAATATGTCTGAGTCCCACTTCTGTCCTTTCTTCGGGGAATCAATCTTAGCACATCCTGCCTCGGCTACTCTTGATGTTAATGTATTGCAACACTTTGGGGAGTCATGTGGGGTCTAAATGGCAGGCTCCCACCAGAAAACCTTATGAGGGAGGGGCTAGGAAAGCAGCTCAATGACAAAGCACTTTTCAAGCATGCACAAAGTCCCAGGTTCTATCCCTTGCACGACACACAGGAAGTTTTAAGGACTACTGAGGGACTCTCTGATGTATTTCTTTGCATCTCTTCTACACCAGTAATGTCTTTTGGATGCGTAAGATGTGCCACAAAAAAATCATTAATTCAAATACCAACGTCATTGCTAGGAATTTTAAGTGCACTATCAATCTGTGTACGTGTGTATGTGTGGGTATATTATGAATGTGGATGTGAGAGCATGTGTTAGTGCATGTGTGAATAGATAGCCACATCTGTGCTTCTGTGTGAGGAAATTGGAAATCCACTTTGGGTATCAGTCCCCAGGAGTTATCCAGTTAATTTCATGTTTTGTGTTATTCTATTTTCTTCTTGTTTGAGACAGAGTCTCTCACTGGAACCTTGGCCTCATCAAATAGGCTACAATAGTTGGCCATCAAGCCTGGAGGATCTACCTATCTCTACCTCATTAATGCTGAGGTTGCAGGTGTACACTGCCACACTCAGCTGCTTATGAGGGAGCTGGGGACTGAATTCAGATTCTCTCACTTGGGCTTGCAAGTGATTTTCCAACTGAATGATTCCTCAAGTTCCCGTTATCTATTTTTATCCTTACACAAAAAATGATATCCCATTGGTACTATTATATGTATATTGCATATAAGCAAATTGAGGCTTCAAAGGAACCCGTCCTCATCCTTTAGTTGCACAAGTTTCTAAAGATGATCAGAATCAGGATTTACATTTGGGCCCAAGGTATGAGTCCTTACGTTTCCCTGCATAGGGAGAGAATTATCTTGCATTGAGCTCTGGGAACCACACTCATTTAGAGAAGTCAAGAGTAAAAGGACCCGGAGCTTTAGGTGCAAAAGTGCTATTTGGCATGCCGTGCTCCCAGCCAGTGCTGCAAATAAGATGAGATGAAGGAAGAGTCAGGGGTCATTGGCAAGAGAAGATTAAAGGCAGAAGCTGACTGCATGCTCTTATGAAGAAAATATCACATTCAAAGATGGAACTGTGCCTTCCTCAGGAGCACGGATGCTGTCTCCTGAGCCTTCAGACATAAAACTCACTCATTTCAATGCCATGACTCCAGCCAATTTCCTGTATGAGATCACACACAGAGGAGCTAATTTGAGATTACATGCCTGCTGCCCTTTCCTATGAAGAGTCTCTTCTGGCTTCTAATTAAAGTTTTTCTTCTATGACAAATGCCAAGATGTCAAAGGATTCATCTTAGGACAGAGAAGTGTCAGGGACTTGGGGGGTGTAGTTTCTCTGTGCCTGCGTGAGCTTTGTTGCTAGCATTGGATGTCATTGATGGACCCAAAAGTCATGGGATTTGGAATCCTTTGAACTACAGTGAACCAAACTGTCAAGGATTGGTTATCCATGCACACCTGACAGGTAGAGAATCCCCACTGCTACCCATGGATGCTGTGGAAGGGCTGGTGTGATGGTAGTCCTAGAGCAATGTCACAGAGAATAGAATGGCTTACTCCCAAACCTAGAAATAAGAATGTGGTTCAGAACCAAGAGACATCCATTCGAACCTGAGAAGTCTAAGGAAGGAAAATTGCCATTATTGAGCACCTACTATGGGCAAGGTATTTTGAGAGCTGCTGTAGTTTGACTGTGGAATGTCTCTCCAGAGGCTCGTGAGTTTGAGCACTTGGTCCAAGCTGATAGTGCTATGTGGGAAGGCTGTAGAACCTTTAGGAGCTGGAGCCTTGAAGGGAAAAAATAATGGATGGAGGGCCTGGGGGCAAACTTTGAGGTTTTGTATCACAAGCTCACTTCCGGTTCATCCTCTCTTTGCCCGCCACCAATGCAACATGACCAGCTGGCCTCCGAATCCTACCGCCACGCGTTCCCCATCATGACAGAAGGTACCCTCTCAAACTGTAAGCCAGAAAACCATGTGTTCCTTATTTTTCCTTGTTGTCAGGTATTTTATCGCAGCAATGAGGAAATGGATGTAAAACAAGGGCTTTCATAGACTCTTCCAACTTGCACAATACCTAAAATCAGGCATCATTACTAGGATGAGTTGAAAGTGCTGTTTGCTTAGGATCAAACAGCCTCAGTGATGTAGAGTTAGGATCAGGTCTCAGATCTACCAGAGTTTTTCAATATTTGTATCTAACTTCTGAGTCCCAGGTTCCTCTCCTGGAAAACATGGTTGTTAATTCCTGAGCTACCCATTGTTCCAGGATAGGGCAGATGGGATTCAAAAAACAAAACAAAAACAAAAACAAAAACCGATATGCCTAATGAATGTTGATCCCACAAGGATGCTGCATGTTGGGGACATGGTGGGAACTATTGTTGGTCATCATTCCTCATGCCCATCATGAGGTACCTTTGGTTTCTGTCTGGTGTCTCTCTAACTGAGCTCTGGCTGTTGTGGGAACCTACTACAAGCTCATGCTCAGATGCACGTGAGTAACAAAAAGCAAAGCAAAATACTAAGTCATGGCTGCCTATAACCAAAACCCAGGCATTTTGTAAGGGCAAGACTGATTCTTGCCCAACCTGCTTTCCTACCAAAGAGGGTTGCCCACTGTCTCCAGCTACACCTTCTAAAGGAGAATGAGTGAACTGATAGTTTCTCCATTCATCTCAGAGCCTCGAGGATGCTACACATGTGTGCTACCACTGAGATACATTCCAGGTTCAGAACAGGCTCTTTCTGAGCGGGCTCATTGTTTTTCTTCCAGCTCTTCCTTCAGGTACTCTCTCTTGATCCCACACTTCTTTCAATTCCTTCACCTCATCTCCAAGAGACTCTAAGGATCTACCTGCTACCAGAACGTAATCACAACGATGACATCAGTGACTCTTTAGCACTTTAAAACATTCTAAATGGCATTGTTAAGCTAATTGAAACTTACTTCATTTTTATCTTAGTAGAACTGTTTCCACTTGGGTGACTCCCACTCCACAAAAACATATTACTACTACAAATGTTTCATTTCTCAGTCTTGTTTGATCTGCACTGCAAATTTTTCCGGTTACTGCTTCTGTTACTGGGACTATGTGTTGATGGTCATTGCTGTTGCTATCATAATGGAAAAATTCAGAGGAAGAAAAGAATATATGTGATATAGAGAGAGGAGGGAAGGAGAAAAGGAACAGCGTAGTGTCTCTATTGAACCAATAATAAAATAGTCTTAAAAGAATAGGATGGATCCTTGTAGTCAAAATAATGAAGTTAAGCATGTGATAGAAGAGCCACTGTGTTTAGGTTAAATAGTAAATGTCTCCCATAGGTTCGTGTGTTTAAACATGTCATCTCCAGCTGTTGGGGGTATGTTGGGAGGTTTTGGAACCACTGGGGCCTGTGCATGGCTGCTGAAGGTGAGTCACTGGGGGTAGGTTTCTCAGGATTATAACCTGACCTCATTTCTAAGCTCCCTGCTTCCTGATCCACTACTTTTGAGCCAGCAGCAGCTGCGAGCTCCTACCACCATGGACTCAGCCTCCCCAGCCACCATGCCTGGCCAGCTGCGGACTGGCCAGCTGTGGTGGACTGTTTTTTTCCCAACTGTGAGCCAAAGTAAACCTCTCTTCCATTAGGTTGCTTTTGCCAGACATTTGGTCACGGTGATGATAAAAAAAAAAAAATGCTGCTTTTCTGTTCCTTCCTATTCAAGTTGCTGGAATGTCTAAACTGGATCTGACCACACTTATTTAAACTTTGGAAGGCTGAAGCAGGGTGATTGCAAGTTCTAGTCCAGCCTGGGATGCTTAATGAGACCATGTCTCAAGACAGAACAAAACAAAATGAACAAAAACTTTCCATTCTATTACTGGGCAAAACAGGAGCCATCACTGTTCCCAGCTCTCGTTAACAAGGATATAGGTAATAAGTGAATGCAAACTTCAGGAGAACAACCCCTGAGCTAGCACTTGTGTCTGCTCGTTACCAAAGTAGACTCAATTATGACTCAGCACTGAGTCACCTTTTTCATATCAAACCCTGCTACTCAACACCGAGGCATTCAGAACACTGTAGCCCAATGCCCATGCCAGAGCACCTTCCGAGTTGGGCACTGGGAGTTCTCTGAGCATAATTTTTCAGTTTTATGAACAGCTGTGTCATTGGACCTCCCAGACTCCATTTTCTTACTTGAACAAACTCAGAGCATGTCATTGGCTGTATTTCATCCCATCAAGCTCATTAGTGGCAGTTTAATGCTATACTGATTCAGGACATCTTGTCTTCAATCTGTCAGTGTTTGCAATGTGGCCAGTTAATCAAAGGAAGCAAAGGAAAGAATTCTACTACCTTGAGTGGATGCGAGGTTTAATCGGCAAGCGTATTCTTTGTCAACAGTCCTGGTAACTTTATCCTTAATGTATCTTATACCTCAGAAGTGCAGAGGAAGTGGAGGTGACACAAATACAAATGGGCATCTGGGGGCAGACATTATATAGTTGTATCTTGAATCAATAGAAGTCATCCA
>OU015753.1:13782492-13827260 GCA_907169655.1 Acomys percivali
TACATTCCAGTCCTGGTTTCATTGACCTCTTCCTAGCCGTGAAGCCACTGGTGAGGCTCTGTTTTCTTATTGTTTAATTTGCAAAGTGTGTATATTGATCATGCTGTCTTCCCAGATTTGTGGGGAAATTTAAAAGAGGCAATCCGAATCGATGCGGGTGCTTGGAAAAAGCATGCCTGACTTAAAACTGCCTTTGCTGTATCACTTAGGATCTTGACCACTGCTTAACTGGGAAAGGCTAGGCTCCACGTTAGGCTTTCCTGAAATCCACTGGGTGGTACATAGGTCTCTTAAGATACTGATGGATGCAGGGTTAAAGGGGATTTTATAGTCAGATCAACTGGGGATACAAGGGAGGGTCAAGTGCAGTTAAGTAGCTTCCTTTAATGCTGGTTTAGAGCCCAGTGCAGCATGATTCTTGAACCTCCAAATGGAGCTATGGAATACAACTTCATCCACGCATATTTGATTTCCAGGCTCTTTCCATTGAAATTCACAAGGGTGGTGATCTCAGGATGTCATGTAAGAAGGCTGTCGTAGGTAAATCAATCCATAATTACTTCTGAGCATTTGCTCAGCACCACACACCATGTGAGGGCAACAGAAGAAAATGTCATGGTTTAGCCTTCAAATTCTGAGGCGCTTATTAGGAGAAAACCGAGCCAAACAGTTTTTGGAACACTTCACTCTAAATTTGGAAGCAGGATGCTTAGGAGTCAAATGAAATGGCTCTTGTGTGGGGGTACAATAGGGAGCAGAGGGGGCTGAGATAAACAGGGGCATGGAGGGCGTACTGAAGGGGAAATTGTCAACTCAACCTTGACTCGTTGTGTTAGTTTATTTTCTGTTGTTCCACAGATACCAAGGGGTGACATATTTAAAAGGAGGAATTTGTTATGAGTTATGGTTTTAGAGTTTCCAAACTACTATTTGCTGCCTCTGTTGTCTCTAAACTGTGGACAGCCAAAAACCTTTTGGTGAAAGGGAGGGTGGACATAGCTGCTCACCATCGCGGTGACCCGGAAGGAGAAGGACGTGTTACTCTTCAGTGACATATATCCCACTTACTCTAGCAAAACCTCACCTCCTAAACTTCCCGCTACCAGCTGGGGACAAAGCCTTCAACCCGCGAGCCTGTGGGGACAATTCGTATTCAGTCATCGCTGCCAGGTAAGGATATGAGCTAAGGACTGCCATATCTTTTAAAGAGTCACAAGATCTGAGTAATCTGGATTCTTTCATGCAAAATATAGCACATTTATAAAACCCTTATGAATATAACATAGGATGAACACAATATATCTTTGAGCTAAATTCAGCTCCCATGGCTTCGCTTTGGCAATCTTTGTCCTTTGCCAATCATTCTCAGATGGGGTAAGTTTGTTCCTTGAGACATTTGTCAATGCCTGGGCACATTTTTTTTTTTTTTTTGTCACAACTGGCATTACAGGCAACTAGGCGGTAAAAGCTGATAAATAACCTTGTCAACAGAAAATAATTTGTACATCTGTGATAGTCAAAGTGCCCAAGGGAAAGGTGCTTGCTCTACGCCACAGGTCCTCAGGTGTTGGGAATATGAGGCTCTTGTGTTTGTGTTCCTGCCTGTGTGACTTTGGAAATGCCCTTTTTCTGGTTGGTAAAAGAAGATACTTGGACTAATTGATGCTCCGGGGACTTTCCAGCCCACGGCCTGAGGTCATAGCAGTCCTCATATTGGCAGTGACCTAGCACAAAGGCTCTCTGCAGAAATGCCATTGATGGGAAATGATAGCTATGGATGAGAAAACACAGCCTAGGAGTGTTCCCAACCTGGAATACTGTTTGTCCTTTGGACGTGTTCCGAAGCTTCTTTCCCTCATATCTCACTCAAGGCACTTGAAAAATTTGAAGCTGATGTTGGAAGGCTCCTAAATCATCCTGTACAATTTTGTTTTTAGAGACTATTCATATTTTCAAAGGGGAAAAAAATCAAAGGACATACTCCAATTTAATATGCCACTGCCTTTCTGAATAGAGACAGCCTTTCAGATATGGACTTCGAGTCTTGGCATTGTATGTGCCTGTGTATCTCCTTGGAATTCATGAGCAAAGTTATTTTCTGTTTTGTTTTTTGTTTTGTTATCTCCATTGTTTAATTTAATTGTGCCCACAGAAGAAGTGAGGCCAGCAGTTAGATCAGGTACCTGGAGGAAGGATGATGCCCAGGCTAGGAGAAGTGGTGATGGGCAAAAGGCACATGATGCAGTGTTTAGGCTCCTGCGCTTACACCTCAGCATCACTGCTGAGCATCTCATCCCCAGGCAGCCTGAGTCACTCTGGTTGCTGCCTTAGTTGGGGATTATAAAGCAACATAAGCTGAGTGGGCTTATTTTTATAAATAAGAAAGATCGTAGTTCTGGAAGCTGGAAGTCTAAGATGAATATGGTGGCAGACTCGGCGTCTGTTGAAGGCCTCGCTCCTGATTCATAGCAGGGGTTTTCAAGCTTCATCCTTCTGTGGCAAAAGGATAGAGGGGATCTGTTGTGAGTATCTCTCACAGCGATACTGAACTGGCTTCATTTGTGTTGTTCTAGTAACCCAGGTGAGGACAACGTTCATTTGGCTTACAGTTCCAGGTCACAACCATCACAGACATGAACAACTCAAAGCAATTAGTCACATCATGTCGGCAGCCAGGAGTAGAGGGAATGAAATGGACACATGCTTGCTTTTTGGCTGTTTCTGCTCAGCTGACTCTCTTGAGTATTGTACAGTCAGCGTCCAGTGTGCGATGAAATGGTGCTGCTGGCACTCGGGGTGGAACTTCCTGCCTCAATTAATAATCAAGACTGTCCCTCAAAGATGTGCCCACTCATCAGCCTGGCCTAGACAATTCCTCACCTCAGGCTTCCTTTCCAGGTCATTCTGGGTTGTGATGAGTTGTTGATTAAACGCTAACCATCACAGGTTGTAACCGCACTCATGAGGACTCTTAGCCATCCACCTCCCAATACCATCGCCTCAGGAATGAGGTTTTCAATGCACAAACATAATGTTCAATCTTCCTTATGACCCTTGTTGGTACTATTGCCTCTTTCTTCAACACGCTACAGGATTTTTCAAACCGGGCTACATTTCTTGGGCGGAAGAGCTTTCTGAGCTGCTGGAAAAGGCATAGAGAAATGCTTCAGGATTTCTGGATACTGACCCCTCCAGCCTTCCAAGAACATATGTGGCTTTAGTAATACTGACCTTCCTTCAGGGGCTCAAGAGCTGTCTGTCAATAGTATTTGATTCAACAGGAGTGTGCAGATTGCTATGACAAGTTCTTCCAGAATGGTAGTGTAAACCTGAGGGTTCAGGAGTTGTGACAAAGCAAACCTCTGCCCTAGGTGGAAAAATACCATTTGTTCCCATGTCTTTGCTAGGGGCTTTGCGACCCAGAGTCATTACACTTCCATCTTTGGGCAGTGCTTACTCTCCTGCAGCTTCTTGTGCTTTTCACTGTTCAGGTTAGGAAGTTCTGTCTGCTAGCACGATAGGTCTGTGAGCAAACGCAGGTTGTTTGTGCCAGTTCCACATGCATGCGTATGACATGCCGAATGTAGAGGCGAAGGGCAGTGTTGACTGGCGGGCAGTCTTGCTTTAGATTTCCCTTAATGCAGACACTGAAACTAACCCTGGAAGCCAAGTTCACTGGGAATGGATTCCAGGAAGCATTGTAGTAAAATAAAGCATTCAGATCTGAAATAAAAGAAAACAGGGAGCAAGGACATTTTCTTCCTTATTTTTCTTTTTTCTTTCAACCAAATGCATTATATCTATTTATTCATTTGTTTATCAGACAACCCAGCACTAAACATTTATTTTCTATAACAAAGCCCCACAAAATATCAGGTGCTACTGAATAAACTAAATTGCAAGAACTGAGTTCCACATTTTCAAGGTTTTGTACTCTATCATAAGCATCATGCATGGGTCATCGATGAGGTCATTGATGAGGAATGCTTGTTCATATTAGTGTCGAAAAATGTTTGGGTTGGTCAGAGTAGGAATTCTTAGAAAATGTTTATTCATTATCCATAGCCTATCAAGAATTTTTATCAAGAATATTTCAAAGTGTAGGGCTAACCATTTGTAAGAAATGCTCCAAATAATGTTAATAGTATTTGTGAAATAACTTTGACCAACTCATTAAAATTATAATAAAGTGAGAAAAAGTCATATAAAACTAATGGAAGAGGAGAAAGAGGGTGATGGTAACGAAATGATAGAAGCTACTAAATAGTAACAGGAGGAATTATTTTTAAACCTGTGGTGGAATAAGGAGAATCATAGAGGCATGAGGATTTTTTTTTTTAAACCAAAGAAATCCAAATGTCCTCAGAAAATGGTGGTGCAGGTGGAGCCAAAAGGATCATGCCTAGCTGAGAGACTATATGAGGAGACTGTCTATTTTCTAGATCACTTCCACTACACATCACACTGGAGGACTGCCTCCTGGCAAAAGACCAGAAATACATTTCGTAGATTTGTTTACTTTGGTTTTGTTTTATAGTTTTTTTCATTGAAAATATATGCTTTTCTCATATAATATATCTTGGCTATAGTTTCCCTTTCCTCTACTCCTCCCTGTTGGCATACTTTTATATCTATTTAATTTTGGTTTCTTATACCTCCCTTCCACCAACTCTCCAACACTAGGTAGGAGAGAAAGAAGGTTGGTGCAGAGATGGGGTGTAGGTCTCTTTACTACTTCCGGCTGGTTAGGGTTGTCAGGTTCTTTGGGATCAATATCAATCTCGGTCATCACTATATCCAGCAGTCCAGCCAACCAGCAACCAGCAAACGCAGCAGCAGAACAAACCACCAGCAGCCTTCTTTCCCTTCCAACTATCTTGTCTCAGAGTGTTCGCCAAAATATCCTTTTCCTTTCTCTGGGCTCTGATATTTATACCCTCTCCAAGCCCCCTCATAATTCAACTAACTGCAGGTGGCAAAGGCGATGCCCCTCTCTGAGCCACATGATTCAGTTATCAGCTGTGGATAAACTAAGGCAGTCCCATATCCCACACTTGGGATTAAAACAAAAACATGTTTACATAACACAACTGAGTTTTTAAAGAAACCATAACATCTACTATACCTCCCAATTCCTCCCCACTTTCCCCCTTACCACCACTCCTAATCCACTCCTTTTCTGTCTCTTATGAGAAAAGAATAGGCTTCTAAGAGATAACAAACAAACAACAAAATAAATATTATAATATTATTACATATTATAATATATAAGTTGGGCACAGCACTGAACAGGAGGAAGAGGCCCAAGAATAAGCCAGCCCGAGAGTCAGAGGTGAACAGATACATTTTCAAACAAATGAGCAGGTGGTTCTTGACTGTATTAGAAATTTCCAGATGGCAGTGTGGATCATGTTTTTTGAATTGTCCAAAGTGCCCACCAATGAAGCTAGCATATGTGTAAATCAAAATTTCCCTCTATCAGGTCTTGAGTATTGCTTCCTGGAGAGTAGTTTTCAAAACTCTGGTCTTGCCTTCCTTGTAGATCAAGGAGATTCCTATCACTGGACTCCTCAGGCAGACAGTAGAAGGTGTTCAAAGCAAGCAACTCCAGGAGTGCAGTGAGTGCTGAGGGATGCAGGCTGGGACTGGATGGCATTTTCTGCAGTATATTGATTTAAATTGTTATTATCATTGTAGCACTTGTACAGATGAAAGCCAACTGTAATATCTTTATGCTTATAGCTCTTAACAGATTGTGCTAAGAAGCAAAACATGCTCGAATATTACATTTTGAAAGCAGTAAAACACAGTGCAAGTCAGAATAACAATACCTTGATGTGATGCATGGCGTACTTTGGTCAAACAAGATGAAAATTTACAGTGCAAATATGCTGACTACCAACAGGCCGATTTTTCTGAAATCCATGTGGCTAGATCTTGTGATAACTACATCCCCCTTGCAATATTCTGTTCTGTTTTTTTTTCTACCTGCTGCAAAAAAAAAAAAAAAAATTATCCATATAGCTATGAGGTTTTCAGATTTTCACTCAACCCAAGCATATCATTTTGTCTTTACTTTTTACTTTTAATTACACGAGGCTCTTAATTAAAACTAATTGACCTAACAAGTTAAAGAAAAGGACCTATTGGAAAAGGTGGGTACGGGTGAGATGGTTCAGCAGGTAAAAGTGCTTGCTGCTAGGCTTGATATTCCCCAGGACTGACAAGGAGAGAAACAACACCCAGGGGTTGCCCTCTGACCTCCACACCTATGTCGTAGCACAGGCATGTCCATATACAGACACACATGCAAAATCAATTTCAAAATGTAGGGGGAGATAAGAGTCTGCTTTCCTTCTTCTACACGTTGCTATTCTGTTTGGGCAGCAGCGTTTATTGAAGGTATTGTCTCTTCTTCAATGTGTACTGCTGATCTCCCTGTCACAGAGCAAGTGGACATAGTAGGAGTGTGGGTTTATAGAGAGAAAGGAAAAAAGAAGAGCTAAGCATGCTGGGTGGCACATACCTTGGAGATAGAAGCATCTGAAATTTGAAGCCAGCCTGGGCTACCAAACAAGACCCCCCCCCCACCTCAACAAACAAATTCCATGGATTGATGCAAATGATGTTGGGAAGCTCATAGAATACCAGGGATCACTGGGACTCTGCAGAAAGATGTGAAGAGATGACACAGGGGTTTTTAAACACAAAGGACCAGGTGTTTACTACAATTCACACCTGGTTTGAGTGTGTTCCCCTAAAGCACCATGTGCTGGTACAGAGGCATTGAAGCTTCTTCAATGGAGGACTACTGGACAGTTATTAGATGGTGAGGCACAGCCTCATCAAGCATCAGTACTGAGGGGGCTGGAGAGATGGCTCAGAGGTTCAGAGCATTGACTGCTCTTTCAGAGGTCCTGAGTTCAATTCCCAGCAACCATATGGTGACTCACAACCATCTACAGTGTGATCTAATGCCCTCTTCTGTCTTGCAGGCAGAGCACTGTATACATAATGAATAAATAATCTTAAAAAAATGAATCAGTACTGGTCTCTTGTGAATTAGTTCTCACAGAGATGGATGTTATAAAACAAGGCTGCTCACTCACCTGGTTTCTTCAGCATTTCGCTTTCCATTTTTACTGTGTTGTGACATGGTCAAGGGGACTCTCACTAGTGGATAGATAATCAAGGAGGCTACTCAATCTTGTATTTTTGAGCTAGAAATCTGTGGATGAAATTAATCTATAAAATACCCAGCCCTCTGGCTTTTTGTTACCATAACACAAGCAAGACTGATAATAGAAGGTTATATGACTACCAAAGTTCCACAGAAGAAAGGATGATGGGGAATATTCAAGAACACCATGCCTTTTCGGTCTTTGATCTATAAATAAATATGAAAGGACATGAGTTAGGCAAGATTTTTAAGGCAGCTGACTTCTTTTTCTTTTCTTTTTTTTTCCTGTAGGTCTCTGAGGCTTTTTATTTATTTATTAATTCATTCATATTACATCTCAATTGTTATCCCATTCCTTGTATCCTCCCATTCCTCCCTCCCTCCCCACTTTCACTCTATTGCCCTCTCCTATGACTGTGACTGAGGGGGACCTCCTCCCCCTGTATATGCTCATAGGTTATAAAGTCTCTTCTTGATAGCCTGCTATCCTTCTTCTGAGTGCCACCAGGCCTCCCCATCCAGGGGACGTGGTCAAATATGGGACACCAGAGTTCATGTGAAAGTCAGTCCTCACTCTTCACTCATCTGTGGAGAGTGTCCTGTCCATTGGCTAGATCTGGGTAGGGTGGGCAGCTGCTTTCATTGACTTTGGTTAAGAAAGCAGAGTTTCTTGAAAGAGGAGCTCAAGGCCTAGTTAAAGGAAGAGAAGTCACGCCTGGAACTGCAAACATTGGCAAGCACCTGTGGCAGGTAAGGTAATGGATGCTAGAGGAAAACCCACTACTCCCACTTTCCTAAACCATTAAATGGCTTTTAACTGTCTTCTAACCATCCATCCTTATAGCCACAGAGAAGTGTAGCTTTCACTCTTCAGCGAGAAAACTTCTTTTTTGTAGCAGACAGCCAATTACAGAAACCTACAACTTGTCAAAATGCCAAGAACATATTGGTGCCTAAACCTAACTGGGACATCTGTAACACAATACCTCAGGTTCAGGGAATGTCAGGGAAGAAAGGGCAGAAAGATTGTTAGAGCCAGAGGACCAGGACATCTGCTGCAAGATATATGGCAAGGATGCTGCATCCATGAAATCAATAATAGAGTTGCCTAAGCAAGGCTTGAACAATGACATCATTTGATGTGTCAATCTGAATAGGGGAGTCTCACAGGTCCCTTCCCTAGATGAAGAGATACAGCTCCTTAATGGCTGATGAGAAATGATGTAAGTTCAGTACTCATGTATAAAAATCTCAAGAATAAAAAATAATAAAAATTTTAAAATAAAAAAAGAAGAGAGGAGCATATAGATTTTACTATTTTTTTTTATAGAAAATCCCAAGGTTCCAGGTGAATTTATTTGACCAACCTTTCTCTAATCATACAAGACGTATCCCCCACAATAAGGCTATTATAAACAGATGGGTTGTAAAATCTGTTTGAGATTATTTTCCATCTGCATTTTTGGGCATCTGAGTCTTAAAGAGGAATCTCACAGTGTGGCATATGCCCAGAGCTGTAAGTCTTTTTCAGCCATACACAGCTCAAGTATGTCTAACCCTGTCCTAATCTGGTTTCTGTCATTGTGATAAACACAATGGCTAAAAGCCACGTGGGGGAGCAAGATTTTATTTAATGTTATAATTGTCCATCATCGAGAGTACAGCACAGGAGCTTGGAATCAAAATCATGGAGGGATGCAGCTTATTGACTTGCTCCCTCTGGCTTTCTCAGCTACAGTTTTATGCAGCCCAGGCTAGCGGGTAGGGATGGCACCACCAGATGTGAGCTGGACCCTCCTAAACCAATTAGCAATCAGGAAATGCCTCACAAACTGCTTCACTGAAGTTCTCTCTTCCTAAGCATATCAATCAAGATTAAATGTCACAATCAAATAACCAGAAAAGGCACAAGACAAGCATTAAAACAGGGCAGCCACTGAAGAATGTCCCATGCATGCGCAGGAGGCACGGGAAGAGAATGGACTCAAATGCATGAAAATTTAAGTATTGACTTTCTCTTCCTGGTACTTGCTTTGTAGAGCAGGCTGGCCTCGAACTCGTGAAGATCTGCCTGCCCCACCCGTCTTCCCCAAATGCTGGGACTAAAGGTGTGTGCCAAGCCCAGTGTGCAATACTTTTAAATACATTGTTTTATACTAACACTGTGATGTCCTATGTAGTAGATAATGTTTCATATCGATACAACTTCTGTTTGTAAGAATCTGGGCAAACGAAAGCTTGCATGAACCTTGAGAGTGAAGACCTTGAATTCAACCCAATTAAGCAGGTTTTAAAGCTCATGTGACGATTCTCACCACACCAGCTGACACCTAGGTCCCAAGGGAGCTTCAGAAGGAGTCTCTTACTCCTGCTTTTTATTGACCGGACTTGTGTCCCCAGATTGGGTTTGAGAAGCCAACGGCTCTTTCAAAGGGGGAAGAGGCGTAAGAGCTTAGTCTGCTTGGTTCGAAAAAGCAGCAAGCACAAAGGCTGATGTCACTTCTGCCTTGCCCGCTTCCTTGAATAATGTCATCTAGTATTGGACTAATAGTGTCTTAGTAATAGGATACAAGATAGAGAAAAAGCCAAGCTCTTTTCAATAGCCTGATAGTAGGAAGGGGCTTAGCTTAAACAGGGTCCAAGGTGCACCTGTGTCTCTATTCTAGTGGGCTCATTTCACCTAGGTAACATGACTGAACAAATGAATGAATGAAATGTGACTCTCCATTTTCCTTTAGGATAGCACGAACAAAGAGTTAAAGATACCAGTAAGAGGGAAACACTAGAGAGAATTTGCAGAGGGGAAAGTACTATTATCATTTAGTGTATAATAGGTAGTGCTATGGCGTCATTTCAGTGGTTTAGGTAGAAAGTTCTGCCTCGCCATTTAATTGCTGCCAAACTGAAGAGTGTGGTGGTGAGCTCCCTTGTGAGGTTGACACAACCTAGAATCACCCGCAAAGGAATTCTCAGTGAGGAATTGTCTACATTGGGTTGGCCTGTGGTCATGTCTGCGGGGGCATTGTGTTAATTAAGCAAATTAATGTGGGGGAATATTCAGCTCATTGTGGGCAGCACCATTCCCTAGGCAGGAGGTCGGTCCTGCACTACATGAGAATGGAGAGATTGGTCTGAGTACAAGCAGGAAGGTGATCATGCATTCCATTCTGCTTTTGACTTGGGTTAATGTGCTGTCCAGTATTTGATGTCCCTGCCTTGACTTCCCACAGATAAGGGGGCTGAAACCCGGGACGGTGAGCTGAAACAAACCCCCTTCTCCTTCACATTACTTTTAGTCAGATAATTTTTTTTCACAGCAAAAGAAAAACGAAACGCTCACGCCCTGAGTGCAGTGTGAGTTGCAAGATACATTTTGACTCAAAATATAGAGCAGTTTGACACATGTCAAACCATCTCTCCTTGACCCTGTGTAGGGAAAGTGATGTTAAGCTGACAATTATGCCGCTCCTCCCGCCTGTTTTAATGTTATTTTTAATATGTGGAGCATTAATGTGCCCCCAGAAGACAAAACTATACAAAAGGTATACCCAGAGGAGTGTTCTCCCTTCTCAGCATCTCCCACCCTCCTCTTCCCACTCACCCTTTGCGAATAACCAACTTTATTGCTTTATGTCTTTCCTTTGTGCTGCTTTCTGAAAAGATTAGCATGTGTATAGACGCGTGTTCTTTTTTATTCGCCTCTTGTAGCATAAGAGGTAGCATTCTGTGCCTGCCTTTTCTGCACTTTGCTTTTCCAGACAACAATATCTGTTAGAAAGTGTTCTATAATCACCGCACAGAGGTTCTTTTTATTTCTTTTGTAGCTGCCTAGTAACGCCAATGTGCACGTGCCACAGTTTATTCTGACTTGGTCATTAACTCTTGACAACAAGGGCAATTATCATATTAAGGTAGAATAAATCACAGCAGTGGCCTAGGAATTTATGATCATTGGCCTGGATATTTGCATGGTGGTGGGAAAAGTTCCCAGGGGGGAGGAAGGTTCTTAGATTGGAATCCTAGGTACTGGAGACTAGTAGACACAGTAAACTCAGGGTTGGGCATTGAGAACATTTCTCAAACTGGGGAGGTTCACAGATCTCATGAATGACTAGAGACGTCACTTGGCGCTTTGTGTTCGGAGGGCTGACAGACTTCAGAAGGAAATGTCTGTGGGAGGAAGCTATTAAGCAAGTTGAGCCCCGTGCTCCAGGGTTCTCAGCCTTGGACAAATCCCTTATATCTAAAGGCCGGCAGAACTCCTCCTTCAGGGGTTTGCAGTATCAAAGACTAGGAGACTCCTGGATGATGAGTCTGATTTTGGGGGTCTCTGATGTATGTGTGTGTGTGTGTGTGTGTGTGTGTGTGTGTGTGTGTGTGTGTGTACGTGTGTACGTGTGTGTGTGTGTACGTGTGTGTGTGTGTGTGTGTACGTGTGTGTGTGTGTGTGTGTGTGTGTGTGTGTGTGTCGCCTGTCATATGAATGCAGGTGACAACTGAGGCCAGAAGAAGGTGTTGGATCCCCCTCCAGCTAGAGTAACAGAAGCTATCAGATGTGTGTGCTGAGTTCTGAACTCAGGTCATGTACGTAAGCAACAATCTCCTATCTGCTGAGCCATCTCTCTACTCCCCGTCTTTTGTTGTTTTGCTCAGTCCTCCCTTGGTATCTGTGTAGAGTTGATTTTAAATTTCCCCGAGCTACTGAAACTCCCTCATGTTCAAACTCCTCCTATAAAACAGTCTAGTGTCTGTACATAACCTGGGCACATCTTCCTATAAACTCGTAAGCATCTCTAGATGAAATCTAGTACCTAATGCAGTATCAATGCTGTGGGAGGAGCTAGATGGCACTATTTAGAGAAGAGCAACAAGAGAAGATGTCTGCGTGCCTTGAGTGTAGATGTCATTCTATGAGAAGGATTTCTTGATTTAAAGTTGGTTGAATTCACAGGTACAGACCCCATGGCTGATGTGGAGGGTGGATTGTTTTTTTTTTTTTTTTTTTGGTCTCTGGTATGCAGATGGGGGTGGGTGGGTTAGGTGTTCTTCAGGGAAATGAGAGTGACTTTTCTTGTCCCTGTGAGTTAGAGTTACATCCGCTCCTCCTTCCCGTAGGCTACTTGTGTTTGATTCTTACGGCACTCCTGTCGGGAAGACCTTATTACAGCTGGATGGATTAATGTAAGATCCAGAGAGTCTGATTTCCTGTGCTAAAATCACAAAGCAGTTACAGCCGTCACAAAACTGGCTCCTCGATACCTCGTCCATCTTTTCTAAAGGGTAGCACGTCTCAGAAATCATAAGCCCTTCCATAAGTTCATGGTCATGGAAATCACTCTCCTTCAGTTAGTTTAAAAACAAAACCCTTTGGTGTGTTCTGATCATTCTAGTCAAGTACAGGAAGTACACGGGAATCAAAGTCTACTTACTTCCTTTGAGTCTGTAAATCCCCAGAAATGTTTTTGAACGAGCAGATGAAGCCATCGCAGGCATCTGTTTGGTGGGCGTGTTCTACTTTTCTTTTCCGTGCCCTGAAGAAGACACTCAGACCAAGCAACATAGAGGTGGAAAGGTTTGTTTGGCTTATACTTCCAGGTCATAGGCCATCATTGAAGGAAGTTAGGGGAGGAACTGAAGCACCAACTGAAGCAGAAATCAGGGAGAAACATTGCCTGCTGGCTTTTTCATGGCTAATTAACATTCTTTTACAGCCCAGGGCCACCCACCTAGGAATAGTGCACCCCATTGGAGGCTTTGCCCCCTCATATCAACTATCAAGAGAATCCCTGCCCCCAGATATGCCCATAGACCAACCTGATAAAGATAGTTACTTAATTGAGACTCGTTTTCAGGTGCTTCTAGGCCGTGTCAAGTTTTCAGTTAATGCTAACTAGGACAGTGTAATTTAGAGTCACATAATTCAATTTTACCTCTTGAGGGGTGTGTGTGTGTGTGAATTTATTTCAAATACATGAAAAAGTCAAGAAGATCATTAAAGTGGATTAATTAGATTGACGATCAAAGGGCTTTTGCATTTTATACTGACTTTAGCTAACAATTAAAGAGTGAGAGAAAACATAGCCCTCTGACAGTATTTGGAAGGAAGCCAAGACATGAGGGAGAAGTCTGGACCACTGACCCCATTTTATCTTTAATTGTTTCTAAAGTTTTGTTCCATTCCTTCTTTTCCTTGACTGTGTAGACCTTTAGTGGTGCTTTGACTAGGGATGACCCCAATACACTCATATATTTGAATGCTTCATCATTAGGGAGTGGCATTACTTGATAGGGATTAGGAGGTGTGGCCTTGTTGGAGTAGGTGTGGCCTTATTGGAGGAAGTTTGTCATTGGGAGTGGGCTTTGGGGTTTTGAACGCTCAAGCCAGCCCCAACTCATTGTTTCTCTATACGAGTTTCCAGGGTGGTGTCTCTTCACAGTAATAAGTGATTGCCTAAAACACTTTCCTTATAGTCTGCTCCTTCCATGGATAAAAAGGAAATTAGTCAACAGTAGAGGTGGCTTGTGATGAAGAGCAAAGAAAGAGCATGCAGGAGACTCTCTCCTCCCAAGTTCCCAGTGACCTTCCAGCAGGTCAATTTGATGTTGTGTTCTACATATTGTTGGTCCTCCCAGCTTAGTCCCCAGGGTGGTGTAATGAGAAGAGGTGTGGAACCATTAGGAGGTTGTATAAATAGAACATTTTTAGGGCAACAGGAGATGTTTCCTCATGTGGCCTAAAAGAATTGGGATGTTTCTCATGGGGCCATGGTTAGTTTTCTCTAACAGATCATATACAACCTTGAGCTAGTCTAACCCAGTCTCTCTGGCTTCCTGCTGAAGATGTGATTTGTCCCATACTGGTTTTCTTTGTGTACCGTAAGCTGAGAAAAGGGGAAGATGCTACCAAGAGCCTGCTTCTGCTGCTCAAACTTTCAAAAATGAGTTTAATCATTTTTTTTCTTCCTAAGTAGCAGATATTAATCTTGTAGGTGGCAGATAAACACAGATGGCAATGGAGGTAGATGAAGGCCTGGAGTCTACGGGAAAATTATTTTGCAAATTGCCTTGGGTCATACACTGCTAAAAGGAAGACACAGGATTTAATTCAGTCCACTCTGCTTTCAAACCACTACACCAAGTCTGTGAAGTGTTCACTTATCTTTCCCTTTTCTAGTTCCCTCATGAATTGCTGGAAAATGCAAATACAATAAATAGACCTGGGTAGTATTTTGGCAAATATTCACCAGATGTAAAATCCACCATCTAGCAGATCCTTCCAGCAGTGGCAGGACCATGTCAGAGGAAGCAGGGGGGTGGGGCTAGGCTGAGCAAATACAGAGGCAGGTCCTGTCTGGATGGAGAATACTGACAATTCAATACAACAATTCAATACTGACTAGTTGTTTTCGTCCATGAAAAAATAATACATTAGGCTACTATACTTAATTTTAATTTCTGAGGTTGGGGGTGGGAATAGGCATTTGAGTTCCACGTCCAAGGAAAGTCTACATCACTTGGCCCTATTCCTACTCTGATGTCATTTACCTTGAAATAGGTTTCCCAAAGTATGGGATACATGTGTTCGGCAGTGTCCACCTTGCTTTAGACAGTGAGTTGTCCTGGGATTAGGTGATACAGTTTACTTCATCATCAAGATATGTCCTTTTTTCCCCCTCTATGCCTTCTAACTAAGTGAAACATGAAGTGTCACGTTGGCAACTCTGAACACGGAGAGCTGAGGCTTCAGCTCCTCGCTTAGAGAGCTTGGGGACATCTTCTATTAGCCCTCAAGGTACCACTCATTTCTTCTCATCCTGGTTTGTGCCCCCCAGGAGGCCAGTTTCCATGGAAATCATTGGAATGGACCAGTAGGAACACTGACCTGCTAGTTTCAGGACTGTCCAAATAACTAGAAATACCAACGGATAATTGTAAGATCTAAGGAAGAGAGAGTTCAAAATGCTTGTTACCAGTTCACAGCCTGTCTAGCTGGGTCCAAACTGGCTCCCAAGGAAGGCTATCACAACCCAGAAGGCTGCTCTTCTCTCCTCATGCCCCGGGTTCTGCTTTCTCTATCCTATTCTCTTCACACCTGAGAAAGTGCTGTCAGAAACACATTGAATAAACCAGTTAACTTTGAATTTCAAATAAATTGCTAGTTATTTTGTTTAATGCAGGTACATTCCACATAGCTCATGGAACATGATTATATATAAAATTTCTTTTTTTCCCCCAACTTCAAATTTAACTAGATATCTGATATTTTCATTTGTTAGAGCTGCCAAGACTAGCTTTGTAGATAATTGCGGCCTCTATTACCAGCCCTTTGATAGGGTCCCTTAGCCTTGTTCACAACTTTGTTAATGGGTTCTCCATTGAACTCCATTTGACTTCCTCAGGTGAGAATGCCATTTGATTTTTTGATGGATGGAATTCATACTAGTAGGCAGAAGTAACTGTTAGCTTTTTATATAGCATTATTTCATTTCTCATTTTGTCTTCTTTTGGTGGCAAGCAACATTGGTTTTCTTTTGTAATGAAATATATTTTTATTTGAAATGTGTTTTGGAGGGATTGGAGGGTATTGCCCAGTTGGTAGAGCACTTATGTAGCTTTTACAAGGCACTGGACTTGATTCCTACTACTGTGTAGGATTGTAATGGTGCATACCTGTAATCTTATCAAAATAAATCAAGTTAAATAAAACAAGTAGCTATATTTTGAAAGTACTAGTAGAAGTGGAACATATCTATGGCAAAGTTCACAGATACAACAGAAAATCTGTTCTGCTAACTTTAGATCAAATCCCAAGCCCACAAAATAGTCACAGATTAAGTAAAAAGTCTTTGGAAGTATGAATTTTTAGTCTTTAGCACTATCATATTTACATAAGTACACAGGCAGGCAGACATGTACACACACACACACACACACACACACACACACACACACACACACACACACACCTCCTCACTCCATGGTACAGAGCAAATGTTAGAACTAAGAGCAGAGTGTGAAAACTTAGCCCTGAGCCCACTGTTTCTTGTGAGACCACTGGCCTTGGCATCCTGCATATAGAGAAATTACCATGGCAGCCGTGGCCTTGCTCTGCTCTGTGTGCTGGCTGCTGAAAGTAGTGTGGCCCCATGATTGTGGTGTTGTGAAACATGGAAGTGAAGGCCTTTGCGCTTTGCCAAGTTGGTATTTCAGAGGCAGATACTGAAAACAAAAGTTTTCCCTTGGAATGGAATACTTGCACACTCCTGGTAAGTGTATACTTTGGAGCAGCCACTATGGAGATCAGGAGGGAGGTTCCTAAAAGATCTAAAAGCAGAACTGCTCTATGATGCCACTCTTGGGAATATACTTGATTCATCACTCAACACCCCATAGAGATATGTGCATATCTATGTTTATTGTGGTGATCGGCATACCAGCTAAGATATGGACCCAGCTAGATACCCATCCATAGGTGAAAAGATGAAGAGAATTATATATACACAATGGAGCTTATTCATCCATTAAGAACTATGAAACATCATTTTCAAGTGCTATGAAATGAAAAAAGCCATACTCAAATATTCAAATATTGTGCTTTTCTCTCAAGGATAGGGACTAATAAAGTGTGGAATAAAGGGGGAAGGAGGGTAAATGTGTGTGAAATAAAATGATACACATGCATGCAAATGTCACAATAAGACCCATTGCTTTGTAAACTAACTTTAAAAATGAATTAAAAAATCTCCTTGAATTTAGGAGGCTTAAAGTATGAAAGCAGAGAACTTGCTTCATGAGTGATAAAGATGAATGAGTGAATGAATGAATGAATGAGACAAATGAACAGAGGAAGGTATGGGGTGAGTCTCAACCTGTGTACAGTGAGTCCTGTCCTCAATGTCCTAATATCTTTCCACCAGCTGTGAGATAACTCAGGGTATTAGCGGCTTCTGGTCTTAGACCACCTTGGGAGATGTGGCTTGTCCTGAGACCCTCCATCTTCTGGCTTCTAAATTAACTAACTTCTGTGGTGTGTGTGTGTGTGTGTGTGTGTGTGTGTGCGCGCGCGCGCGTGCAGCATGGTATGTGTGAAGGTCAGAGGTCCCAGATGCTGTGCTAGAACCACTTTTATCCACTGAACCATCTTGCCACACTGTCCAAAGTTCATCATGATGCTCCCAGGCAGTAATCAAGAATGAGCAAGAAGGATGCCCTTTGCCCAGTGAATGGGAGGGGTCACATTACTGGCATCATGATCCTGCCATACACAACCCTAGGAGCTCTACATGAAGCCTTTCCTTCAACCTCATACCAATCCCAAAAAAGGGAAACTGCCCAGACTACTATTGGTAATGTTGCCCAGTGAGACCATCCTACGAACTCAGGAAGGAGAGCCTCCAGGAGGAAGATACTAGAATTCTGATACTTATCCAAAGTAAATGACATCAGGATATTCAAGATGCTGTGGCTTAGAGACGTCAGAGAGGAGGCCAGAATCATCCTGCAGCTGTGTGCTGGAGCCAGGACTGAGACCTGGTTCCCCAACCTTGCAATCCAGCCTCTTCACATTACACCCCTCCTGGGCATGGTGTTAAGAGATTCACTCATGATAAGATAAAGAGGTACAGAATAGGGTTCAAATTTTTATCTTCCCTGCCCTAATAACTCATGGAATTTTATGTGTTTCAGTCTTGGAAGTTCCATTTCTGTTGGATTAAAGTGACACAGAAGTGTCGTGGGATGAAAAAAGGAGAAAGGTGAGAGGGAGCAGAGAAAGGCCCTAGGCTGGTTAGATACACGTTTATAGAGAAGAGTCTTGAAGCATGTGTCACAGGGAACGGACTGTGTGAGCAGAGGCTGGAGATGAGGAACATACACAAAGAGCAATCTGTGTCCTGGTACCCCCGACATCCTATCGATATGTCTACTGTGTTCATCTTGGACAATCCATAGAGAGTCTCCTTGTTGGAATTTGGACATCTCATTCTTTTGTCACCTGTTACACAAATCTGTTCTCTGGTCTTTTGCTCTCCATAAGACAACCAAGGACACTTCCCAGCAAGCATCTCTGCTTTTGTTGCCTGGGAGGTTGTAGAAATGGGCTTCTAGGGTTTGGCAATGACAGCCCAAGTGTCCTTGATAGGGACAAACTCCTCCTTGAAGATGCTTGTCAGCTGGGTGATCGAATAACCATATTGGCTTTGTTGGGGAAAAATACGTTTTTTTTCCCCCCACAATGTCCTATTGTGTTAGGTCTTTTTTTTTTCCTGACACAAAGAACATCATGACTTTCATATGTGTTTTCCTAAATAAAAGGACACAGCTGAGGGAGTTGCATTTTTCCAGCCTCTTTGCAAAGTGAGCTTTTAGAGAATGGTAAATAGCTAAGTAAAGGATTGACATTTCTAAGGTTTACAGACGATTCCAGCACTTTTAACCCTTCATTAACTATCAAGAGGGATGAGTGTTATTAGCTGTCCCTGGTCTCCATGGAGAGCTGAGGAAATGGGTTGGAACTTGTTTTCCAACTTAAAAATCAAAACTGAGCATGTGTGTAGCACACATGCTTGATTCCACACAGGTGTCTCTGTTATGCTGCCCCATGGGCACTCATGTGTCTATTACTTAAATTTGGTAACACATGACATTTTATTTGGCACAAAGGCAGACGTGTAATGTTAGCTACAATGGGGCTGAGGAGATGCCTCAGCAGTTAAAGGTACAAACTGCTCTTGCAGAAGACCTGAGTTCAGTTCCCCGCAGCCACATGGGGCATCTCACAGCCATCTGCAACTCCAGTTTAGTGAGATGTAGTGCTGTCTTCCAACCTCAGTGTTTACCTGTACTCACATGCACAGTAACACATGCATGATTTAAAACACAACAAATACTAAAAGGGATTCTGGCATCCCAATGGCATGCAAAAATTGACTTCATACTGAAGTCACTTTTAAATATGTAGAGGAAAGTTATTAACCATTTTTTTAAAAACATCACTGCTACAGTTGTTTTCAAACGTCTTAGGTGTCCTGAGGCATCTTCCCCACCAGCAGAGACCCTGTGACTTGGGGACCAGGATAATACAAGGTCAAGAGAGTGAATTTTGCAGCCATACTAGAATTTGTCTTGCTTTGGGCAATGCCACTTAACCCTTCAGTTGCTTTAATAAAGCAATGGAGACAGGTCATTACTGTCTCTAATAACTCAACAAGATCAATTTAGTGCACGGTGACCATCATGTTGGGGGAAGCCACCGGCATATACAACAATGTAAAATATAAAAGAGTAGATCAAAGAGTGCCACCAAGCAATATCAGTAGACTATAGCTTTAGAAAAATGCCTAGAATTGTAAACAGATGCAACCTGCATTATGATATACCAGGAGGCCTTTGAAAAAGTATCTCATATTTTATTAAGTCATTTTCTGGTGCGGGGTGGGGGGGGAGTGTAAAATCCAGAGTTTTGCATATGAAAGACAAACACACTCCACTGAGTCCACTCCACCCTCCCATCCCCCCACCCCGTCTCTAGCTCACACATTTTATGCTGGGCATTTTCAGAGGAGATTTAGCTGGCAGGAAACCTCTACTCTGAGTATGAGTGGCACCACCCCTTGTGCTGGGGCCCTAGAAGTAAAAGAGAAACAAAGGAGACAGGGCTTCTTGGTCTGGCACTGCCCCGCAGTGAGTGAACCTCTCCACCATGCCTTCCCTCCCAGGAGGAGCTGAATCTTCTGAAACTGTGAGCCAGAGCAAGCCCTTCCTCCTTGAAGATTTTTACGTAAGGTAATTTTTTGTTTTATTTGTCACAGAGACTGGAAAAAAAAAACCCACCCTAAAACTAATGCTAGAGTAAAGATTAAAGGCAATTTAGGTAAAGGGAGTGCTAGATGCATAGTTAATGACAGAACTGTCATTGTCACCATTACTGTCTGCTTCGCTGTCATTTCTAGCTCCTGAAAAGTCAGAGAATCCAAGGCTCTCTGTCTACATTAATCAATGAGCCTCTGGTCTCAGACAGCTGAAGGCTTGGACAGGCTAATGCTTCCGAGTTCTGCTAACCCTCTGAACTGTCACAGATGTCCATTGCAAAGGGAGATGATTACCACCAGCACAGACTTTCTAGTTTTGGAAATAGTGAGCAGACAATAGACCAATTTGTCTTGAAGGAGTCCTTTGCCCTTTAATCATGCACCCGCCCTCTACTTAAAAAGCATCAGAATAGCAACTGGCATGCTGGTTACTGCTGAATAATGGTGCCTCTTGCTCAGGCCAAAGTTGCATCTGCTTGGAACAAATATTTTTCTTGGTCTCTCTTACTTCTAGCAGTTGGGGGATGGTGCATGTAGGACATGCTGTTACCACTTATTGGTCCATCTCCCCATGATGAGGCCCCTTGGTGACTGTCTAATCATTTTGCTGACCTCAGCTCTCCTCCTTTGTGGAGGCTTCGAGGTTAATTACTTCTGTCCAGTGGGCATGAGCCTGAGGGGGTGTGTTCACTAATGTTGATTTAGGATAGATTATAGCAAAGTTATTTACTTTCTTTCTCCATGAAGTCATCTCCAGATGGGAATATATTACTTGTGACCCACTACTAAAAACATAAAAATTTGAACCAACTATTAATAAAGATGCAAACTGGAGACCTAAGTATAGCAGGCTGTTCCAAGCTTTCTATCCAAATAGCTACATCCTAACCATTGGAACTCATGGGAGATCCTTTAAGAAGAAGTTTGCAGGTGGGATTAAAGGTTTTTATATAGTGATGTAGCCCTGAATGCGCAATCACGAGTGTATATACGTACAATAGAAACTAGGAGGTATGAGACCTGAAGCAAGATGCTCCATTGGTAGCTTTGTAGATGCAGGGAGGAGACACCAAGCAAGGAATATGGTTCTAGAAGATTGACTGAGGAGGATTTCATGGGATGTCAAACCAGAGAAAAACAAAAGCATTTAGGAAGTGCAAGGAACAGGAACAGAAGTAAAATGGAAAGGGAGCATCCAGGTCCAGAACTGGGTAGGACAGTTCCAGCATTACTTGTTAAAACAGGTCCACCTCCTCCTTCCCTGACCCATCATCAGCTTCATGGCCTGAGTGAGTGTCTGTAGTGTGGGGATCCCTATTAAGGCCAGGAGGAGTGGTAAAACTCAGAGTGACCCATATACAGCTCCTGTCATTCTAATCTCCCTGAGGTGACTGGTCCTCTCGGAGTCAAGGCGTATGCCACGGGTCCTGTAGAATTACTGCGCTTATGTGTCTCAGTGGAATACAGTGACTTTAAAGAGAAGTTTGCTGTAGAGTCCTGAGCCATGGTTTGACTGTGTCCCTCAAAATTTCATATGTTGGAAACTATATCTCTAAAGCTGTGGGTTAATAGACTTGAGAGACAGGACATTTAGGAAACACATGAGATTAAATAAAGCCATAAGGTATTGAAGCACCAGCAGCTTGCTGTTGAGCATCTTGATGAGTGGCACTGTTGTAGGTCTCTTAATTTTGTGCCTAGTAGGCCTTCAATAATGAATTTAGTTGACTTTTAATGACTCACCAAAGAAGGTCCTCACCAGGGGAAAAGAACATGCCAGCATGGTTTGTGGCATAGGGACAATAGAGATATCCTTGAAGTCTCTTAAATTAATTAATCAGATTTTCAGAGATCAGAAGGAGAAGTGATATACAAAGTTGGGGCAGAAAAACTCTCATCTCATGGGTAGAATCGCTGACTATTGGCTGGTATTCATATAACACAGAAAACAGAAGGGCCCTCCCTCTCCATAACTCCTCTTAGGCACCACTTTCTGCCAAACCATGTGATGGAAGCTCCTATTCTGGTTTCCCAGCCTGAACTAAAAGAACATCTGGGCAGCAGATGTTACCTGTAAGGAAGGAAGGGTATGGTATGGTAGCCTTTGGGAGAAAGCATTGCAGGTTCATTGAGGGTGCAAATTCTACAGCTAATAAGAAGTGGACCGAGTTCTGCCTCGCCTTGGAGAAGTTTCAGAACTCTCTCAGTTTCTGTTTCACCATTTGCAGAATGGGAGTGACAGTAGTATCTACCACTCTCTTGGTCATGTTGAAGGCTGAAGAAAATTTTTATTATCTTTCATGGGCATGTGTACCAATAAGCTCTTTTTACAACCGAGACATCTCTCCGGCACAGACGATGAAATATAAAAAGGCTGGAAAGGCATTTAGATGAGGATTTGGCAAGTTTTTCAGTTAAGAAACACATGATAGTGAATTTTTTTATTGTTGACATCCACAGTGATGTATTATTAGTATAATCATCATATATTTTTTTCATTTTTCAAACTTTTATTCAATTGGTCCGTTGATAATCTCACACATGTCCAAAGTCCACTCTGCTTTCTGTAATCCCCTGCCCTCTCTAGTCTCTTTCCCAATCTTGTTAATCGCTCCCTTCCCTTCAGCTCCCTTTCAAACAGTCTATTTTGGTTTGAGACCCATGCAGTTTAATTTTTAAAAATGATTTAGTTATTGTATGTATATTTTGCCTGCACATTAAAAAAGAATATTCCATGCCTGGTGCCCATAAATGTCAATAAGAAGGGGTCAGATTCCCTGGAATTGGACTTCCAGATGCCTGTGAACCACCATGTTGGGGCTGAGAAACAAACCCAGGTCCTCTGTAAGAGCAACAAGTGCTTTAACCACTGAGCCATCTTTCCAGCCCAAGATGCAGGAAGTTTAACATGAATCATCTGTGTGACCATGGGTTTAGAACTTGCATCGGAGCCGGATGGGTCCTTTAGTGAACACACAACTAAAGACAGTCAATACACACTTTTTGCTTGAAACTTGAAAGGCTCTAGAGAAGCCTTCCAGCCATAACTCCCTGTAGCGACTCTGATTCTCTTGGGCTATATAATAATTGAACTTTATTTGCAAATCAGGGACTGGGCAACAATCTGTGTACCTAGACCAATACCAGTAAAGCTTCCAAACTGGTGGCTGTAATTATGAGCCCCTGCTTCAAAGCATTATGGAGGTATCAGCTGAATCCTTATTTGAACTAGCAGATCCTCAAAAATGGAGTCTGCTGTCATTCATCTTTATCCTTGGAGAACTGCTTCGGAGGATGAGCCCGTGGGAAGGGAGAGAGTGGGCTCATTTCTTTGGATTTTAAATCAGCTAAGAGAATAGTCTCTTCCAAGTGGTTTTGGTATTGCTTTTTTGAAATGTTGGCCCCTTGAAGGTTTCATTTTTATTGATCAAACTTTAGGGTGTTTGGGGGATAATCTGAGAAATAAATAATACCCAGCATGGTTCGTTTCTCATTAACTCAGCCAGATTCAGCTGCAGAGCAAGAGTGAAAATTGTACGTGGGAATGGTTTGCTACAAAATGTGAGTGGATTGAGATAATTTAATTGTTTACTCTTAGCTATCCCGGAGGTCCGAGTAAGTCTTCAGAGCCAAGAGAATTTATTGGATGACTTTAGTATAAGAACCGAGACTTTATTTTCTCAGGACTAGCTGAGCAGAGGCAGCAGTTTAACGGTGCTTGTGTGCCCTGCAAACATCCACGGCCTCATGTTCCAAATGAAAAAGCTCATTACTGAGCTGGTCTCCCAATGTGCTATTAGCTGGAAGATGAAATTAATGCATTTGTTAGGTTGCCTGCAGTAAAGACAGGAAAGGGGAGAATTCTTTGGCACTCAGCTTCCACTCTGTCATCTGCTCATTGTTTTGCCTTGCTTTTTATCTTTTTTAATGTCACTGGCAGAGGTCTTCCAAACTTTGCATGAGCGAGAATTTTCAGAGATGACTAGCGTAGCATCCCCCTCCACCACCACCCCTACCTCTACGGTATCCTTTGGCATGCCTATGCTATGGCTACGGAGACTACACAAGTATCACTGGGTTCTGTGAGGAGAAACTCAAAGGGAGGGGAGACATGAATTTGATGCCAAGCTCCTGGGCTGCTTAGGTTTATTTTTGTTGTTGTTTGTTTGTTTTTTGTCAACTTGACACAAAGTAGGGTCATCTTGGAAGAAGGATCTCATTTGGAAAAATGCCTCCATCATGTTGGCCTGTAGACAAGTCTGCATAGTGTTTTCTTGATTGATGATTGCTGTGAGAGGGCCCAGCTTATAGAGGTGGTGCTACCCCTAAGAAGGTGGTCATGAGTTCTAAAAAAAAAAAAAAAAAAAAAAAAAAAGCAAACTGAATGAAGCAGGAGGAGCAAGCCATGAGCAGCATCCCTTCCTGATCTGTGCTTCACTTCCTCTTCCGGGTCTGGGAGTTGTAAGAGGAAATAAACCCTTTCCTCCCTAACTTACTTTTGGGCATTGTGTTAGTCATCGGAACAGAAAGCATACAAATAATGGCTTCCTTTGGTAGCAAGCTTTTGTCACCTACGGGACTGGCATACCATCAGGCCTTAGTCTCCGAGGCCTGCTTTTGTAAGCCCTCCTAACTGTGGCTTGACAACGGCTTTTTAAATGTGTCTGGTGAGTGTGTATAGCGACTCCATGTTGTGAGTCTTTAAACAGTACAGCAGAGTAGCTGTTTAGATACATTTACGCTGGATCAGGTGCTGCATTCAACACAGCAGACACAAGGCTGTAAATACTCTAACAGAAAAGTGGTTCTGAGACTCTGGGCAGATGAAAAGCAAATACTATAATTCAATATAAGGGACTTGAATGTCAGTGGATTTGGGTATCTGTAAAGGACAAAATGGGCCATTTCCTTAGAATCCCTGGTGCTGGAGGCCAAAAATCAAAACAAAACAAACAAACAAAAACAAACAAACAAAAATCCCTGTACACATTTAGCAACAGAACAATCCTCATGTGAATAACTTTATGTCCCCAGGGAGACATTGCATGTCAGCAAATCCCTTAAAGCATACAATAGGGCTGTTTCAACCTTGCACCTGAGATTTTAAAGAATACTAAATCAGAGCCACGGTAGACAGAGAGCAGAGCCCAGTTGGTAAAGAACTTACCTAGCATGAATGAGGCCTTGGCCTTCATTCCCAGAGCTTTATAAACCTGACATATTGGCAAACACATGATACCCATGAACCCAGGAGGTGGGGGCAAGAGGATCAGAAATCCTAGGACACTCTTGTTTATACAGTGAGTTTAAGTGGAGAAAATCAAGCAGCCAAGGGAAGCGCTACATAAATGTGCATTATTGTTCATTTTATTCATTCTTTGTCTTATTTCAGACCCCACTTTACAATACTAGAACATGGAAGAGGAAGTCAGGAGCAAAGAGTTGCTGGCCCTTGTAAGCAGAGTGTGAAGGTCTTTAGAATCTCCGTACCCAGTTATAACATGCTTTCCATGTTTCTGCGGTAACAGTCTTAATGAGAAGCAATACCTTTGCCAGTGAAGGTTCTGACTACTTTTCAGTCACAATATTTTCTTCAAATAGTCTCTCATAATTAGTCACAATCTAAATCCATATGTTCAAGTCAGGACACTTAGAGCTGTCAAGCTGTTTTCTGACTTTTCCTGGGAAGATGAAAAGAAACAGTCATCCCAGAAAAGGCACCAACAGACCAAGGGAAGGCTTCAGCCAGTCCAGCCCAGCTTGCCAGATAACAATCTTATAAGGTATATTTGTTTATAATTATGCTAGTGCTTGGATGGTTCAAAGGCGACTTGCTGGGGCCAAAGGCATTCAGCCTCAGCACAAGTACAGCTTGTGGACAGTTGTAGGACTGAAGAGTTCCAACCCTCAGTCAGCCTTCCACCTCCTCTATACTCTAGCACACCATTCCCCAAGATGAGGACAGTTAGTGGCAGAAAAGGGACATGTCTGTAATCTCAGCTGAGGGTCCTCCACTCCTCTTAAGAAGGGGATGTTAGCAGCCTCATTGCCACTCCTGTCACCATTGCTATCCACTGTACTGATGGGTGTAAGTCTCTGCTTGGTTCCTTGCCAGGACTGCAGGGCCAAGGTATTCTATGGGTCATCAGCAACCCTTTTCTCCCCAATGCAGATGGTTACGTCATACCTGGCAGACAAGCTACGCTACCACAGGAGCCGACTGAACATTGTTCATAACTGCAATCTTCCTACTCCCTTAATGAGCGAATCTTAAGGGGTTGTCTTGGAACATATATTAACGCATTTGCTTAAGACAGGTAAACAGCGGGAATCTCAGAGCCTGCAGGGGTTCAGACTTGCACTTCTATACCTTAAGGTTGGGCCCTAGGAAGCAGTAAAGAGAATTCAAACCCCCTGTTGAACCACAAGGTGCTGTTTGTGCTCAGGTTCCAACCTTGCCAGCTTATATTGTTCCGCAGTGGGGTTTTCCCCTAGGAGGGGGGCTGTGTTCTCTTGTCAATGTATCTGTAGCAGAGCCCTCCCCCCCAACACACACAACTTTCTTTAAGTTCTGACATGCCTGGGCATTGCTGGGTCCTACTGTGTTAGGGGTCAGTTTTCTACCTCAGCATATGACTCAATCCCGTGTGAATTAACTGATGAAAACAGAGAGCCAAGAAAGGGAGAGATCTCTGCCTCACGCATCATCTTTGCACAGAAAAAGGCCCAGACGTCTCAGATGTTTCATTCATACAAGTTGTACTTGCAGAGACGTGAGTTGAAGACCGTGAAGTATACAAGGGTGATGTTAGGGGTGTGCAAGGGGCAAGGAAACAGGGAGAACAAATGAAGCATGGTCTTATAACCATGAATATTCTATTATGGTGTTATTCAGAAAGAGAAAGCCATGTATGGAAGACTTGATCACACCAGCTGGGCTCAGTGGCTGAGAATTCGGATGTCAGATTTTGAATTCTTTTGTTTTAAATTTATTTAGTTAGTTATTCACTTTACATCCCAGTCATATCCCCCCACCCCTTCTCTCCTCCCAGTCCCATCCTCCCTCCCTCTTCCCCTCCCCCTCCCTTACCCCTCAGAAAAGGGGAGCCCCCTCCCCCTACTAACACACCCCAGCACATCATTTTGAACCCTTGCTTCCTACGATTTCGTATTAGGGATTCTCTAGAGCAACAGAACTGACAGAACAAATACTTGATGCCTTCAAGTGTCCTGACCTGAACATTTAAATTGTGGCTAAATATGAGTGATTATTTGGAGGCAATATTATGACAGAAAACTAGGCAGAATCTTCACTTCCCAGGCATTGCTTCTCATTTGGAAGATTGCTAACACAAAATATGGAAGGAATGGTTTAAAGGAACACAGATTCCAAAGACCTCCCACTTCTGCCCACACGAATCCGGTGACTATGCCCATGATGTCTTCTGCCAATTCCTATCCTAGCGTGGTGTCTAAAGACACAGGAGGAAGTGACGACACCGATCTGGTGCTTGCTCTGTTCCTTCCTGTTCTCTCTCAAGCTCTTCATGTAGGAAAAGATGCTCTTGAGCTTCGGATCTTCCTACTGCCACCTTCTGATTGCTGTGATCATAGATGTGAGCCAATATGCTCAGTTTATGCCTGATGCATGCTGGGTAAATATTCTAACAAGTGATCCTATCCCCAGTCTACTCTATTCCTAACTTAGTTGGCTTTATGATCCCGTGTACAGGACTGGAATGCTTAGCCCCGGTGTACACCGTACAGAGTCCTGCTTACTTTCCAGTGTTTCTCCCAGAACAGGTGGCTATTCAATTTTAAATTTAGAGATTAGAATGTGTTTAAAAACTCATTTTCATACTCAAACACCAAATCTTTCTGTATTTTAAACCTTTGAATGCTTCTTTTCTTTTCTTTTTTTTTAAGTTAATTTTTCTGGCTATCAAAGCAATCCATGAAAATTTTGGGAAAATAGGGAAGTGGGGAACAAGGAAAGAAAAATATCAAAACCCAAACACCATAAAGGATAATCATAATTCCAGTATCTATCTTGGGAACTTTTAGAAATTTGGCAACTATTCTTCCAGTGACAGGGATACATATAAGATGAATAGGCAGGTTTTTCTATAGTTATTTTATAATTCGCAAAACATTTCACAAATTGTTTGGTGTCTAGGGTGTCCTTGTTTTTCCTACTGTATACAAATATATAGCCAGGGTAAGTAGCTGAAGATAAATTAAATATTTTTGGTTTAAGAAAAATGCATTGACAATGATAAAATGTAATGGTCCATAAATGGTTCTATAATCAGCCCAGGTCAGAGCAAGTGACCTCTCTATCCTTTTAGTTTTTGGCTGCAGGGACCCACGCTGCCTCTGCTCACCTACTCTATAGCCAAGTCTACTCTCTAGTTTGTGACAATCCTTCTTCCCCCAGCTTTTCCAAGCCGACATTTCCTAGGGTAATCCACACCCAACTAATACCTATTTTTAAACAATACTTTATTTTATATATAGCATTACAAATTACACATCAAACAACAATATAATAGAATATTTAATATAGTTTTAAACAAAAAAGGGTGAAAATTTTCAAGTTACAAGACTGTTCCCTTAAAACAACAAAATTTTTTTTTTTAATATCATTTTTTCTAAATGGGTCAACATGGCAAATGCATTCAGTAACTATTCATACCTAGTCCTATCGCATTCATGATTAATTGGATTGAGTAGAAAATCCAACTTCAATGCTCACCAGGCCCGGCTTTATTATTGTTGTTGTCTTTGTTTGTTTGTTTTTTTATCAAGACAGGGTTTCTCTGTGTAGGCCTGGCTGTCCTGGACCTCACTTTGTAGATCAGGCTGGCCTTGAACTCAGAGATCCACCTGCTTCTGACTCTGAATACTGGGATTAAAGGTGTGGGCCAATATTACCAGGCTTACCTAATTATTAATATGATTTCGGTATTCTAAGAAACTACTTCTTTGTTGCAAATGACTTTGACCTAGTTTCAAAACACAAAAATCCCAACTCATTTATCCATTCAAGTACTATTCACATTCTCAGTAGAAAATAAAATATAATGAAACGTTGCCATGTTCACAGAGATTGTACTGTGATGTGGCCAATAAGAGAAAACACAAATAAGCACTCAAAATAACAGTTATGTAGAATGTAGAAAATTGAAATGTGCATATACGGTAGAGTGGTGTCAGGGTAAAACCTTCTCAGCACGGACAAGTGTATTGAGAACGCCTTAAATAGATGGCTTGGCCATGAGGAGACTGGTGCCAGCCCTGAGTGAAGACCATTAAGGAAGGATGGGGCACTGAGTGCAAAAATGCTGCCAAGCAAACGAGATCAGTGTGCTTCTGCGGGATTTGAAGGGGCAGAGCTAAGCAGGGTCAAGAGTGTGTCATTTTGTGAGAAAGAGAAGAAAGTCAAAGTTCACTTTCATACAAGAGCAAGGTGCCGGGAGCAGCACAAGGCATGGCAAAATGATACGTGGCCCTGATTGTTGACGCTACCATGCAGCAGGGAGGCGGGGTTGCGTGGGAGAAGAGTAGGCTCCGGAGGAGGTGGGCCAGCAACCGTGTAGATCTGGGTGGGAGGGGATGGAGCGGGTGCCTATTGGGGCATGGGAGGATGCGTTTTTTATGAATTGCACCTGAACTTGTGCTGGAGCGAAGGCAGGAGACATGGAATCAGAACAGACTTAGGCAATACCAGTGGAAGGCGTACTTTCTTTGGTGAACAATAGAATTTGGAGACAAATAGAATAACGTGTTTGCCTATCTCTTATAGCACTCAGCAGAGTATAAAAATGTTTTCTGGTAAGAACAGTATTTTCTACGTATTAAGAACCTAGCACCAAAAAAAAAAAAAAAAAGAACTTACTTAATGCTAGTCACCTCCCCCGCCCCCCCTTTTTACGTACAGGGGAAGCAAGGATACAGGGGTATACACGGAATGAAACTCTATCCTCTTTATTTTGCTTACTAAATTACCAAATAGCCCATGCTTTCCATATGGCCTTTGCCCCACTGTGGATTGCATTGCCAAGGAAACAGATTGTTAAGCAGAGGCGCTGCAGCTAAATCCTATTAAACATGCTATAATTCAAATGAAATGCGCAAAGCCAACCAGCACTTGGCTTTGGAACACTGGCCTCCAAACGTCCCCTTCCCAATGCCTAACGCTATACTTAATAGGATCCAACATTTAGAGGCCTGTCTAATGCTACCCAGAGTTCTAGGCTTGCACATTCCTTCCTCAAATCCCTGCTCTGAATGTCAGAATTTTTAATTAACCCCACCAAATGGTATTTTCATATAATAAGCTCGTGGTGTGCTGCTAGTTTCAAAGGGTAGGGGAAAGAGGCACTTTTTTTTTTTTTTTTTTTTTTTTTTTTGGCCTCAGTCACATTTTCCCTGTAGAAAACATTAAGCCTTTGCACCCACAAACAGTCAAGTGTCGCTGGATGAATCCAGAATGGGATTTCAGCAGAAGTTTAGAGACCACATACTTCAGATCGACTTTATACGTAAGGAGCCTGAAGTTCAGCATTATAAGTTTACTTTCCAAGGTCACCCAGCTTATTAATGGGCAGCACCAGAGACAAGGTCCTTTTGTGCTGTCTCTAAACCTAGTGCTTTTTTTTCCCCCCTGTCTCAAGGCTGTTTATCTTACTTCCTCTTAAAAGTCACCCTCACTATTCTTTGGTATTAATTTTCTACATTCCATTCTCTCTCTCTTACCTACATCCTCTGTCCCAAGTCTCCTTCATGAAGCTATCACCTTATCCTTCCCCACCCTCCACTCCCCGGGCCCCAATCGCTTCTCAGAGGCCAAGACTTCTCCACTACCAGAGACTTATTTCAAATCTCACATCTACCCTTATGATTCACTTCATTACCATGTCCCAGGATCATTGATCATCGTTCGTCTTGCGAAAAAGGGGCATGATGCTGCATACCTACAAGCCCAGCCGTCGGGAAGTAGAGGCAGGAGCTTCGGGGGTTGGAGTCACCTGTGGTTACATAGGTGAGAACGGGGTGGGGCCTGGGAGCAGGTGCTGCAGAGGACTAGTAGAAATTGCATGAAGTTGGTTATAAACTGCAGAGAGAATGAGCAAAGGGACAGAGAAATGACAATAGGAGATGTGCAGGGCAGCCTGGGCCACAGAAAACACTGGCTTTTTTTTTTTTTAATGAGTATTTGCCCATCACATTGTATTTTGCATAAGTATATTTTCCAATTCAGTGCCCAAGGGTTTTGACATAAGCTTGTCCTCACTTGACCCTTGTCATTTCATTAGAAAACATCCAGTGAAGTGAGAGAAATGTAATCGGAACCACTGTGGCACAAACAAATGCTTATATTAGGGCAACTGGATGCTGGGCATCTGACTGGGCAAGCTGACTGGATGCAGAAGATGAATCCTCATGGGCATGAGATGCAAATGCAAACAGATGCAGTCCTTCAAAGGGAGTGAGTATGGTGTCAGTGGGAGATGTAAATAAGAGAGGAAAGAGAACAGTAAATGTGTCATTTCTGGCCAATCAGGACCCAGCATCTATCTGGGACAGGACGTTTTGAAGACAGGGGGAAAAAAAAAGCAATATTGTATGGTGTGATTTAAATTACTTGTAATAGTTTTATACCTCTAAGTCCAGTCTGAATGACATTAAAACATATTAATACAATTAAGAAGCAGTGGTCTCTATCTTGGGTTTTGGCTGGCATTAATGTAGAGAGGGGATAAGGCTTTCTGAAATACACGATGCAGAAGCAGGAGTCACTGAAGCTGAAGACGGAACTCAAGGTTGTCAGAAGAAAGAGAAGGCCGGAAGCATTTGAATAAGTCTCAGGCTCACTGAGACTCACACTAGAGTTACAATAAAGATCTAGGTCAAGTTCATCTGGAACTGATGGGGAACGGCCCCCAAATCTACATCAGGCGTGCTAGTCAGCTTCCCATCCGTGTGACAAGATAACCAGGCTCTCCTGCACTGCGTTCATGGAGAAAAAGAACTGAGCATCACCTTGAGTCCATTTTCTCGGCTTCTTGACTAGACATGATGTGACAATTGCCTCAAACTCCTGCTGCCGTGACTCTGCCACCTAGACTATAACCTTGAGTTGTGTACCAAAATAAACCTCAAGTTGCTTTTTGTCAGAGTATTTTATCACAGCAAGACATAGGAAGAGAGGAGGAAAGAGTCCTGTTTACCCATGGTGCCTAGGAAGCAAAGAGATAGAGCAGGGGTCCAAATATCCTCTTCAAGGCCCTGCTCCTAATGACCTAACTTTCTTCCACTGGGCCCCACCTCTTAAAGGCTTCACTGCCTCTCTTCAGCATGACATATTATGACTTTCTGTTGCTCGGATAAACACCATGTCCAAATGTAACTTAGGAATAAAAGAATTGATTTGGGCTTACAGTTCTAGAGGGGAAATCCGTATAGGCAGAAGAGGCGTGGTGTCAGGCAGCCATAGTAGTACATGACATTGTCCTCCACAAATATGAGATAGAAACTTGGGGTGGCGAGAGGCTATAAACCCTTCTGCCCCACCCTGCCCTGTGATGTACTTCCTCAAGGAAGTTGCCGACTCCAAAAGTTCCACAGCACTGCCAGCTGGGGACCGAGCGTAAGAAGAAGATGGAACGATGTGAAATGCTTCTAGGCTTGAGGCATCAGCTTGTATCCTGAGGCCCTCAGCACACATTGCTGGCTGTTGTCACTCTTCCAGTCTGGACACTGACTTTGTTGTCCCTTCCAGACATGGGGCAAACAGGCCCTGGTGCCACTTGATTCTAATCCCAAGAAGATTTCTGCAGGATTCAGTCTGATTAACTGAGTTTCTCGGCTCCATGCCGATCTCTGGACTGTCAACAGTGGCCGGTGGCCTGCTAATCCCAAGACACAGGGAAGGCTGCACTGATGAATGGGGAGCTAGTTAAGAAAGGGAGACTATCAGACAGTTTGCCCTAACAAGTTAGCACAAAATCAGTGGCCTCGCACAGCACAAAATCTGCAATCTTTTCATTCTGGAGGCCAGAGGTCAGAAAGGGGGGT
The DNA here is from genome assembly GCA_907169655.1 of Acomys percivali. Lineage (NCBI taxonomy): Eukaryota > Metazoa > Chordata > Mammalia > Rodentia > Muridae > Acomys > Acomys percivali. Next base: position 13,815,562 of record OU015753.1, read on the forward strand.
ATCAGCAGCAACCCAGTCTCTCCTCATTTTCTCAGGGGACACTGCTACTAGATCCTGGTGGCTGCTAATGTCCCCAGGCTTTTAGCCTAGCACGCTGATGCCTGCTCTTGTCTTCATGTGCCTTTCTTCCTGGCGTCTTGAGCTCCCTTCTCCTTTTATTTATGAAGATGGTGGTCACTGAACTTAGGATCCTCTCTTCTCAAGATCCCTAAGTTAATTAAATTCACAGACTCCGTTTTCAAGTAAGGACACACACACACACACACACACACACACACAGAGTCATCAGTCCTTCCTCAGCCCCTTATATTTTTCTTTGTGTTTTACTGTACCCACATGTGTGTTTGTTTACATACATACTTTGTTTACATAGGATTCAGATTCATCTTTCTGACTCGCTAATATGGATGAATGGATGCTTATAACAGGTTAAGAATGCTCACAAAACTGTCTTCCGCTGATCACTCAGTCTGATGGAGGGCTGTACAAACTGACAGTGGGACAAAAAGAAAAAAAAAATGTAGGTCACTTCTCAAGAGGCCTTCTGGGGCCCATGAAATACAGCAGGAGAAAATAGAGAAACTTAAGGCTGGTGGGAAGAGACAAAATGAACCCAGAGTCAGGAAATAAATGAGAGTTAAGCAAAGATGAAAAATAATCAGGAACTTCATATCTCATGTTAACAATAAATGGAAAGAAAAATGGCAGAGACAGGCCAATGACACCTTGATGAAGTGGGGAATAAGTACTCAGATATAAAAAGAGGAAAGTGATTGTCAAGGAAAATATCAAACCAACCCCATTCCTATAAAATAAAAATTTATGGACTCGAGGATGAGACTTTAAAAAGAGAATCTTTAAATTGCTTCCGAAAACATTTCTTCTCCTTTCAGATTTATGAGTTAGAATCTCTAGCAGGGCCACCACTGCTTGGAGCACAGACTTATTTGCTTCAGCTATTGACCATCTGACCTTTGAACTCTGCCTGGCCGGGCTCAAGCCAAAGTCTTTCTCAAGCATTGTGTTATCTCTGGGATAGTTCAAAGTCTCAGGATAATCAAATAGATTTGCAGAGTTATCGAAGAAGGAGCAAAGAAGTCACAGGCCATCGGCCATCAAATGAGGGGGCTGCCTTTAGGTGTTCTGTTGACATTAACCTGAAGTCTGACTGAGGGGGGTCTCACAGTATGGAAATCATTCCTTTTGTGGGGGTTGGGCTAGAAGAAGAGCAAAGCTACAGATGTACTGTGTCACACTGATACGCACACGGTGCGGTGATGTCTGTGAAGTAAAGTGGAGGCAGTTAAAGTGTATGTGGGTGACCTAACCTGTTGTGGCTGGGATCCCATTAGGGACGCTTTGTATGGGATCATCTAAGATGACTGGAAATGGATGTTGGATGACCATTCCATAAACTCACCGAAACCTTATCTTATTCTCAGTAGACCCACTGGGAATGAGGGGCAAAGCAACAACAATGTGGAATGTATTTAAAGGGTCGGGGAACATTTTTCCATTTGAGTTCATTTTTGTTAAGATTTATCTTTAATTTTTAATTCTCTTGTCTCTTGTGCACTCCCTTCCCTCCGTGTGTGTGTGTGTGTGTGTGTGTGTGTGTGTGTGTGTGTGTATGTATGTGTATGTGCACACGTGCGTGTGTGTGCCAGAACAGGGGATCAGTTGCCCCAGAGCAGGAGTTGCCAGAAGTCATGAGCTGCCAGTGCAGGTATTAGGGAGCCCTGCAGAAGCTGTATTTGTTATTACCTGCTGGGTCATCTCTCTAACTCTGACCCCATTCAAAGTCTTAACTGAAACTCTGCTGACATGAATGAATTGTGAAATTCGCAAGTATGCCAGCACTGTCTTTATTAATTGGTATGTTTCATTTTAATTAAAACCACCCTAGCTAATTACTGATTTCACTGTGTGTAATGACAGCCAAATATACTGGAGGACATGATTTAGGCAGAAAATAAACTCTGCACTCTCTCTGCTTCGTTAACTTTTCAATGTGTTTTCCTTCACACATGTGGCGATTCAAAGGAAGTGTAAATTTAACCTTCTAGTCTCTAATCATCTTAGAGTAAGTGAGCAAAATGGAAAGAACACAAGCTTTGAAATGTATGGATTTGGATTATGATGTTGGCTTTACCTTTCATGACATCTACGACCATGACCTTCTAGTTTTGCCATTTAAAAATAGGCACCTGTGGTGGTTTGAATAAAAATGTCCTCCAAAGGTCCATAGGTGTGGCACTATTAGTAGGTGTGGCCTTGTTGGAGTGGGTGTGGCTTTGCTGGAGGGAGTTCATCCCTAAGGAGTGGGCTTTGAGGTCTGAGGTGCTCAAGCCAGGCCTAGTGTCTCACAGTCTCTTCCTGCTACCTGCTGATCCACATGTAGAACTCTCAGCTCCCTCTCCAGCACCATGTCATGTCTGCCTGTGTGCCACCATGCTTCCTGCCATGATGATAATGGACTAAACCTCTGAACTGGAAGCTAGCCCCAATTATAAGAGTTGCTGTGGTCATGCTGTCTCTTCACACCAATGAGAAACCCTAACCAAGACAGCATTATTTGGGTACTTGCTATTAAAAAAAAAAATGTGAGGTTTCAATGAAGCCATAAAAGCACAAGGCTGAGCATGTAATACATCTAGTGGCTTCTTTTCTTTGCTTCTCTTTTCTTTTCTTTGAGACAGGGTTTCTCTGTGTAGCCTTGGCTGCCGTGGACTCACGTTGTAGACCAGGCTGGCCTTGAACTCACATCGATCTACCTGCCTCTGCCTTCCTGAGTGCTGGGATTACAGGTGTGTGGCACTGATCCTGGCTAATCTGGTGGTTTCTAACTAAAATGTTTTCTGGTGGCTCATTTGGAATGCTAGCTTCCCCAGCTGGTTGTGCCTCTTTAGGAGAGTATGTGGTCTTTAGAGGATGGGACTTATCAGAAGAAAATAGGTCACTGGGTGAGGGGTAGGAAGAGAGGACAGTGAAGTTTATATTCAACTATTCAAACACCTTCTTTCTCTGAGTCCTTATCTGCCATCACAAGATCAGCATCTACTGAACATGTCCACTGTCATGGACCAAGATTCTCTAGCAGCCTTCTCCACTGTAATAATGAGCTGGGATTCTCTGAAACCAGGAGCCCAGAGAAATCTTTCCTCTTTTAAACGGTGAGGTATTTGTCACAGGAACACAAAAGTAACTATTGGAATCTGTGTTTAATAAATCTTAGTCTCCATTAGCACCCGCCCTCCCACTGGCCTGGATGCCATCGCCTCACCCACCAGCCTCAGCTATCTATGAGGATCTAGCCTACCAAACGACACCACTCAGTCTAACCTTCTATTTACTTGTAGATATTAAACCCTTGTGGTTAAAGGCTGCAATGGAAACAGTGTTTTCCTTTCAGTGTGTGTGGACCACATCTTCAATGCTTATCAAGTTAGTAGAGCATAAATACATATTGAGTTGCTGGGATGGTGTTGACTAACAAACAACATTGTTAAGTGGTTTTGTTTTTTGTTTTTAACCCATTTGAGCCTTGGAAAAATTACTGAGGTATGAAGGGCTCTGAGTTGAGAAAGTTGTAGAGCTCCTAGTGCAGGAAAATGGTGAAGCTTCGAACTAGAGAAATGCCAGTGCTATTGCTATTGTTGCTATGTGTTATGACAATGTTATAATTAGCTACTTTGGAGACTGAGGCAGGAAGATGGTAAGTTCAAGAGCTATTTGGGCTAGAGAATGATTTCAAAGGCAGCCTGGGTGAAATGGTAGGGCTGGAGATGGGGCTTACTGGCTCAGTGCTTGCTAGCCAGCATGAGAGCTTAGGTTCAATCCTATTACCACAAAACACCAGCCACACTTAGTAATTAACAAGAAAGTAGATACTTACTAACTTCAGATACTCCTGTGTATTAGTTTATTTCAAACCTTGACATCTGGGCTGGTTAGTTGGCTGGTTTTGTTTGTTTCTATGTTTGTTTTGGTCAGTTGGCACAAGCTAGAATCATATGGGGAAAGGGAGCCTCATTTGAACAATTGTCTACCTTGGTAGACAAGTCTGTAGAACACTGTTTTTGATTTATGATTGATATGGGAGAGTCCAGCTCACTATAAATGGAATTGGCCAAGTAGGTGATCCTGGGTTGTATAAGAAAGCAGGCTGAACAAGCCGTGGACAGCAAGCCAGTAAGCACCATTCCTCAAGGTCTCTGCTTCAGTTCCTGCTTTCAGGTCCTTCCACTGAGTTCCTGTTCTATCTTCCCTTCATAATTGACTGTTACCTGAACGTGTAAGATGAAATAAACCCTATCCTTCCCAAGTTGCATTTTTTGTCAGTGTTTGTTTTATTGTTTTGTTTTTGTTTTTGTTTGTTTGTTTGTTTGTTTTTTCACAGCAGCAGGAAAGCAAACCAGGACAACTTCCCTAAACAGCATGGCTAACCATCAGAGCATGGAAGACTGGCTTGACTCATGCACTGGTGATGATGGAGGTGGTCCTCACACCTAAGCCTTCTGATGTAAGACTCAGCGACTTACCCTCTTTACTAGTGCTGTGGAATATAGAGATATGGAGTTGAGGCTGTCCCCTTGGCAGAACAGCTTATAAAATCAGAGAGTGGAAACAGGAGATGTTTTGAGTTAGGTGAGCAGTCCACAGTGACTCCTACATGTCACAGGGTACTGGAATCCTGGCATGGGACCCTAATAGGCCAAACAGTAACTTCTTCTAGGAATTTTGGACTGGAGCACTGATTTTTCTGATCTTTTTTCAACGATGCATATTTATTACATGAAGAAACAGGTTTCATAATGTGTTCTTTTTAAGCATGTCATGACTTTCTTTGACCAATTCACTCTCACTACCCAGTCCCCTTCCTCTTCTGCCTCTGCCCAAATACTCCCTGTCTTAATTAGGGTCACTGTTGCTATGACAAGACATCATGACCCAAACGGTTTATTTTGTTGACACTTTTATATCACAGTTCATCATCAAAGGAAGTCTGGTCAGGAACTCAAACACAGGGCAAGAACTTGGAGGCAGGAGCTGCAAAGGCCAGAGAGGAGTGATGCTTACTGGCTTGCTTGTAGTGGCTTGTTCAGCCTGCTTTCATCTAGAACCCAGGACCACCCTCCCAGGGATGTCCCCACCTACAATGGGCGGGGCCCTCAGCCATCAATCACTAATTAAGGAAATGCCTTACAGGCTTGCCTACAGCCTGATCCTATGCAGGAATAGTCTCAATTGGGATTCCCTCCTATCAGGTGACTCTAGCTGCGTCAAGTTGACATAAAACTAGCCAGGATATATATACCCCTTCTATATTTCTGTAATCTGTGTTTGTGTGTGTGTGTGTGTCTGTCTGTCTGTCTGTCTGTCCCTGTGTCTCTGTCTCTTTGTCTCCGTCTGTCTCTGTTTGTGTCTGTGTCTCTGTGTGTGTGTCTCTGTCTGTCTGTCTGTCTGTCTGTCTGTCTGTCTGTCTGTCTCTCTCTCTCTCTCTCTCACACACACACACACACACACACACACACACAGGATTTGCATGGCAGAAAGTGCAACATTTGTTTATCTGAGTTTTAGTTCTCTCAGTATCATGCTCTCCTTCCCTGTTTTATCCATTTTCTTACAAATGACATAATCCCATTCTTCTGAATGGCTAACATAAAACCCCACTGTATGTGCACACTGTGTTTTCTTTACCTGTTCTGCTGATGGGCACCTTGGCTGGTTTCATAACTTGGCAAACAGGTTGCTCTTCTGTGTCTGCATCAACTCTAACAGATGGTTCTTATTACAACCGTCACAGGATGCGAAAAGAGGTTCAGATCCTCCTGGCTTTGAGGTCTTCAGCAGTGTGTGCTTCTGGCTGCTATTATCCTTGAGGCTAAATCTGGTTAGTAGCACTGTAGACTCCCTGTGATCTGCACCATGCCAATAGTGAGTGTGTGTGTGTGTGTGTGTGTGTGTGTGTGTGAGAGAGAGAGAGAGACAGAGACAGAGACAGAGACAGAGACAGACAGACAGACAGACAGACACAGAGACATAGACACAGACAGAGAGACAGAGGAGAAAGGGAGGGTGAGGGAGGAAGAGAATGTGTGTGTAAAAGAGAGAATGTGTGTATATGAGATAGAGAATGTTCATGTGAGAGAGATTGTGTATGTGTTTGTGTGGGGGCCATGGTGTGATGCTGTGCATTCAGGTGCACTCACCCCACGTGATTGCATGTGGAAAGCCAGGAATTGACCTCGGGGTATCTTTCTCAATCACTTCTATTTGATTTTTGATGGTCTCTCACAGAACTTGAAGGTCATCATTTCAACCAGACTGTTTAGCAAGCAAGCCCCTGGCATCTGCTTGTTCCCACCCCCAGCATTGGGGTTACAGACTTGCTCTGCCATGTCCAGGCTTTTAATGGATTCTGGGGATCTAACTGGGATGCTTATGCTTGGGCAGCAAACACATTACTCACTGAACCTTTTCCCCAGCTCTTCACCTCATATGTTGAGACAAGGCTTTTCACTGGCCTGGAGTTTTCCCGTTTGTTCTGCTGGTTGCCAATGAGCCTTGGGCATGGGGGGCTATCTGTTTGCTTTTACCTCACTAGCCCTGAGATTGCAAATAAGTGTCTGGGGTTTTTTCATTTGTCTTTTGTTTTTAAAAGCATGGGTTCTGAGGGTAGAACTTAGGTCCTCAGCTGGCACAGCAAGAACGTTTCCCGCTAAGGTCTCTCTCCAGCTGCCCCCAGCCCCAGATTCTTTTCACTTGATCTAGATTTGATGTTTAGATTAGAGGCTTGAACATAGCTGTTACAAAATATTTAAAAAGGACAGGGGCCACAGGGCAGCTATCAATAAATACCTGGCATTCTTAACTTGGGTGTCTTCAGGTTGCCAGGTTCAGCTGCTGCAGCTCCTTTCAGAAAGCAGGCAAGGCCTATGTAGCTCCCATCAACAAACAGGAGGCTTTCTACACTGCCAGAGGTCAGCCATCTACCGAGCAATTACACCGCTGTCAGACTGTAAATACACATTTGCAAATGCCTCTGTAATTGTTCAGAAATGGCTCAGGCCTGCTCAGGCAGGGCTAGTTACAGAGTGTTAATGGAGATGTTCACCCAACATCTGCTTTCCTGCTTGGATCCAGATTTGCACCATTTAAACATTTATGGACATAAAGCAGTGAACTGGGTCCTTGCCTTTGCCAATTTTGAGGGGAAAAAAATACTCAACAGCAAAGGACACTTCTCTGGAAGATTCATGGGTTTTAGAGAAGGCATCAGATTTTCAGCTATAGTTATAAAAATCTAATAATACTACTTAGTAGAATGTAAAATTAGCATCGTAGTAGAGTTGTAGTTATATGACTTTACTTAACAGCCTCTCTGATCGTGGCACAGTTAATATCCCAATTAAACAAAAGAAATCCCTGCTGGGGCTGAGGCCTGGTCTGCAGGGATGGGACGGCCCCTGAGAGGCTGGAGATCTCAAGGCCTGCAGTTTGGAATGCTTGGCTTTCTGATTTGGGGATTGTGTTTGAGATCAGTGTTTTGTTTACCACCAGTATGTTGGGAGATGGCTGGTTATATTTGGAGGAATATGGGCCTCTCCTGCTCATCTGTTTTGGCAGCTTTGCATGTCTACTATCTGCCCACTCCTGTGTCTATGACATGCTATGCACATCACAGAATTTTCACACAAAGAGTAGGAGCTAAGATGTCAATTTTGTTTGCAATCCCTTGAGCTTGGGTGAATACTCATCTTGTCATTTTCAAGTATTCCACTGTATTATTTAGGGTTGCAGCAATAGTGCAATGAAAGTGCCCAAAATTACAATACAGAAAGATGACAGAATTTTATTACTGTCCTCCATCACTGACCCCTGTGAATTGCTCAGCTTGCAGGGTTGCTTTGCTTTATAGAGGTGCTCAGACAGCCAGGCACTTTCTATTCTTTGCATATTTCCATTCCCTTGGTGAATTTCTTCATCTACCTGGTCATGGTGGGGTTAGAGATATGTCCATGCTGCAGTTCACAGAAGACAGAAAGTGGGGTTCCGGGGGGAGCTGTCTCCTCTCTTAAACTGAACTTGACCGGCAAAGTCATCTTTCCCCTACATTGAATTGTCCCAAGCTAAATTCCAGGGGACCATTTATTGGCAAAAGATTCTGGGGAGTCTGCTGACCTAGCTTAAACTCTACTGTCATGAAATCAAGGGAGGGTAATGTGTGTGTGTGTGTGTGTGTGTGTGTGTGTGTGTGCGCGCGTGTGTGTACACACACATGTGCACATGTGTGTGGAGGTCAGAGGACCATCTTAGGTGTCATTCCTCTGTCACTGCCAACATTTGTATTTTAAAAAGAGCCTTTTCTTGACCTGGAGTTTGCCAAGTAGGGTTGGCTACCTGGACAGTAAGCCTCAGAGATGTCTGGTTCTCTGTCCCCAATACTAGGATGACAAGTGTACACCACCACACCTGGGTCATTTTCCATGGGTGATGGGGATCAAACTTAAATCCTTATGCTTGCAAGGCAGGCACTGAATTGGTGGAGCTATCTCTGTAGTTCTGAGAAGGTAGGTTTGAATGACTAGCCAGAAGTTTTTGTCACGTAAAAACAGTGGATTACACATGTATTTCAAATACTTTAAAATAAGTTAAATATTCCAAACCATATACTCAACAAATATTTATTATGTTCCAGATACCCATAAAATGACTAAAAATATTGGCATTATGGGTAAAATTAGACTGCCTTGACCATGCATTTTTCTATTTTTGAAAGGCTTTGAATGTTCTGGATGGGAAAAAAAATGCAACTGGAAACTAGGCAAGAGCTTTACCTTCATGTTACAGGAGAAATATTCACACCTGTCAGATCCACCTGCTAACAATGTCATTCTGTGAATAAGCTCATGCAAAAATGTCGTGGATGTTCTTTTGGGTTCTTCACAGCTTGCTTGAAGGGAGTTTATGAAGGAAGGTCTTTTCACAAGATGGTATCAGGTCATTGAGATCAAACTCGATCTCGAAGGAAGGGCTCTTTTCCAAAATAATTAAGGCGGCCAGCACAGCCAGTTTGGAGGTCATTCCTTTGATCAGGTACTTCACGCCCGTCTCGGGGTCTGTGTACTCAAAGCAGTGTACAACAATGTGGTGGCCGGAGTGTGTGAAGTGGTTCTGGTAGTAGACTTGGGGATGCAGGAAATAGTCCAAAGGCACGAGGAACACATCCTTAACTTCATCAGCGTTAGGCTGGGGCTGGAAGTTGTGGTCTAGAAAACCCACTACGGGGGTCACCAGTGCATCTTTCTGAAAGCAGAGACCAAAATCCACACATTACAAAGTACAGTGATGCCATTTCAAAGATTAAACTCAGACCAATTTTAGTAGAGGAAAGACCACAGCCATGATATATGGCATAAGGTAGGCCGGTGGTGCTCTCCAGACACAAATTCATGTGCCCCATGTAACAAAGATGCTCTACCTGTGTTAGATGCATGTGTGCACATGCATGCACACACACACACGTGTAAGATTGAAATGGCCATGAGGTGGTATTATTAAAACTATGACCCCTTGACTTAGGAATCACATTTGTGACCGTCTACTTTATAAATCCCTCCATGCAAATAAAGGTACATAGACAAAACAAAAGTACTATCTCCAAACAGCTCCAAACTCCACAGTTGCTACTTCTCATTGATGGAAACTTAGGTTAAACCATGGTAAAAGTCATTCATTGGAATGACATCACATACCCTTTCCTCCTGGTGAGGACAGAGTGATGATGTCTCACGAACAGAAAAGTGACATGATAACACTTGTGGCATACTTCTATTTAGAGTAAATGTATACATAAAACTGTAAACCATACAATTGTTTATAAACTATATTTTTTAATCACATGTGCATTTGTATTGTGAAGGGATAGTTTTATTTATGAGCACAAATGCTTGCAAATGACCCTGAGTTTGTGCTGGATAGAGGGTCTTCATTTCTACTGTAAAGCCTGCAGGAGAGACGGGGATTGAACAGAGGTATGCTCTCTAGTTTGAAGTTCCTGGGTCATCAAAAAGATGCTGGAGACACCCAGAGGCAAGTACAGTGTGAGATAGGAGCCCAGAGAAGGTTAAACAGGGCTATGGGAACCTCTCATGGAGGGACACAGCCAGAGAGTATTTTAAGAATGGAAACAGGTTATACTTTCAAGTGCATCCAGGGTGAGTAACAACCTTTAGATAGAGGGGAGACCTTAAATAGCCTTAGGGCAGTAAATCTGAGGTCACAGGCCACCAAGACCCTCAGCCATGTTGGGTCTTGTGTAAGGGCACACTCTTAGAGGTCATGGTGTAGGCTCAATTTTTTTAACCAATATATTTTATTAACAACTTAGTGACTGAGCATATGTCACTTATAACTCGACTAACCAAAACAATAGGAAATGAGGATTAATGGACACAATAACAAAACTGTAAGGATATCAGTTCTGAGGAATGATTCTCCTGGCACAATCAGCAGGACTTTTTTTTTCTGCTGGAACCTAGAGTAATTAGAACCCAGAACCTCAGCAGGAGCCAGAGTCCTGAAGCCTTTTCTCAAGCGGTTTTCTCTAGGAGCATCTCGAAGTGCAGCGATGAACAGCCAAAACTATCCTAAGTCTCCAAAAAGCCCCGCCTCCAGTTCTGGGCTCATTTTATATCTCCTCCCAGAGTCTGTTCCCGGGATCTTTTCAGCTGGCAACAATCAAGCTCCCACACGAGGTGGTCAGTCTTCTAGTGGATTAACCTCACCTGTGCTCTCACAAGACCATTCCAATCCTGCACTTGGGATCCTAAAAAACAGGTTTATCTCCCCTTCATCATGGGGTCTCCCAGATCAGTTGCTGAGCTGAGGGCTGAGATGTAAGCAATTTCTTACAAAAGTGTTATCAGGAGAAACTGGGGAGGGGCTAAGAAGGGAGAGCAATAGCTTGGTGAAGAAGCCAGGCTAGGTGCTGTGGAGGACACCATAGCTAGAGACAAGGAGCTGGGTTTTCGGGCCCAGCCCCAGGCACTGGTGGAGGACAGCTTTTCAGGGTGACAGTCTAGGATCTGCTGACTCTCTGTACAGGATATCCACTAAGCTCTTGTCGATCACCCAATGGTGAGTTCTTGGCTGAGAGCTGCTGGCTACCAGAAATGCATAAGAGGAGGGAAGGATGTATAAAAAGGTCTCAAGAGAGCCCCAACAGAATATGCCAGAATGAGTTGTCTTGCTACAGTCCCCAAAGCAATGGAGCCAACCAATCATGGGCCCAAACCTCTAAAACTACAAGCTGAAGTAAATCTTCCTTCTATGTTCTAGCTTCATTTCTATTGCTGTGAGGGGAAAAAAGACATTCTCACCATTTTGGGGAAAAAAGGGTTTCTGGTCTCACAGCTCGAGCTCAGTGCGTCACTTAGGGAAGTCAAGACTGCAACTCACTCAAAGGAGGGCCTGCTTACTCTTCTACACAGCATTACCTCTGAGCAAGGAATTCACTTCACAGCCAAAGAAATGAGGCAGAAACAATGAATGATGCTGTTGCTGGCGATCAGGCTGGCTTATGCTTAGGTAGCTGTCTTACAACCTTGAACCACCTGTCTAAGGGATTGTAATGCCCACAGTGGACTGAGCACTCCTGCATTTATTAAGTAAAAAGACATGTCCCACCCCCA
>OU015753.1:13840191-13872691 GCA_907169655.1 Acomys percivali
CGCTCGTGTTCAACAAGCATTCATGTGGTTAACAGAGCCTCATGGCCCACTGGTAGCATCTTTTAAAAACAAAGACTTTGCTCAGCAGCTCTGCACGTATTTACTGGTAGTAACATAATTCTAAAAAAATAAAAAAAAAAGTTTGGAAGAAAAACATTGCTGAAACATATCAAGTTGGTCTCCTAAAGCCACACCCCACAGGTACAGCCCTCTCAAAGAAGCATGTCCCAGGAGAAAGAGTTGGCGGCACCTGCAGACCGCCCATGTGGGTGATGCTAAGCTAAAGAAAACGCCAGCAAGCCCTCAGGAGCAAAGGCTACCTGAGGAGAGGCCAGCACATAATTAGCAGTGCCAGTCAGTGCTCTATCAATGCAACAGAGCATAGAAGCTGGGGATGGGGGTGCCTGTGTGGCACATCAGGGAAGCAATTAATTTCCCTGCCTGTGGGCAGTGTGGTGGGACCCTGGTAGGGCTGCAAAGGAACAGTAAGATAACACACTGGGAAAATAATGCTCAGAGAATGTGAGCCACCTCGTTCCTTCCCCGATTTAGAGGCATGTCAATCATTCATAGCTAAGCTCCTGGAGGAAGGCTCAGGAGAAGCATCCAGAACAAGCCTCACACATAAATACCACACAGCCTTCTGATGGATGGGAAGCTTGTTCTCTCTCCGGCTCCCACCAACTTAGCCCTTATTCTCAGCCCCATCAACTCATGCTACCTCCCTCTTAGCCAAGGAATGTTCTCCTGGAAGGAAAGAGGGTTAAGAAAGTTGGGAAGGACTAAGTTATAAATAGGAATTTCTCTACTAATATGTCAGTGGCTACTGATGTCAAAATCGCATGGTAGGGACAGGCGGCGTCTAAACAAATCAATCCCTGTTGTGGGTCACTTTTCCTGGGCATATGTGACATAAATGTCTTTTCATCTCACATAGGAAACTGACAACATACCATACTACTAACGGCTAACTTGATAAACCAATGAGTTTGCTGAGGTTCCTTACTGAAGCAAGGATGCTTCAAAGGCAGCTTCATCATCAAAGGTTTACCTCATCATGGCTGATGGCTGATAAAAACCAGAACCTTGGGTCTCTCTGCACAATTTGCAGGCAGTTGGACAGAATAAAATGTATGTTCCATACAGATCAGCTAATCTGAGTCTCCTTAGCAGCCATTATTGCTTATATAACTTTAGGGAGAAGAGGCCTCATGTGTCTTTTCAGTTTCAGAGATTTCCTGAGGTTTACCTCCTAAGTGTTATGTAGCATCCTTGCAAAACTTCCTCAGTCTTAACAAACTTCCCTCCAGATGGACTGTTTGAGATTGCTACAGACACTATAGGTTCTCATTTTTATGGTAAATTTTACCTAGGGTGTTCCTTCAACTTCTGATAATTCTGCTATGAAGGTCAAAGGTATTGGCTCAGAAATACCAATGCAGGTGGCATTTAATGCTGAGAAGATAAAAGCCAACTGCCTTGACACCTTGTTGATATGGTAGCCCCACAGAGAAGAGGAAGGGTTGGCCTCCAAGGACCATAGGGTACCAATCCTTAACAGCATGGGCAGACATGTTGTTGCCCATCATTCAGACATTCAAGGTGTATGTATGTATGTGTAACAAACTTAAGACATCTCTTGAATACATGAGGCTCTGTCTCAAAGAAAAGGAGAGGGAGGAGAAGGAGAAGAAAAGAGAATAGAGGTAAGAGTAGCCACCAGTAGCCACAGCTTGAGTGAAAATAGACTGACCTTAACTTCTGGAGAAGGGGGCTGAATAAACATCAAAGGTTATGTCTCAGTTAGGGTTTCTGTTGCTGTGAAAAAACACTGTGAGCAAAAGTAACTCGGGGAGGGAAGGGTTTGTTTTACCTTACAGCTTTGAGTCTATCATCCAAGGAAGTCTGGGCGGGAACCTGGAGGCAGGTAGGAAGAGACCATGCAGAGGCCATGGAGGAGTGCTGCTTGTTGGTTTGCTTAGCCTGACTTCTTATATATCTAAGACCACCAGCTCAGAGGTGACACTTCCCCACACCCCCAATAGAGAGCTGGACCCTCTCACATCAATCATAGATCAAGAAAATACAACACAGGGTTTGTTCACAGGCCAATATGGTAGGGTCATTCTCAATTTCCAAAATGACTCTAACATATGTCAAGTTGACGTAAAACTTGAATACTATGGGTTACGTACGAATTATAAGGAAAATGCCTGTAGAACAACTGTGGGTTACAAAAGGCTGGAAATTTATTTCCAGGTGCATCAGACGAGAATTGAAGCATAGCTCTTTCCAAGAATGTTTAATTTTCATGGCATGACAATAAAACAGAAGACTCGTGCTTGCCTTAAATCTTTGAGTGTCCTGAGCCAGGCCTGCCACCCACTGACACATCTCTGCCAGTGTGCTGCCTTCACACAAGTCACACCATTAATGGCCCGCACATGCTTGGGAACGAGATAGAGACTTGTGATGTCTGATTGCTTTCCTGTCTTGTAATCTTTGTGTAATAGAACAATTAAGAAGACTTAATTACCGGTGACAAGTGTACTGGGAAGTTTGTCATCTGAATGAAGGCTGTAACTAGCAGGCATATCAGGATACGGCTGTGTCTTCCCCATGAGGAGCCTTCTGCTCCCAATTAGCCTGGAAATTAGTTGTGAAATTGGCTCAAGGTTTTCCAGGACACAGGGGCAGCTCAACTTCATGGCAGAAACAGAGGGCTACGTCACTGGAAACCCTGCCCTCCAGAGTCTCACCTTGGTCTTGGTCAGCCTTTCACAAACTACTAACTATCCCCCAGTTAAAGTCTTTGAGCTTCACAGGCAATTGAAGGAGGGAGTGTGGTGGTTTGAAGGGGAAATGGCCCCTGTAAGATAGTGTATTTGGATACTTGTTCCCCAGGCGATGGAACTGTTTGGCAAGGCTATGGAGCCTCTTGGAGGTGGAGCCTTTCAAAGGTGGAACCTTGCTAGAGGAAGTATCTCACTGGGGTCAGGCTTTGGAGTTTTATAACCTGCTTCCACTTCCTGTTCTATTTCTGTTTCTTGCTCCTGATACCATGCTTATACTCCTGTTGTGATGCCTCCCCCCCGCCCCACCGCTGCAATGAACAGTATCCCCTCTGGAAGCATAAACAATTACAAACAAAACAAACACATAACAACAACACCAAAAAAAACCCCACAAAAAACCTATTTCTCCCTTAAGTTGCTTATTGTAAGGGCACTGGATCACAGCAACAGAAAGGGGACTGACAGAGACAACAGCACACACCTCAGCCTATATTCAGACTCTATCTCTTGTCCAACTTGGTGCTACACCAAACCTCAGTGAAGGACCACATCATCAGGACTCTCCTTCCAGGAATGCAATGTGATGTGTACTATCTCATCTTATAGTTTCAATAATAGCCTCACCATGTAGGCAGACCGCTGGACCAGCCTTTTGGGAAGGATGCTGTCAGTTTGCCACTGCCTTCTAGCTCCCCAGATGACCTATGCTTGACTGTCTTAGAATGGCCACAAAACAGGGAAGGCAGCATCTATTGCTAAGAAGGCAAATGAGATTGCGGGTTTTTCTGCGGTCATTTCAAGGGTCTGATGTGGAAGGGTGGCATGGCTGGCAGCACATTCCATGGAACTTTTTGCAGTGACAACTGCGCTCTCCATCATGAACCATATGTGGCCGCTGAACACTTGCACTGCAGTTGGAGTGGCTCAGAAACTCATTCTTTAATTTGTTCCCATTTAATTCATCTAAGTTTAAATAGCCACACATGATTAGTTGCTACCGTATTAACACAATCTAAGTATTATAGCTTCTAAGTTTCCTGCTATTCTGCAGTTCTCTACAGAATGTCTGCTCCAGTCTTCCATAAAGGACAGCAAGACCTCAGGCTAAATGCCTGCTTTGGGGCAAGTCCATATTTAATTTTATTTATTTTTTATTTTTGAGATAGGGTTTGTCTGTGCAGGCTTGTCTGTACTAGACTTACTCTGTAGACCAGACTGGCCTCAAACTCACAGAGATCCACCTGTCTCTGCCTCTCGAGTGCTAGGACTATAGGTGTGTACTACCTTGTCCGTCTTGGCGGCAAGTTCTCAAGTGTTTGGTGAGGGAAGGCAGATTAGAAGAAAGCTTCATCATAAAGAAGACATTTAATAATTTAATTTTAGGGGTGTGATTTGACCATGTCCCCTGGAGGGAGAGACCTGGTGGCACTCAGAGGAAGGACAGCAGGTTACCGAGAGGAGACTTGATACCCTATGAGCATATACAGGGGGAGGTAATCCCCCTCAGGAACAGTCATAGGGGAGGGGAATAAGGGAAAAATGGGAGGGAGGGAAGAATGGGAAGATACAAGGGATGGGATAACCATTGAGATGTAACAAGAATAAATTAATTTTTAAAAAAAGGAAAAAAATTTTAGGGGTGTGTGTGTGTGTGTGTGTGTGTGTGTGTGTGTGTGTGTGTGTGTGTATGCTTGAGTACAGGTGCTGCTGCAGAGGCCAGAGGAGGGTTTGGGATCACCTAGAACTGGAGTTACAGGTGGTTGGGAGTCTGGTGACATGGATGTTAGGAGCAGAACTTGGCTCTACTATAAGAACAGTATGGCACTCTTAGCCACTGTGTTGTCTTCGCAGTCCCTCAAAAAAAAAAAAAAAAAAAAAAAGAAAGAAAGAAAGAAAGAAAGAAAGAAAGAAAAACAAAGAGAGAGAAAGAAAAAAGATAGAAAGAAAGGAAAATAATTAATACACATCCCACATCCCCACATCCTCCATGTGGGCCTACACCGCTCTCCCCTAGTTCCACACTATATCACAATAAAGAGGCTTTTCTAATAAAATGCAGATCTTCCTATTTAGCACCAACAAGGAGCTCTTATTGACGAGTATACTTTGTTTCATGCGCTTACTACATGGCCGGAGCTTAATTGAACTGACTGATGTGGTGGCAGGGGAAATCCTTTTTTTTTTTTTTGTTTCCCAAACTGTGTTCTGACTATCTGGGCAATGGAGAAGTGCATTGAGGCAGAGCTGCATATGATACGTCCTTTTGTGTGGCCAGACTCTGTATCTAAGTTCTAAAATGTGCAGCTATAGAGCTGCTTGGTGTGAACCATAGAGCAGTGGTTACTCAACCTGTGGATCGAGACCCCTTTGCGGGTAGAGGGGCAAACGACCCTTTCACAGGGGCCTCATACCAGATATCCTGCATATCAGATATTTGCATTATGATTCGTAACAGTAGCAAAATTACAATTATGAAGTGGCATAAAAAAATAACTTTATGGCTGTGAAGGGGTTGTCACCACAGCATGAGGAACTGTATTAAATGGTCACATTAGGAAGGTTAAGAACCACTGTTCTAGAGAATGGCTCAGCTGCTAAGAGTACTGACTGCTCTTCCAGAAGATCCAGGTTCGATTCCCAACACCCACATGGCAACTCACAACTGTCTGTGACACCAGTTCCAGGGGAAGCTGACATAGTCTCTGGCCTCCACAATTACCAGGCAAGCATGCAGTACACATACACACATGCAGGCAAAATACCCGACACAAAAAATAAATGATGAAACGAGAGCTGAATTTTTTTTTTTTTTTTAGTGCAAATTTCCCCTCATGTACTTGACTGAGTTCTTTTGGTCCCTATGAGGTCAGGGACCATCTGGTGCACAGTCCAGGTGGAGCGGTTGATTTGGGTAGACCCACCTGAGAGCCATGGGTAGGGTTAGGGAGTAAGTAAGGATGAGTAACTGCCCCCGCGAATCAAGCAGTATCTCCTGGAGAGCCTGATGCTGCTACGCAAAACAGAATCTAAACTATAGGCAGCTTTCATTTTTTTTTTTTTAAACTATATATTGGTGCAAAAGCTGTGTGCATTCAGGAGAAGCTGGACTGTGACAAATGAGGTTTTGTTTTTGTTTCCTGGCTTTTTGATAACTGGTAAGATGTTCTCCGTGCTAGGAGAGACAGGGAGAGAAGGATCCCAGTCACCGACGTCATCACAAGAATAGACAGCCAAAGCTTCATAGTGCCCCATATACCCAGGCAACAGTGTTTGCTGGGTTTGGGCAATTATAAGAATGTCTTTTCAGACAGGTTGGCCTCAAATTCAAGACCCTCTTGTATCAGCCTCTAAAGCTATGACATTACAGATACCCACCATCATACCTGGTTCTTGTATGAGTATTTGGCTTACAATATTTTCAGTTTCTGATGAGCTTATTGGGAGGGGGGGGTTCTACTATTGTAAGTCAAAAGCAATCTGCATTTTCATTTCTTATTCCCTCGACTGCTGCCTTTTTCTTTCTGGCATTCCTTACTAAGTGAAACAACACATACCCAGCTTTCCTTACCTCCCTCCCCACCACCCAAAATTTAGTTTTAAGAAAGAAGAAACTGAGCCCTAATCCCACCCTGCTGGAGCCTCAGCATGCAGGTAGCCAGTATGCATTTGTTTGTTGATTGAATATTGAAATGAAGAACCATGCTAACTGATCTAGAAGGAAGGTGGTCATTTCCAAAGGAGGGAGATGGGCAGAAAATAAAAGTAATAATAGTGACATGGAAGGTGTTGATGATAGAAGAAAGGGTAGGTACACAGCATTGGGAGATGATTTTGCAAAGGCAACTTACAGTCAGCATATGGAAGGGAAGAGGGGAGCTGGCTCAAGTTATGGGAGCCACTTGTAAAATGAATGTGATATTGGAGACATTTTGTGTTCCTAGAAAGGGAAGGAAGGGTTCTTTGCTGCTAAAGAGGCAGCATGGGTGGTGGGCTAGTCTCTTTACTGCAGTTATAGTTAGGTTACTAGCTGATAAATGTTAATGATAAACACATGTACACACACTTCTCCATGTATTCATGACACACACGCGCACACACATGTGCATGAACACACACACAGGCACGCAGATATCTATGAAGTCCATTGCTACAAATTTTAAAGGGTTTGCTTGCAAAATGACCTTGCTTTAGTGTTATCTGCATGGATGCAGAAGGCCACACAAATCACTGTAACTAGAAGGTCTGTGAGGATGCTGGCCCTACAAGTGACGTCAGTGGGGTATTCACAGAGGAGGTGAGTCATCCTCCTGGCAAGGCCACTGGCTGTCCAACTGTATTTTCCTCCTGCTTTGTCATTCAGAAGGCAGACAATGCTTCCACTGCGGGGATAAAAAGCAGAACATGTTTCTTTGAATGTAATCTCTCCTATTTGAAAGGTAACAATTTGTTCCTCAAAATAGGTGCAGGGCAGCCACCAGGCTAATTGGTTTAGCCCCATGGAAAGCAAGGTATTTATAGCTTCAAAAGCCTTGTCTTCCTATGAACTTGAGTAGCAGCTTAATATAAGCTAGGTGAAATGCTGTTTCCCATAGCATCCTCCCCTCCACCAGAGTAACTCCAGGACTATGGCTTATGGTGGTTGAAATGAGGGTGTCCTCTGTAGGCTCATGGTGTTTGAATACTTGGCTGCTAGTTGGCAGAACTGTTTGAGAAGGATGAGGAGGTGTGGCCTTTTTGGAGAAGGATTTGAGGTTACAAAAGACCCTTCTATTCCCAGTATGTTCTCTGTTCCTGGTACCACGTCTTCATGTTAACTGACATCATCCTTAACCCTCTGGGACTGAGTAAGCCCAAGTAAGTGCTTCCTTTTGTAAGGTGTCTTTGTCATCGGGCTTTATCACAGCATAGACACTGCTTTTCCTCCCTCTAGTACCCTGCAAAAGTCACCCGAGTGTTCCATTGCTTACACCATGTGAATGATGCAGGCAGTAGACAGCAAAGCACCAGCAACAGTAACGTATGTTTCATGGGACAAGCAGGGTAGGGCGTTCACACTCACTGCATTTTTGTATTGATGAGATTACCTGTTTTTCACAGCCATCTTCGGAGGTGGGATTTTCTCCTTGCTTTTGAGAACGACCATGGGAGACATAGAAAAGCTTGGATTGTAAAGCAGGCTCCTAATGGATTGACTATATTGGCTACTTTTCTCCTCATAGTGACAGAATACAGCAAGGCATGGCAGCTGGAATGACTCCACCCACTGCCCTTTAGCCATCTCTCATGGCTTGTCCACAGCCTGGCAGACCAGGATGCAGAGTGTGACAGTGTTAGCAAGCTTAGAGTCGCAGCCTGTGCCCCAGGAAGTCAGCTTCAACCACCCATCCTAAAAAACACAATTAATTAAAGCAGCCACATTAATACCAAAAAGCAGAAAAGGGAGATTTGCTGAATGTGACCACATTGTTCGGCAGTGCCCCCCGAGTCTGTCTGTAGGATTCTAAAGTGAGACTTAGGTTTAAATAGAGGGCCAAGGGTATTCATGTCTTATCATCCACAGTCAGGGTGTGGCCTTGGCTATCATTTCCTTTACAGGCTCTCATAAGGTAGTCTAACAAATGACAAAACCTTTTCCAGTTTCCCTGTGACCAGCCCAGGCCTCTTGCATTCTCTTCTCCCAGCATGAGATTCCTGAGGGAATTCCACTTTCCTAGTTGTCTTAGTAGCTTCCACTTTCCTAGGATCCAGTTGTCTTAGTAGCTAGAGAGCAAAGATAAGGAATTTAAGAGTCTCATCAAAACACCCCCAGCCCTGTTAGGCAGGTTACCTTTGGAGAGAGCAGGCATGATACACTCCTGAGGAGGTTCTGTCCCCAGTTAATTAGAATCTAGCAGCCCTGCTAGTATGCCTCTAGGTTGCTTAGCAACCTCTGACGTCATCACCTGCCACTGCCAGATGTGTGCTTCAGCTGTGCACCAGATATAAAGGACCAACCTGTCATTAACTAGGTTCTCCTCTCCCTTCCTGTATTTGAGGGACCCCCCCCCACTTGCCCATTGCTCTCTCTCCCACTGTCTTTCAGTCTCTGTCTCTCTCTACCCTCATGGCCCACTCCTCTCCCCTATTCCTCTCCCAAGTAAATCTCTCCACATCAGATCTGTTGCGTGCCTCTCTATATTCTTAATCATAACACCAGTGACCTGCTTATTCCAGCCACGCCTACTACTCAAAGGTCCTACAGCCTCCCATAAGAGCACCACTAGCTGGGGGAGTCAACGTTTAAAATGCATAAGCCTGTTGGAGGAGGATGTTAGGGACACAAACCATAGCACAGCCTATATGTCTGTAACCATTTTAAGGTAGTTATCTTCTTACTCAATGTAAGTGTTAGAAACAAAGTGTGTGGGCATCAGTTGTCCCCTCTCCTCTTAAGGCTAGAAGTGGAGTCACAGGACCAGACACAAAGATGCCAGACTAAGAACAAATGAGTGTGATGGAGCGTGAAATGCTCTCTGCATCTCCCTACTCTTGAAAGCCAGTTCTCTCTCTGGGAGAAGGCAAGATCAGGGTGATGTCTGAATGCCAGTGGTACATCAGGTTTAGAAGATGCTCCTAAGATGAGACATCAGGGAGACGAGTCGGATACCAGCAGAATCACTATGCCAAGACCAACACCCAGGGCTGGTTGCCTCTAGTCCTCTCCCAAGTAGTGGGTTAATCACCCTTAGTGGGTTCCAGGGCTCACTTGCTCACACAGGTTGCTGTGTCTCCTCAACTCTTCCTGATTTATTTCTGCATATCCATTTCTTACCATTTTGGTCATCAAATACTGATTTAAAAAAAAAAAAATAACCAAAGAAAGAGATTGTGGCCCACCGTGACTCGATTACATCACTTTACTTAACTCTATGTTTAGGGAACTGCCTTCTGGTGCATTCCACAGCCTAATGAAGACTACACTCTGCCCAGTTTGTCATCCTCTTCCTCTCTGCTGGGCCTCACTGTTACTCACCTTCACTTACACTAACTTAGTTACCCTGTATCTCATGAGAAATCTGGGAACAGAAATGGCTAAAAGAAAAATGAATTTAGTAGTTACAGCATGGCTGAAACCGAGGAGAGAAAAGTTCTCAGTTTTTCTCCGTCTTGCCTGTAGCGGCATTAAAATTTCATAGAAATGATGAGCCTAAAGCCAGGAAAAAACATACTAGATAGCAATTTAGCCATGAGGTGAATTGTCAGACTCTCTCCCCAAGAGCCTGTAGCTTCAGCCTGTTGTTCTTTCTCCCAGTGTGGGTCTCCTGAGGCAATCTTCAATCTCCAGGGTCCGTGAATGAATTTTTTGGAGTCTGCGTTACCGTTGCTTCTGGTCTCGCCTTTCTGAACAACCTGTTTCAGCAACAACCCTGCACCCTCATTGTGAATTTTTCCACCCGAGGACTCCTCACTCCTAGGGCGGCTGCGATTGCTGAATTCTCCCAACACTGCTACAGTCATCCTGAATCAAGCCTTCCTTAGTATTTTCACACACCTGAACACTTGCTTGCCTAGCTAAAGGACAATTTATCATTTCGCATGAAGTAAGTGGGAATGCATTTACTGAAATGCATTGGAGAGTATCCGAGCTGAGCTTTCCTGTGACACAAGGGTTCCTCCTGAAGGAGCAGCCTGTCACCCCTGTGCTTTCAGCACCGATGAACAATGACTGTTTTATATGGGGAGAGGCAGCGCTGTATTTATTCTTCAGCCTCACCATTGGCTCTTTAATTTTTTTTTTTAAATTCATTTCTAGATCAATGCTTATCAAGCATTCTCGCTCCCCACATACAGACTGCTCTTGTCCAACCCTTATATTTATGTCTGTTCGTCTTGGTTTGTGACACCCTGAGATCAGCCAGGGTCATCTGTGTGACCATGGCTTTGGAGCTATTCATTGGAGCCTAGTGGACTCAGCGGTGGGCACACAAGTAAGGACAGTGATGGCCCCCTTTCCCAGAACTTATCAAGAGCCAATAGTTCAGAGATGAAAAGTCATGCACTGTAAGCCCCTAACCCTTCTTTGACTCATTGCTGACAAGGCCAGTCTTCTGTGGGCCCAGCGCAGGGAACTGCAGCTCTCCACACTCCCCAGATGCATTCTACTGGTGACCTCAGCCTCTCTGGGATCTGTAATACATTTTTGTTTCCTTCACTTTAGTTCCCCCCCCCCCCCCCCCCCGTCTTTGCTGTGCTTTACTTGGCAGACACACTGGAACCCAACACCCCCTCTGTCAGGGCTCCCCTAGTAAATGGCCATCTTGGGCTGCTGTGGGTGTGTAGTTTAATGGTAGAGCTCTTGCTAAGCAGGTACAAGGCCCCAGGGGTGGGGTGGAGGGATGGGGGGGTGGGGGGTGGGGGAGGGGGTTCTATCCCCAGGATTGCGCTGGGAGGAAAGAACACCAGGAACCACACTGGCTTGTGACCAGTGACCAGAGTGAAAGCTCACTACATTCCAGGTGACTCAACAGTGGACTGTGGTATAGTGACACGCAAGAACGAAGGTGATAAGGAACAGTGCAGTGTTCAGACCTGGGGAATCTCCCATTTCCAGCTCTTTAGCCCTGGGCAGATGTTCTGCCTGTCTGAGTTGCCATCTTTTCTCATCTGGAAAACGAGGATGATGGTTAGACTTCACTCCTTATTTGGGGCGGGGGTGGGGGGCGGGGAGTGATTACATAAATTGTGAATGGAACGCATTTAACCCTGGGTCTGGTGCCAAGGTATATATAAAAGGAAAGTCATGCTAGCATGCACCAGGCCCTGAGACAGCTCCTTAGCCCAATAAATAAATGAATAACTCAACTCAAGGTGGTCAAGTTATACTTGGAATTTTATTTCACACAACTGTTTTTTTGTTTTGTTTTGTTTTGTTTTGTTTTGTTTTGTTTAGCAAGCTCCACAGTCTTGGCCAAATTGTGTTACCTGTGAACCTTTCCTTTTTTCACTAAACAGAAAAAAAAAATCTGTCAGGCCCAAGATGTTCAGCAAATAACTGAAGTTGTCTGTTTAATGGATCACTGTATATTTATTCATATAAATCAGTAAATAAGAGGGGACAAACAGACGTTAGACGTTAGACCCAGAGATCAAACAGCCAAGAGCGGTTCTACCTCGTCACTTCGAACACATAAGTAAATAGATAACTTTGCACATCAGTAGGGACATAAAAGATTGAAGCTAAACAGAGCGGGCAAGATTCTAAGAAAGCAGAGCTGAAAGGCGCCCTGCCGGGAGTGAAGTACTGGCGCGGCTTAAGCTCGGAAGGAGCGTGAGGAAGCAGGTGGCTGCAGGTAGGGAGGGGCGGAGGGAGGAAGGGGTTGGGAGAGGAAGGCGGGGCCAGGTCTCACAGGCCGTTTTGACTAGTTACAGAATTTAGGGCTTTGGTTTCTATTGCACTATAAGTGTCCCCGATGATCCCTCCATTAGCCGCCCGCTTCTCACTTGCCATATTCGTGAAAACTGTTTATGTGGCAGGGCTGCAATGAAGCTTTGTGTTTGGTGATTACTTGTCTTGCTAACAGCTGTCTGTTCCTGCACGAACCCTGTTTACCTAATTCGGTGATGCTGGTAGGCAGACAAATGGGCTTTGATATGATAAATGGGCCGTGAAAGGGAAAAGAAAAGGCGTGCAGAGCTCATTTCCATCCCATCCTGGAATGCGGCGTAAAAGGTCCCCAGCTGTGAAAACCCCAGCAGATTAGAAGCAGGTTTCTTGTGATTGTCAGCCTGCTGGGAAATAATCCTGCCAGCCCAAGTGCTAGCGATTTGAAATTTTTAAACCCGCCTTTCTCTTAGGACACACAGACACTTTCTAAACCTCCCCCCCCACCTCCCCGCAACACGGTGAGGCAGAAAATGCTACGATGATATCTTGCAATTAGAAAGTCATTTTAGAAGACCCGTTTTAATGATCTCTCACAGGCTGCGTGACTGAAACTTCTACCTGAACGCTGGGTGTAGCTTGGTGTTTGCCCGTCTGTGTCTCCACTCTGGTCCCTCCCTCGTGTTCTGAAGTCAAGCCTGAGCAGCTCTGTTGGCTGTTAAGGGTGCAGATGTAGCTCCCTAGGGGTGAGATGTCTTGGTTTGGTGTTCAAGGGAGCACTGAGCAGTTGCCTTTTAGGGTTAAGAGAATTATTAGCAGAGTGGTGAAGACTGATGCTGATGGCCTCTAGGATTACAGGAACGGGATTCCTTTTCTCTTGATTTAAAGACTAAGAAGTCAGGACAAGCAAGGCCTTAGCACTCAGCCAGATTTTATTGAAGGCAGAAGCACATTACAACACACACACACACACACACACACACACACACACACACACACACACACACACTGTGCAAAGAGACAGAGTTCGTAAAGTAAGAAGGGGAATCCAGACCTAGGATCTAAGTCTGTCCGGAAAAAGCAGAATTTTTATACAGCCCAGGCCCACTTGCCTAGGGATGTATAACACCACTCACAATGGGCTGAGTCCTTCCACAATCAAGACAACCTCTCACAGATGCAGCCACAGCTGGTGGCACTGGAGACAGGAGGTTGTAGAAACTGTGACGTTGGAGTTGGTGGAGGTGAGTCACTGCGGAAGAGCCTCTGAGGATTATTTTTGGGCCCGACTTCCTGCCCAAGCTCTCAGCTTCCTGATCCTCTGAGGTGTGACAAACCCTGCAGCAAGCTTTTGCCACCACGAACAGGTCCCCAGCCGCCATGCCTTTCCTACTGTTATGGACTGGATCCTTTCAAGGGTGAGACAAAATAAAGTTCCCATAACTTGGCTCCTGTCAGGCATCTCACCACAGAGGAGAGGAGATTAATGAAGGGATGGGTGCCGCATCCTCTGTTTCTAGCTTGGTGTTCTCTCTCTATTTTTCCAGGGCGCTGGAAGAATTCAGTTCCCAATGGAGGAAGGTCACCATTTTCCCAATGGCAAAGTCCCTACTGTCTGCTACAGGTATCCGATTTACAACGTGACTTTGTATTTTCTCTAAGCCAGCGGGACCATAGATGGCTCTGATATTTGCCTACTGACAAAGGCCCATGTGACTAGGCCAGACACACCCTGAGTAATGTCCCTTGAGATTAAAGTTTCCTGACTAATAAACTAACAACCCATGTTCAAACAGAGATGATTAGGAAGGCACAGGAAAACACTGCTGGGGTACAGGAATCTTTGGCATCTCCCTGTGATAGTCTGTACTCTAGTCCCCGCAAGTAACCCCTCTTATGGCTCCTAAACCCCACACCATTATAATATCAGCTCAAGTCCAAGATTCTGAGTCTAAGATCTCTTATCTAGCTTGTACCCATCATACCACATGATGCTTCTTTGGTTTGACCCACGCTCAAGGGCAGGGTATCACACAGGTGTGTGCATAACCGTGTAGGAGCCTCAGCCCTCTCTGCGTGTGCATCGTCAGAGCCTGCTCGGCTTCCTAAGTGAATGAGAAATTGTTTATGCCCGTGGCATTCCCATCTTGGAACATCTGACCATTTTATGATGCACTGCAGCAGCCAAGCATTCAATGTCTTTATCTTGCATGTGATTGGAATTCTGGCTTCCCACTGCCAAGCCATTCCTGAGAGAACTGGTATTATAATAGGAGGGGTTCTCTATGGATGCTCTTTGGAGCGACCTAATAGCATTGCACACCTGTCCAGAGTATGCCTACTGAGCTTACTGGATCCTGAAGGAATGCCTGTCCTCTTCTAAGCCAATGAGAAGACCCTGGTTTTGCAGGTGTTATGGGAGCACAGTAGCTTCAGTCATCCCTTCTCTCCCATCCATGTACACCTGTCTCACATAGAGGATGATACACTGTACTTTCTGCTTCTCTTGTTTTTCAAGGATGCCTCTCTTCTCTTCCATTTTGTATTTTGAGTGAAAGGTGTAGAAGCCTTTAGGAGTGCTCGTAATTTTTTATATTATGTTTGAATCTCTGATTCCATTTAAAGGTCATTCGCCTAAGGGAGAGAAGTCTATTTCACACTCTCTTGAAACTAGGAAAATAGTCTTTTATCATATTAATAGAGTTATAGATTAGATTTAAAGGGAGAAACAACCTCACTGTTTCCTAATTCTTTAATGCATTGTATGGGCTTCTAACACTTTCTAAATAGCCTGAAACATCATTATAATTTTATTTGATTTTCAATATTAGGTCCATAATCATATATATTAACTCACATATTAAAATTCAAAGCAATGCTACAGATCTTGCTAGGGAACTTGGAAGATCATGGATCATTAAAGTAGAAAACAGAAATGTTTCTAAGTGCTATCACATAGAAATAATTACTCTATATTTTCCTATAATTTTTGAATAGCTCATTTTAACTCAAATATAGGTTAAAGGATATTTTCATATATACAAAGTGAAATGTGCTAAAATATATACAAGGTTGCATCTTGTTTTGACACTAAAAGTTTATATATCATACACTTTTCTCCAGGCCAACTTTTTTTTCAATATGTATTTGAAACTCTCAGATGAAAATTGCATTTTTGATGAATGGAAGTTTTCAGTTTCTCTTTTCCTAATTTTTTTTTTTTTTGGATGCCCACATATATGTAGGGAATATATTGTGAGCAAACACACCATGGCTTTCTCTTATCCTGTCCACATTCCCCCATCTCTCTTCTTCTCAGGCAACCCTTCCTCACCTTCATCAACCCCATGGAAGGTAGTAGCCACCGATACAGTGTGTATGTGGCTGTGATGGCCGCGCCTAGAAGACAGCAGAGCTTTTCAAGTCTCATTGATTTTGATAAAACCAGAGCTCAAAAGGTAAGATGATATGTAGGTGCATTTCAACTTTATGCATCAGAAAACGTGCTATCCTGGCATGTTGACTAAAGTAAATTTGTTAGTGTAAGAGTTCCTCATTTCTTCTTTGGTCACGTGGAAACAGGTGCTGCTAAGAGTCCCACAGTAGATCGAGCTAAGGTTTGTGTGTAGTGAGGATGGAACTGAAGTCCCACCTTCCCCAGCCTCTTGCTCACTGTCAGGGAAATGCAAACCAAAACAGCACCAAGATTCCATCTTACCCTACTTAGAATTGCCATCATCCAGCAAACACATCACAACAAAGGCTGGTGAGGACACGGGGCCAGCAAACTTTATTACTGGTAGGAATGTAAACTAGTCCGGCCACCATAGAAACCAATATAGATGTTTATCAAAAAATTAAAAATAGAACCACCATACAAGTAGTTCATACAGGACCTTTTCAGGGTATATAGCTCGAAATAGCCAAGGCAGCACAAAGACACTCATGTCCCATGTGAGCTCTGTTCTTGGGGTTCATCCTGAACCACCTCCCCAGCTAGTGTCAAGCTCTAAGCTGCCATTGTTTTCCCACATGCAGTACAAGACTGCACTCTTACTGATGTCATAAGCTACCCTGTATCTCAATCTGTCCCTTTCCTCAGTGGCAAAAGGGAGCCTCTTACATTTAAATTGCCTCTCTTCCCCATCCTCCCCCACAGGTCCTTTGGAGGTGCTATTGTCACAAGCTGGAATTCCCCTCCCCAACTCCTTCCTTCACCTCCCTGGGGTTTCTCTTGTGCTTTTCAGCTGGTGGGATTCCCTCTGTCCACCTTTCTTCACTGTTGTACTGCCTGGTTTTATGTCACTTTGACACGAGCTCCAGTTATCTGAAAGGAGGGATGTGGAAGGTTAAGTCAAATAGACCCTTGTTTCCCCAACTTTCTTTTTTTTTTTAAAGTCACAGTGTTTTACCGCAGTAGACACCCTGATTAAAAACAGCTGCCTATGTCACAGCTGGTGATCTGATTTCCCCCTAGTCTGTACTCAGTGTGGGCAGATAGCAGAGATGGAAGCCGCCCTCTCCACCACTGAATTTGGGACAGAACATGAAACCATTAACTATGAATTTCCGGTATTAGTTTAATTTTTGCCAGCAGGACAAATTGCCACAGACGTTATGGCTTTAAATGATGTGCCTTTCTTCTCACACAGTTATGCAAGATACTCAAAAGGGGTCCCACCAGAAGTGATGGGCTTTGGTAGGTGCTAGGGACTCAGGACCCAGAGCACCTTGCTCTTTCCTTGCTCTTCTTGTGAACACATCTTACACGTGGCCTTTGAGCTGAATCTAGGCAAAGGTAGCTGTGAATGTGGCTCAACACAAAATATTAAACTCACTTAAAACATAATGAATTGCTGGGTGCAGCGGCACATGCCTGTGATCCCAGCATTCAGGGAGACAGAGGTGTTATGTCAAGATTACCCAGATCATGAGACCCCCCCCCCAAAAAGACCACCAGGACTGGATACTGATGCAATATACACAGGGTCCTGTATTACGGGCTCAGTCAGAGATTCGGATCACCACCATCCTATCCTGACGCAGCAGGATAGGAGAGTGACACCAGAGCTTCAAGGGTAATGGGTTTATAAGGAAAAACCGTAATTAGGGGTTGGGGTCACAGGGAAGTAAGGAAAAAACCCATAAGCGGGGGAGTTGTGAGTCTCAGGAATGTGGACCTTCAGGCAGGTTGGGTCCAGGAGGCTGAATCTCCAGGGAAGTTGTTTTATCTCAGAGGATCATACAGGCCACCATTAGTTGTAGAATATAAATTACATATAGGATATGGCATTAACTTTGCCCCTACAGAGAAAGGCAGATCTCAGTGAATTCGAGGCCAGCCTGGTCTACAAAGTGACTCCGGGACAGCCAAGATTATATAGAGAAACCCTGTCTCAAAACCAAACCAAACCAAACCAAACCAAAACAAATAATCATACAAACAAAAGCAAACAAACATAAAGAAGTTATGAATTTGTGGTTATTGTTGTGAGTGTGTGAGTGCTTGTGATATGCTTGCACATAAGTGTGAAGGTCAGAGGACAACTTGTAGGAGTTGGTTTTCTTCTTCCACTATATGGATCCCAGGATTGAACTGAAGTCATCAGACTGGGGGTAGGGGGTAGGGGGTAGTGCTGAGCCATCTCTCCTGCCAGAATTGTGTGAACAAATTACATATATTATATATATAAGCATTATATATATACTATTATATTATATTTGTTATTTATCCGTTCTGAAGGCTGAACTTTGTAGATGACAACACTGGTGCTGTCAAAACTTTGGACACCCCTGCAGTGGCTTCCCTGGTACGTGGACCTGGGTTGCCTTTGTCTACTCTGAAGTCAGACACGTATCTATGTGTACCTTTGTTTCATGGCTGTATCAATTTCTGGCTTTCCTTCATCCTTCTTTCATTTTTGAGGACCTCTGTGATTACCTCGAGCTCACCTGGATGATCCAGGCTCATCCTTACAGTTTAAAGCCCACGAATTAGTGTTCCAGACCCCACATGCTATCCTTACTCCCTCTCGGGGCATGTCATTAAACAGACAAATTCAGGGGATTAGGAAGCAGACATCTTGGGATCCTATTATTCTGCATTCATAAATATGTATGGAACATTTGAATACAGAAATGGCCAACAGGCTTGGAAGTTCTTTGTGGGCATGTGGCCTTGGTCACCTTTCTCTTCACAGCATTTTGTGCCTTCCACAGCCAGGCCAATCTTCGGGTTCAGTAATTACTCTGATGGGCACTTGCTGCTTCCCAGAGGAAGAGAGAGACCTCCTGGGTAAGTTCCTCCTTTAATTATCAGTCTCCAAAGAGGCTGTGGAGACTCTTAAGGTACTAGGTGAAGAGGGTCTTCGGGATCTAATTAAATATCTAATATTCTTTGCGAGGCTTGAGATTTATAGTTGAGGCCACTGTAATTGGCACGGTCTCTCCTGGAGTGATAAATGTGTAAGCATTCTAAGTGTGTACACCTCAGGTGATTCCTGCCAAGGTGATTAATTTCTAGAAGATTAATGCGGCGAGGCTGAAGGCTATGTTTTGCAATCAAGAAGGGAGTGTTTGCATCCGCCTGGATTCCAGGAGCAGAATCAGGATGGAAAATGTGAAGATAGAGATTTCATGCGCGCTGTATGAATGGTGTGGGGCCTCGTGATGAGTGAAATGCAACAGTGTGCTTGTCGGGGAAAAGCAGCAGGCATCTAGCATCCTATAATTTTACATTTCTCCAGGGACAACACAACCAAGACATCCAGTCCTGCAAGATGCGTTTTTTTTTTTTTTTTTTTTTTTCTTCTCCGATGAGACCCCGAGTTTATCTGTCATATCTCAGGCTATTTTTAGTGGTTGCGCTTTAAAAAAAAAAAAAAAAAAAAAAACTTCAGGAGCCTATCTCCTCTCACCACGCTCAAGCACAGGGTTGCTATGCAACGGGACCATCTCCCTGGTGGTCCTCACACTCTTTTCTCACAGAGATTCAGTGAACTGGACCTTGGATGGAAACAAACAATCGAACCATAGCTGCTCATGCAGGAAAAAGAGCCAGCTTTGGAATCTCACCCTCCAGGGTCCTTGCTTTGCCTGCTGCTGGGATTGAGGCCCTGGGCATGTGTATCTCCCTGGGCTTCCGAAATGGGGGATGCCATTGATACGTATCTCATGAGGTAACCGTATGAGCAGATATGCTAATACATGTTAATAGCCCTGTTCAGTCCTTGAACACAGTGGTTCCACAAAACAGTGTTCTATGTTTAATTTGCACGAAGTGGGTACTACAGAGTCATGCAGGACGTGAGGGGAGATTCTGCTAACAGGTCTGCCTTTCTTTACCTCTTGTGTTTATTAGAATTGGCCACCATGGTGGAATAGCAGTAGTAGCAATTACTATGCATGTGCACTTAGTCAGCACCAATGCACATAGTGACCCACTGTTTGATAAAGGTTTCCTGGTTTTGCTCTCTGAACACACTGGAGATGCGATGTTCCAAGTTGCTCTAAAATAAGGTGATCCATACAATGTGTACAACTTTAGTTGATTAGTTTTAAAAAATGAAAGTTTTACCTGGGTGGGTGGGATGGTGAACTCCTTTAATCCCAGAACTGAGGGAGGCAGAGGCAGGTGGATCTCTGTGAGTTCAAGTCCAGCCTTGTCTACAAAGCTAGACTGGAACAGCCAAGGCTATACAGAGAAGCCCTGTCTTGAAAAAACAAACAAACAAACAACTAAAAGTTTTAGCTGGGGGTGGTGCTGCACAGTTGTAATCCTAGCACCTAGGAAACATGCAGAAATATTGCTGTAAACTGTAGGCCAGCCTGGGCTCCCAAGTAGAGTCACTATCTCAATAAAATAAAAAATAAAAAGTTTGAAAGGCGATTTGTACAGTAACAGTTCAGTCCCACAGAGCTATTTCTCTAGTCCCCTTGGCTTTGCATTAAGGACATACCACATACTTGGAGTTAAGTACTGTGGAAGGGAATGCAAGTCCTGGATCCATTCTTCCATCAAGTGCCAAAGGCTCAAGGATCCTTAGGTGGCATTTACGTGCTTAACATTCAGACTGCCTCTGGTAGCAAGAACAGGCACTCAAATTTCCCTATATAACCTTCCCCTATATTCTAGCACGATGTGAGGTTCTCATCAGATAGTGTGTCTTAGAATGTACTGGGTTCCCCAAAGCAGTAGGTCATGAGTTAATCATTCTCTGCAATATTCTATACCAGATTCATCCAAATAAAATAGTTGAGGCTGTCCAAAACCAGAAGTTCTTGCTGCAAGATTTCATTATGGTTTAATGCCCGCAAGACAGCTCTGTAGCTGGATCAAATCCACAGCAATGGAAAGGATTTGCTAGCATTTCAGTCTGAGGCTTTAATGTGGTCCATTGAATTAATGGAGCAAGCATATCTCCCTTGGAGGATGCTCAGAACACAATGTATTGATTTTCCATATTCTTGCACAATGCTTCTGGCCAGGCTATCGGTCCTAGAGGGATAAACAACAAAAAAAGTAAGGCTTATAGACTATTCCTCTCAAATGTCAGAATGAACAAGAAGAATTTGTGTAAAAAGCAAGGAAACAGGGAGAGGACCCAGGGATACCTTTTGAAGAGGTGAATTATGTGCTACTCATGGGACTCAAAATGATGAGAAAAATGGGCAAAATCCCTGTGTTATGATTGTTAATGAAGGTCTTGGTGGCTTACTATCAGGAACGATTTAAACATAAGGCCACTGGAAGCAGAACATTGTGTATCTTTTCCACCAGCCCTGCCCAAGTCCTCCGCCTAGGGTGTGGTACCAGATAAGTGTTCATGAAACATCCGAAGCCTTTATAGTTAAAATTGTAGTGGATTGCTCTGTTTTAGGCACAGCGGTAACTAAGGCTGGGAAAAGAGGCTCATATTCACAATCCCCTTGATAGGTAGCTGCATTTATCATCTTCATTTTGCAGGTTACAAAAGTTGTGGCTGGGAAGGTTACTAAGGTCACTAGGGTCACAGAACGGTCCCCAGCCTGGTGAAAATGAAGGTTCTCTTAGGAGAGACCCATGTCTCAATCTGCCTATCAGGCCATTGGAAGAGTGGAACCTAAGGGAATAGGCATTTCCCCAGGAATCTCTTGCTGGGAGAAGGCAAAGGCAATGCTCGCCTTGCAGAAAGAGATTTCACACATTTCTAGTGACCCCTCAGACCACCTCTGACAAAGATGGGTTAGTGGTGCATGGGACCACACCTTGTCCACACTGTTCAGACATGCTTGCTCCTGGCCCTCTATTTAAATGTTACTCTCGCCTCAGGTCCTAAAGATGGACTTGGTGGGGTTTCATGGGATCTCTTTTATCCTTCTTCTTGATGTGACTACATTGAAGAAATCTCCCTTTCCTGCCTTCCATCATTAATTTTACCCTTTAACTGTCTTACTGAGGACTTATGCCCTATGACTTGGGGACATAGGTTGTGAGCTTCCTAAAGTTCAATAACAGAGCAAGAAGAAATCAGGGCTGAGAGGTTAAACTGATTCTCCCAGCCCAGGATGCCATCAACGAACTTCTTTTTCTCTGTTGAAAATAAGCCAGAATGTGTAAGTGGAGGGATGTCTCAGAAGTTTCTTGTAGCTGGTAACCTGTCAAGTCTCATTGTATTCAGACAGTGCAGAGCTGTTCAAATTTGAGCCATTGGGAAAGGAGAGCTGCTACCACGCTGGCTATGATCTCAAATGCAAGGGTGGAGGGTTTCTCCTTAAGAGCTTAACTTCCTGACTTTGCAGCTAAGTACATGCCGGACCCTGCTTGCAGTTCACTGCATGGCTTTAGAAAATAGCTCAAATGCCCCAACTCTTAGACGCTACCTAAAATGTGAAATCATTTCTATGGTGGTTATGACTATAAAATGAGACACTTACAAAGTTCTTAGCACTGTGCCTAATGCCTAGGAAGCATCTGATTTACATCTCTAATGGTCTAAAGTTCACTCAAAGGATGGAGAAGAGAGACGTGGATATGTTCTGGGAGCAAATTCCCTGCCCCATCCTTTGGGGGGGTGTCCTTGAAAAGATGTTGATGCTCATGTTGTCTAGTTCCAGCTCTGGAATTTGGGTCCTTGTTTCTGCTCCTTCCTTTCAGGAATTTCCAGGTGTTCCTTCATGTTCCAGGCTCTTTGATCTGGAAAATATGCAGCTGCAGAGGATTTCCTGGCAGAGTGATAAATCTTGGAGGGGAAATTTTTAGTAGCCCAGATAGGTTGCTACACCATACCATGCAACACAGCAGGTCTCAGATGGGATCTTCCACGCAGTTAGTGTCCTGTTAGATGTGAAGTGATGGTTCTGAGTTCAGGTGGGAGTGATGGTGGCCCAGGGTAGGACTGACTGGAGGAATAATGGTACCAGGAGGGTGGTGTTGACAAAGCTCCAGAGGACATTGAGGTTTCCAGAGAGTCTTAATAGGGAGAGTCTATAACACTTGCAATGGATGGGACTGAGATGAGGGGAGAAGGAACTGTTGCCCATATTTCTCTCACATCTGGACTCTGGCTT
This sequence comes from Acomys percivali, assembly GCA_907169655.1. Taxonomy (NCBI): domain Eukaryota; kingdom Metazoa; phylum Chordata; class Mammalia; order Rodentia; family Muridae; genus Acomys; species Acomys percivali. The sequence continues at coordinate 13,862,896 of OU015753.1, forward strand.
CACCATCCACTGGATGGTAGTACCATTTGCTGAGCTTGTGAGCTCTGAAGGGGAAGAGAACCCAGGAGAAAGTATCTGAGTTCAGTCTTGGATACACAGAGTTTTGATGTCCAACAGAAATGGCAACGTGGCCATCCCTATTCAGAAAAAGTTTAAAACTCAACCGAGTAGGGCTGAGAATATAAATTTTGGTGTAAGCTCCTTACAGACTCAGGTGAAGCTGTGGGCATGAATAAAGTGCCTAAAACAGCAGTTCTCTCTGTGTGAAGGGGTGAAACAGCCCCGTTCACAGGGGTCGCATTCAGATATCCTTCATGCCAGATATTAACATCACAATTCATAACAGTAGCAAAAATTACAGTTATGGAGGAGTAATGAAATAATTTTATGGTTGGGGGTCAACACAGCATGAGGAACTGTATCAAAGGGTCACAGCATGAGGCAGGCTAAGAACCATTGCCCTAGAAGGAGGCTGCTAAAACGGCATAGAGTAGAGTTTATCAATCTCACACTGAGTGTTCTGGGTTGAGCTGCAAGGATGACCTGTGTAATGTGGGGGATATTCTGTAGCAGATCTGACCTCTAACCTACAAGAGTCCAGGAGCAGTTTGTACTGTGACAATCAAAATAGTCCCAGATGTTTCCAACTCTTCCTCCAGCTGCCAAGCTGCCCCAACTTGAGAGCCAGCAGCACAGAATATTTGTGAGCTACATCTGTGATAGTTGCCCTGACTTTGGCTCTGTCCCTGCCCAGCTGGGACCTGGGTAAGCGAGGTATTCAATGTCTCTCTCTCTCTGTCTCCCTTTTGCCATCTGTCTATTAAGGACAGAAGATAACATGAGTTACACCATCGTTTTGTTTGGCAAGACGAATGTGAAAACGTTGAGAAAGCTGCTTTGAAGTGTGTCTGGCTCACAAGATGTGTTTGCTGTTACATTGATGGTGGGACTCATTGAGAAAAAGATGGGGCGTAGGAGTAAGCCTTGGGAAATACCAGCATCCAAGATGGAATGAAACAGGGAGAGACAGAGTGGGAATAAGTACCTGGGGCAAAAGATAGAATATGCAGTTGGGGTGACATCATCGAGTAGGAGAGGGTGAGCCTGTGGGTCCAGGGCACTTTGAGCCTGTGGTACCCCTAACACTGTCCGGACTCAACACACGAGGAAACAATGCATCAAGATGCCATACTCTGAAACACTTGGTTAATCAATTAGAGTCTAGGATTGTCTAGGAGTGATGACTGCTTTATGGTATCCTCAAATGGTGCTCAGATGTACTCATGACATTTTGGTAAAGAATCTTCTCTTGGACCCAGACAGATACTCACTGGGAAATGACATATCTAGCGATGAGTGATGAGCCCCAAGCAGGTAGCAAACCATATAGGCAGATAAGGCGTTATAGCCCTATGATCTTTCCTTGTGTACAAGACAAAGGAGCCATGTTTGATGCAGGATGGTCATGTGTGTTTGCCAGCCAAATGATTTCATGTATGCACTTTAGCACTTCTGTGACTGAGGGGAAGAAATAAGCCCCTCTGTGATGGTTAGTCTCAGCTGATATCCTGACGGCCTCTGCAGTCAACTAAAAGGCAGGCCCATGGACATCCTGTGAGGAATTTTCCTAATCTGATTATTTGGAGTAGCAATACCCACCCTAAATGTGTGCCTGTGGTAACCTGGATAAAAGAAATGGAAGGAAGAAAGTTTTTGCTTTTCACCTGCCTTCCTTCACTCTTACCTGTATATTTACCTACTCTGCTGCTGCTTCTGCTGCTACATTCTGTTGTTGATATTAGGACTCAGCTTCAGGCCTCCTACGTGGGTTGAAGACCAGTGCTTGTCTGGGATCCTCAAGGCTTATATTGCAAGACTAGGGCTTCTGAAGCACCCAGTCTCATAGCCTGAGGAACAAGTGGGTTCTCTGTCTCTCTGCTGTGAGACAGACCTTGTGAGACTTCCCAGATTATTATTTAAGTCATTAAAAAGAAATACCCTCTTAGCCTGGTATGGTGGAAAATGCCTATAATCCCAGCATTCAGGGAGGCAGGGGCAGGCCTCACTCTATGAGTTCAAGGCCATCCTGGTCCACAAAGTGAGTCTCCAGGACAGCAAAAGGCAACAAGGAGAAGCCCTGTCCCAAAAACTCAAACAAAACAAAATCCTCTCTCAGTATTTGTTAATTGTATCCATTCTGTTCCTCAAGAAAACCTTAGTGTGTCTCTCTACCAGACTTCCAGGTTCTATCTCAAGTCATCTGACACGTTTTCTGGTAATCATCAACTTCTAGAGAACACTTATAACACAATTAACAGGTGTGGGTGGAAGAATCAAGATCCCCGGAGTGCACAATTTTGTTCTTTCTTTCCCCTTTCTCCTTCACTCCCTTCCTTGTTGCTCCCCCCATTCCTTTCCTCCTATTAGATACGTATCCCATCTTTATGGTGGTTCAGACAGTAAACTGGGTACTAGGAGTAAAGCCGAGAGCAAAACAGAGTCTTGGCCAGATTACCTATTTGTTTGTTTGTTGATTTATTTATTGAAGCCCAGGGACCATTTTATTAGATGTTGAGAGAAAAACAACAGGATGAATGGGCAGCTGTAAATCTTGGCAGCTGTTGGGCAGAAAGAGATGACAGGGAAGGAGAAAGGCATGCCTGGTTTTTTTGTTGTTGTTGTTGTTGTTTTGGTTTTTTGGGTTTTTTTGAGTTGGGGTCCAAGAAAAAGAGCATGTTCTGTAGTGAGAGGTCTCTAAGCAGATGCACTGAGTGTGAATGTGTGTGTGTCTATGTGTGGTATGGTGTATAGTATGTGTGTGTTGGTGTTTGTCTGGGTAAGGTGTATGTGCGTGCGTGTGTGTGTGTGTCTCTGTGTGTGTGTGTGGTGTGATAGAGGGTATTCAGAGAAAGGAGAGAGAGGCCTGGAATGTTAGGACAAGCATGATATGTTTAGGATTTATACCAGAACCCAAAAAGGAGATAGGAAGTACTCAGAAAGTATTCAGAAAGCTAGGCGGGGTTAGTAGTGAGGGATCTGAAGGCAACTGCCTGTCTTTAGTTTTAAACATGTAATACAAAGGCCATAAAAAGGTGTTATAGGGCCAGGGGAATGGCTTGTGGTTCAGAGCTCATACTACTCTTTCAGAACCCCAGAGTTCAGGTCCCACCGCCCTATGCAGGGTGGTTCACACAACTGCCTGTAACTCCAGCTCCAAGTGATCCAGTGCCCTCTTCTGGTCTCTGCAGGTACTGCACTCATATGTGCACATGCATGTGTGCATACACACACACACACACACACACACACACACAGACACACACTCACACATATGTTTAAACATACTTAAAAACTTTTAAAAGAGATAGCACAGAGATATTTACAAAAGTGATAAATCAAAACTAGAATGTGTTGATGCAGAAATGAAGAGACACTTCTCCCATCCCCCACGGGACAATAAGAAATACACAAGCAAGCTCATCACAGTAAGCTTAGAAAAGGGCCAGGAAACTAATCTTTAGGCATAGAAAGCATACAGGAAGGAAGATTCCAGAACATAGGGCAGTGTGGGATTGAAAAACAGTGTGCAATGTGTTGGAGAAGAATCTGGGGTCTTGATGGCTCAAGTCATGGGGACCATCAGCAGGGACTTGGGAGGTCATCCTAGAGGGCAAAGAAGTTGGTGAGACCATTGTGAACAACCCCATGTATTAGGGTGTTCCTGGGAAGAAAAGACAGGTGCCCAGTCTTAAGGAATAGCTTATGATCGCCCCTCTCCATGTGACTAAACTTGCCATTGGCATTTAGGCACTTTTTAGCAACTCATGATGGCGCCCTCTTCTTCAGACATTGGGAATAATAACATCTTTTTCTTCCTCCCTCTAGTACTTTGAGAAACTAAGGATATTACCCTTGTGTCTGCCATCCTCGTCATTTCTCTGAAAGACACGGAAGTTTGTTAAAACACACTCTTCCACTCGGCTTCATGTCTCTCAGTGAAAATCACATTGGTTCCTATAGACTCCTCTGAGGAGCACTTCAACATCAGAATGCTGGTGGGGGCGGAGGGAGGAAATAAAATGAAAGATTGATTCTGTAGTGTGATTCATCGGAGAGATTGTCCTTTTACCCAGTAAACACTTATTAAATGTCTGTTAGAAAGGGTGAGTAAAACGGGCTTGGGACTGTTGAGTCTCATTCTTGTTGTAAAATCTAGACATGACAACCAATTACAGTTTGCGTACAACGTGTACCAAGAATAGCAGGTGGGGAACAGAACAGGAAGTTAATGCTGCCTGTTGAGACTGAGAAGCTGACGATGGCAGCACAGGCCTATGATTCTGACGTCACAGCTGGCCTGGGCTACATAGTGAGCCACTGTCTCCATAGTGAAAACAAGACAAAGGTGGAGACTTCCTGGGTCATGTGAGGAGAGCTGAGCTGGGTTGCTAAGTCTACCCAGTGGCTCCCTGGGTAGAAAGGACAAATACGCTTCTTCAGCCACAAAGAAACAGGACTAGTGAGATAATTCAATCCATGAAGGACCTCAGTGTGGGCCCCCACCAATCCCCTGCAGCACCTATGTAAAAAGCAGAGCCTGGTGGCCCACATCCATAATCATATTACTTAGGAGATAAGAGACAAGAGGCCCCCTAAAGTTTAATGAGTAGTCACCCTAGGAGATCAGTGAGCTTCAAGGTCAAGGAGATTCCTGTCTAGAAAATTAAATAAAGAATGCTTGGGAAAGTCACATGGTGGTGTCTCCTGGCCTCCATATGCACATGTAAGCGTGTATGCACACATGACTACAATACACATGCACAAATAAACAGCGTGAGCAAAGGCTCCAGAGGCATAAAGAAATATGGTATTCTCAGCTAGCTGAGTCATTTTAAACGTGGTGCTTGGCAGCATTAATGGAAGTGGGATGCACACAGGGGGAGGGGAGTGGCACATGCGAGCTACACAGACTTTTCCAGTAGCTTGCAAGCTCATTTACCGGTCTGTTTCTAAGCCCCAACTTTAGTCATTCAACTACCAAGTGTTAATTTCACAATGCAATGTATGACTGCATACAAAATCCTGTAATGTGATTTACCTAAGGTTGCCTACTTAAACTGACTCACATTTAAATGTATTTAAGAGGATTTTAAACATCATTATAAAAAAACTTTATAGTCCAATTGAAATCCAGCCTGGTATGCTAAATTATATTTTTGTTTGTTTGGTTTTTGAGTCAGGGTTTCCCTCTGTAGCCCCAGCTCACCTTAAACTCAGCATATTTCTTCTTCAGCCTCAAGTACTGCTTGATTACTACCATGCACACGTCTTCTACGCGTCTTGATGTTGTCATGGGCGTAAGCCACATCTTAACACAGAGCATAACAGTGGGGATTCATCCCAGAATCCCTTGGGATGTCTCTTCTATGTTGTCTTATTTTTGTTTAACCTATGCTTCCCTTCCTGATACTTTAATTCATCTCTGGAGTATTTACAATACTTGATCCAATGTAAATACCGCAGGCATACTCACCATAGTGTGTGGTTTAGAGAATAATTACCCAAACCAACCAACCAAACAGCAGTCTCTATGTGTGTTTGGTAAGATTGCAGGTTTTATTTTTCTGAGTATTTTCAACTTACTGTGGGTTGAATCTATGTATGCAGAAGCAGGGGCCACGTGTTAAATTAAACAATTGGCTACTGAAACACAAGCAGCCACATTGCCTCTCGTGGCTAGGCCCCACCGCTAGCAAAGCTGCAGGGGAAGGGAGGAGAGGAGGAAGATTGCAGCAGCCGAGTGCATGATATTATCACGTCTGTGTGGGAGACGCATTCCTCAAGTGGCTCCCAGAAGGGGAAGTAGATTGCTCTCCATTCATTATCAGCGAAGTTCAAGTAATTGCACAGCTGAAGAAGCTCCTATTGTCTGTAGAAATGTAGCACTGGGGGAAAATGATGGCACCGAAAGTCTTTGTAGTGGTCTCTTCTAGCTACTGCTGAGAATTCTTTGACTATGCAGGTCTCACATGAGTTTGAGGGGAAAACAGGCTTCGGAGCTTTATTACAGAACTGGGATGTCTTCACTGTTCGAGAAAACCGTTGTGAAAATGCATGTGGGTGACACTGGAGACCCGGAGAAATCCTATGGCTGCTTAAGTGGACATGTCTGTCTCCTTACCAAATTCAGGAAACACAAAGCCTCCACGTGATGGATTTTGGCCCGCTCATTTTTCAGTGAGATCGTGGACAACCAGCGTGGTGTGGTCACCTGCTGTCTGGGTCTCATCTCTGTTGCTGTGGTAAAGCATCTTGATGAAGGCAGCATAAGAGAAAAGAGTTCATTTCAGTTCACTGTTCCAGTTCACAGTCCATCACTGCAAGGTGTTGTGGGAGCAGGACCCTCAAACAGCCAGATCCGTCATATCCACATCAAGAGCAGAGAAAAATTAATGCTCCCACACTTAATATTCAATTCACTTTCTCTATTTTTATGCTGTTCAAGACCCAAGCCCAGGGTATGGTGCTGGCCACAATGGAAAGACCTTCCCACTCAAATTAATGCAATCAAGACAGCCCTCTATAGCCCTGGCCATAGGCTGACCAGATGTAGATAATCCCACACTGTGCCTGTCTTCTCAGGTGATTCTGGCGTATGCCAAGTTGACAAAACCAACCATCACACTGCCTTTGATGGCTTTGCATGACATCTTACTCCAACACAAACCATGTAGATGGTTCAGGGACCCAGCAAGTGTTTGGAATGATGGGATCACAGTGGGCAAATTAGAAAACTGCATCCATCTGAAAGACGCACAGCAGCTTAGAAATTTCATGGGAGTTGCCGAGTGTTGGCGAAGAAGCTGGTCTGGTCTTTAAATCTCTGTATTTTTTAAAGTAAATTTGGAAAATTTTTGTTGTCATTTCACCAATTTTGGTGAACAGTGTCTTCCTGTCCTCTCAACCGCACCCCCAAAGAGGCAAACTCTGTGGCCTAGACAAAGCACCTGTGGGTCCAAGGAATTCCGTGAGCCTCACAAGAAATGTTCGGGCTAGTGTACATCCTCACCCAGTCTTGCACTTTGCTGATTCTTTTTGATCACCGCCAAGAGCCAGGAGACTTGCTACCTCCCAAGCCATTCCACTAAATGATTAGGCAGGGGGTATCCACACTCACAGGGAGATCTGTATGAAAACATCCAAATGTCCTAGCCTGGAATTCAAGACCCATCCACACAGCCCATGGTGGAACTCATCCCAAGAGTTATCCTCTGCTCCTCAGAATGGCCCGTCAACCATTCCAGAGTTTAGCATCTGATTTCTTAACCCCCAGATTTTGCTTACACAGTACCCATGTCTAGAATGTCCTGGGGTCTGCTCTCAGATGTTCTCAGCTCAAAGGCCTATTCTTAAAACCTAAGGAAGCCATCTTAGAAAAGGTGACGCAAGCTGTATATTTTGAAATATGGTCTGAACAGGACCTCAAGCCAACATGACTATTTGAACACTGCAGGTCACACACACGGGGGGTGGGGAGTGGTGTAGCTAAAGAATACAAAATAAGATGAAATTTGCCTACGCCTTCCATCCTAACACACATATATACATACATGTATTATTCTCAATAAAGTGGCTGAAGATTAGATGCATTGAGAGGTTTAAGAAGGTGGGAAATGCTACAGCTGGTTTAGGAATTGGAAACGATCTCTGTGAACTACTGTTGATCTTTCTAGAGTTTCTCCTGCTGGGATTTCCAGAGAGGAATGTTAGGAGCTGCCAGAAGAAGCATGGTGTAAATACATGTATTAATTTCCTCACCCCTACGACTGCATGCCTGATAGAATAACTGAAGAGACAAAGGCCTTATGTTGGCCCACAGTCAGAGAGGTGGTGAAGGCGTGCAAGAATTCACTGCAGAGGAACGCGTGGTCGGGACTCTTCACTTCTGGGTAGAGGAGGAAGCAGGGAGCTCATGCTAGAAGTGGGGTTGAGTTATAACATTCAGAGCGCATCCACAGTGATCTAGTTCCTCTAACGTAGGTCCTAGCTCCTGAAGGTTCTACATCTTCCCCTAAAGAGTCCAACCAGTTGAGGACCAACATGTGGGAACTATGGGCCACATTTGACTTTCCAACCATATCATACTATTATTACCGGTCTCCCTAGAGTACATCACTAATGGAGCCACAGAACTTTGACCACTGGAATATGGGCTCCATGGGACAGGATTGACATCTCTTATTCACCCCTAGATTCCTTATATCTACCACACTTAGCAGTATATGGTATTTCTTAATAGAAGTATTTAAATGCTCAAACACCAAAGTCACGTTTAGTATCAGAATCTTCCCTATTATATATCTTTCAAGACCTCCAATGAATTATATTGGTAAGCAGTTGGCAATCCTAGCTTCAAGATTTAATGCTCCAGGCAAGGAACCAGATCGGTGCCTTGCTCAGCCATCATCAGAGGAGTTTCCTCCTGCAGCAGATGGGAACACAAATACAGAGACCCACAGCCAGACATTATGCAGAGTCAGAGACCTTGGAACATACAGCTGTAACTAGCATGTCCCCGTCAAATCCCTCCTTTCAAGACTCAGGCAACTTCGCAGAAGAGGAGGTGGGAAGAGTGTGAGAGCTGGAGGGAATGGAGGACACCGGGAAACAAACAAGGCCCAATCAATGCCCAAACGAACCCAGAGACCGAGGCAGCATGCACAGGTCCTGCACTGGTCTGCACCAGATGGGGCCCTAGAACTGAAAGGCCAAGCGGACACATGTTCCCATCTCTAACCCAGAACCTATCTATAATTGGTGACTATTTGCAAATGAAATTTAGTTTTCTCCAAGGAGGTCTCTAGGGAAACAACCTACTCCTAAGGCTACATGCCCAACAGTAAATGGCCAACAGAAAACAAACTGAGCAGTGTCCTTGGAACTTCATTGTCTCATAATGCTATGTCAGGGTCTTTTCCTTTCCTTTAAAAAAGTTTTATATTAATTTAATTTGTATATATTTTTATTCTATCTTTTTATCCTGTAGGTCCTTTGCATATGTGTTCTGATTTCCAGTTTACTGGGGTTTTTTGTTTATTTGTTTTGTTTTGTTTTGTTTTGGTCTCCTGAGTGTGGGAATGAGTGAGTCTCTGCATGTATATCTTTTTCCTGTGCCTTTTCTTGGGCTCTTTCCTTTGGTTGTTTTTGTTTGTTTTGTCTTCTTCTGGTGTGTTAGTTTTTATTTTATTAACCTTTAGAGGCCTGTTTGTTTTCCAATGAAGACAGAAAGGGGATGGATCCAAATAGGAGGAAAAACCGTAATCAGGATATGTTATGTGAAGGGGGGAAAATCTATTTTCAATAAAAGAGTGGAAAAAGCAAAGAAAGAGAAAACATTCTACTCCTGAAAGACAGGCCCTTCAGTTCTAAGGACTTGGAGGACCTTTCCTACATGCCAAGGATGACTTTTGATTTTGACTATGAGATGGAGGAGGGCCCAGTGAAGCCTCACAGGACAGTGGTCGGAAAGGCCTGAGAAATAACAAGGCTTTGCACCTATGAGATCGGCAAGAAGGAATCCCACTTTGTGTGTGTGTGTGGGGAGGGAGTGAGGGGGGTGGGAAAGTAGGGCTTCATAGCTTGTGGAGTTGGGGTGAGGCTATGATGTTTCAGAGCTCCATACAGAAAAGAGCATAAGCTTTGGAGATTAATAACATACATCAAATCTTTTCATTAAGTGGTAGATAGATTTTTTTTTTTTTGCCAGACTCTTTAGTTTCTCCATTATCATTTTTTT
>OU015753.1:13882691-13895466 GCA_907169655.1 Acomys percivali
TTTTTTTTTTTTGCCAGACTCTTTAGTTTCTCCATTATCATTTTTTTCTCTTGCAGGTGTTGCTTGGCTGATTATAAAGTTGTCTTATTATAAGCATTTGATTAATCTATGAGGCTAACACCAGGGCAAGTTAAAAATGCTGCCTCAAACCTTCGAGAATGGTGGCACCATTAAGTAGAAGTGAAGACATCTATAAACAGGGACATGGAACAGTTTGGGTGGCTGGGACTGTGAACAGTTAGCTATAGATAGAGTCAGAGAGATGGCCACCCTGTGGCATGTTTGACATCTTCCAAAGACACATCAGAGGCTATTTAAGAGACTAATGGGCACAGATTACTAACATCCTGGATGTTGGCAGAACAGTTGTCTATTTGAGAAATACCCAGACATCAACATTTCTCTGTTTAATTTGTTCCTCCTAAGTTCACCACCTGACAGCTAATCCTGCTAATCCACCAGTAGCTAGTGAGGCCTTTCATCTCTCTATGTGGACTTTATTACTAACTGTGATTCCAGCCAAGACTATTTTATTTTATTTATTTATTTACTCTCTCATCACTCTGGGCTTTGCCAGCTCCTTCAATAGCACCAGCCTGGGGTGCCGTATGAGCCAGTTTGCCTCTGCTTATGTCTGAAAGGAAGCAAAGTGATATTGTGGATGCCACAGGCCCTTCCACAGTTTTCAAAACATATTTAGGGTAATTCCAACTCCCACTACTTTGCATTTGGGAGACTCTGCACCTCTGAGCCATAGGAAAGCCATCTTCTGTTTGCATAATGCCAGAAGAAACATTTTTTTGCACTCCCATGATTGACAGTTTGCCATCAGTAAATTCCAGGCTATTGGACACAGAATCAGTGGGTCTCCCTCCCTCCTCAGTGTCCATTGACCTCTGGGAGCTTTAATAAGGCTGAGTGAGTTGAGGAGTTGGGGAGTGATGAGCCCTTTCTAAGAGAGAAAAGCGAACGTCAGGAAAGAGGAAAAGGTATCCTTGGCGAGACTACCAGGGGGGCAGCCGACTCAATTTACCCATTAGAAGCATTTCCTGTAATTAGTTGAAAATGGGTTTTGGCTCTATTAGTGTAGAACTAGATGAAAAAAATTGACAGACGTCTCAAAGCAAATGAAAGAAATGTGCTTCAAGTACTCTCATTAGAGGGAAAATTGTCTATGAGACAAGGTTCAGCTCCAGACAAGACCCAGAGGAAGGGAATGTCTCCCGTGGTCTCCAGCCCCTCCCTGCTTTCTCCCAGGGGCTCACACACAGCAGCAAGACCGTGTTGGAGCGGGAGCCTAGGGCTGTCTGTGCCAAGCCTCTTTTCCATTCTAGGGGAGATGCTGGCCATCTCTTCCCATCTGCATCTCATTTGAGGTCCCAGGGCTCTTCTGCTTGATGATGCTGGGGTTGTGATGCAAGAGTGCTATGCCAGAAATATAGATGAGCACATTTGTGCTATTTCCTCGTAGTGTCATGACATATTGGATAACAGTAAATTCAGAATGTTTAGTAGTTTCAATGAGAGCAATTTGTCACGTAATCCATCTACCATGGTAGCCTGACCAAGACAAATACGGGTTCTTTTATTCCATTTTTCATTAGTAATGTTAACCAATCTCACATGGCACATTGTAAATCAATCATTATCTATTATCTATCTAATGTATATATATGTATGTATGTATATATGTATGTATCTATGTTCTTTCTAGCTATCTTCTATGTATGTATGTATCTATGTATGTATTTTTCTGTCTATTATGTATGTATGTATGTATCTGTCTATCTTGTATGTGTGTATGTATGTATGTATGTATTTATCTATCTTCTATCTATTTATCCATCTATGTATCTATCTTCTATTTATTTATGTGTGTATATATGTATGTATGTATGTATGTATCTATCTATCTATCTATCTATCTGAGAGTTACAGAGTGAACACACATTAAAGAGGCTGCAGAACAGGTCCAAGGTTTCATAAACTTCTGTGTAGAGAGGATAAGGAAGCAGAGCAGGGCTGGGAGGGAACAGCTGTCAGAGCTGCTGCAGCCAGTCTTGAGAGGCAGGCTTGAGAGGCAGGCTGCAGGCTTCAGCTTCTGGGTGACAGGCTGAAGCACACCAAATGGGCCAGGAGCTGGAGACAGACCAGGAGCAAGAAAAGACAACTCAGGTCCAGGGCTTACAAACTTCTAATATAAAATTAAGAGTCACAACTTGCCATCACAGGCACTGAGAGAGTAATTAAGCTGTACGAAAATAGTGTGTATATTCCTTCTGAGGATGGTATTTTATTGGTAGCCAGTTTTTTTGCTTATTTCATTTTTATGAGCACTGTTAGCACACAAACTTACATGTGACATCTTTCTTTATAGACCCAAAGTTTAAGGAAAAGCTCCCTTTCCTTTAAGGCCCCTGTCCTGTTTCCCTCTTGCATATACTATTCTATCTCAGTTCAGAAAGTAAGTGGGGTTTAGCTTGATCTGAGCCAGACCCTCTTTTCCTAGCTACCTGACTATTTAAAAATCAACTATCTCCCATCTTCCTTACTTGTCTCTATCTAGCGGTTTCTCTCCTTCCTTGAGGCTGGGTTATGGCCTCCAGGCCCTTTCTCCTAATGAACTGCATTCTCTAGAAGGAATTATTTGTCAGCATTCCTTCCCAAGACAGAACATTGCTGTTCTCTTCATTATTACTTTTTAACACTGAAGTGTCATGACACAGTTTTCTCTGAGTTGAAACATACCATCCTGGAAGGAAGTTCACTCACACTATGGAAGTTCTAGAGGGAAGCTCATTCAGAATCAGGAATTCAGCAACTTAAAAGTCTTAGGAAGTCCCTGAAGCAGACCAGATGCACACGGTACCACCTTCCTTAAGGTTATATAACCAGCAAGGCTTGCTAAGATAGGTAAGAGACTCTTGCCTATCAAGATGCCAGTAAGTTGTGGAGAGAGCTCTAGGGGCTCTGGCTATCATGAGTTGTCACTCATGCCAGAGAGGGCTTTTAGTCATGCCACTGCCTTTGAGGGGTTCCTGCTCCTGTAAGTAACCCCCATAAACTTGGCTCAACAAGTTTGGACTTTAGTGGTATCATTACTTTGATCTGTCACTGGTTTCCTTATTTGAGATGAGTAAACATTTGTGTCAACTCTTCCTAGGAAACGTCTCACACAACCTGGCGATGCTACATGAGCAAATATGTATAGAGGCTCCAAGGATGCATTAAAAAGCTCTCATGAGATTAGCACCATCCAACTTTTAGGCACCCAGTCAACCTCGTGGATGATCCAGATGTCACGAAGCAAAAACCAGCTGTCCACTCTGAACACCACCCAACCACAGGTAATGATAAGAAATATATGTCATTTAATCGTGTTAGTCCAAGGTTGAGATTGCGTGTTTTGAGTGACTACTTGAATACTCGTAATAGCATTGGTAAACAGTGAAGATGAGGAGGCGACACATTCTTGACAGGGGTTTCCTAAACAGCTCTTTCACTCATGAAGTTGCTTCTGTTCCCAATTTCACTTAGATTAAGCGCTTGCGCCTGCATTATAGCAACAACACTGAAAACACAAGGATGTCCTAAAGCAGAACGTAAGGAAGGGTACACCAGGCACACAGCATGTATGTACCCATCAAGTCACAAGTCAGGCAGAGATCTGCCTCTCAGGCTTCCGATGCACAAGAGCTTCTCTGAATTGAGTGGGTTTGTTAAAACTAACCCACAGGCAGCACATTTCATGGAGACTTGGAGCACTGGCTGTGGGCCACGCCATGCCTATCTGGAGCTTTGAAGTTATAACATCAGACACCTTTATCACTGCTGTGACTAAAAACCTCAGCAAAAGCAGCACAGGGAAGGAAGCGAAGGCTTAATTTGGCTCACAGTTGGAAGGCACATCACTGTGAAGAAGGCATGGCAGCAGGGACAGGAAACAGCCGGTCACACTGCATCTGCAGGTGGGAAGAAGGTACAGGTGGATGCTGGTGCTCGGCTCTCTGTTTCCTCTCTATGCAGTTTGAGACCCAAGGCCATGGCATGATAGCACCAACATTTAAGGTGGATCTTCCCAACTCAGTTAAACTAGCCTAGAAAAAGTCCTCACTGGCACCCCTGGAATTGTGTTCTACGGGGGTCTCTAGTTAAGCCAATCAAGATGGAATCAATGTTTAACTTTCATGGTTATGGGCTCTCTCTAGAAGGATGTGCCTGAAGACACACAGACAATAGTCTTTGTATGCTTATGACACTAAGTCAGAGACCCAAAATGCCCATTCTTGAGCGGGCAGACTCCAACTCAACAAAGAGTTACACTGTAGATAAGGCCTTGCTCCTAGATATGCCTTCAAATCTGTTCTGACTTTCCTGCTTAGGTTATGGTGTAGACGCATCTCGCTTCCTAAACCATGAGGGCTTGCAGTGTGGAGTGAAAGTTGGGTGGTGCTGGCAGGCTTTTATACAGCTAAAGTATCAGAAGCAATTAGGCCCATCCCCTGCCTTCTTATTTGTCTGGTTTTTTTCATGGAACCTTAGCAATTTCACTCCATTTATTCAAATTACACTCCACAGATTTACAGAAGCATCCGCTTGCAAGGGGTAACTCATCTTCAGTCTGGGATCAGCTAAGCAAACTCTCTTCCAACTGTACTGATTGCAGAGTGCAACACGTAATTAAGTGTTTACCAGAAAAGCTAGCAAACAGGGCTAGTGTGTGTGTGTGTGTGTGTGTGTGTGTGTGTGTGTGTGCACGTGTGCACGTGCATGCGGATATCAGAGCTGTTCCCATCACCGTAGCAATGCCCAGTGAGCCTTCTGGAATAAAGAGGGCATTCCCAGGATCACTGATGTGAAATGATAAAGCAGTAATGAACATAGAGTACAGAATCAATGGCATCGTTATGTCCAGAGCATCCAATACAGTATATCTCAGCTTGGCACTGTCCTTCTATAATTGCAATCCATTTTTCCTAAGATGCTCCAGCAGAGGGCTGCTGGCACCTGTTGAATTTACCTGGGGCTATAAGTCTCAAGGCTAGATATACAATACTGGAGAATGCATCCAGGAAGCTTTTAGGAAAACACAGTGTCATATGTTATAGCTTGATGTCCTCAGCCACAACACCCGGCTACCCCTTCTTCTAATGGACCACTATGAAATGACAGAAGAAAGACAATTCCAAACTGCGTGGTACAGCCATTTCTCCCTTGCAGACTGTGATTTATAATAATCAGGGCCTCGAGGGGAGAGAGCAGTGTGGAGTCACCAGTGTTCCAAGAGTTTGTGTTGCTGAAAAATCTCACACATAACACTGGAGAGCCTCACACTTTTCTTAGAAACGTTAAGGCTGAGCAAGGCTCAGCTGATATTGCTGGAGCCCCATTTTTTTCTCTTTCCCTTCCATCTGTTTCCCTTTCCCTTTTTTCCCCTTCCCAGAACCCCTGTATTCAAGGTGAGCACTCTTTAATTGACCTATAGCCTAGCCTGGGCTTTGTTTTTTTTTGAGACAGGCTCTTACCCAAACTGACCTTACACTCATAGCCCTCCTAGGACCTGCTGCCTCCCAAGTGCTGGGATTATTGGCATTCATTGCCACCCCACTAGCCTTTTCTCCATTTCTTGGTCTTCCTGTGGGGTAGTAGGTCAGGCTTTGGGAAGGCAGAAGGCTGATTTAGGCAAGCTTATTCATTTTATTCCAAAGCAAGTGACGTGATTATTCCATGATGTGTCACCAAACCCAATCAATAGAATGCAGTCATAAGGGTGTGCAGACAGAAGGGAACAAACAGTGTATGAGACTGCATCAACTAAATAGAGACAAGAACCCAATAACACGCCTACCTTTGCTTTTCCATCTTCAGGATGCGTGCTATCCAGGTAGTATTGAACAATTGACTCACTCTCAGGCAGGGGTGTGTGTGTGTGTAAGCATATGATTGGTGTAGAATCATATACCAATTACTTCCTAAGCCATTGCAACTAGCCACTCACTCTGGTAGACATTTCCGTAGGAAGAAGGTAAGGCTCAGAAAAGCTAAGTGATCTGCTTGGCCCTCTGGTGACTGCGTGTGAGTGAGTGTGTCTCTGCATACCTGAGAACATGACTCTCAGGCAATTCCGTCACTTCTCATAGCTGGGTTATAAATGGTGCCAGTCAATTCAGCATCAGGGATCTCACAGCTTAGCAACCCTTCCATTCTCACCTTGGACCAGTTATGGTTGTCGTGTTTCTGAAATTTTCAATTTGGGAGTTCATAAAAACTTTCAGAATGTTTGTTTATACCCCCTTAACTTTCCAGGGAGGTGTGTTCATGCCCCCCAAGGAAGGCCAAAGAAGTGGGTAGTCTTTAGTAAAAACATGGGTACCAGCTTACCTCCCAACGATAGGCTTTCCTGGGGCTGGCTCTGTAGAGTCAGGTGCTTCAGCTGATAAGTGTATCACAGCAACCATCACACCACCCCCTTTACGGAAACATTGCTGCATGTAGATGCTGAGATTAAAGGAATCCGTCAACACACACAGAAAAATGGAGGCGCATTCTTGTAACTCAAGACCTTCGGCTTTCAGCAGCTCATGTTTTACATAATCTCTCTGATTTGGAGGCATGTTTGATGAATAGATATGGTGATACAGACATACACTGAAAGTCTCTAGGGCTGTGACATGCGTCATCACTTTTTAGGGCGTCCTATGACAAGGAGTATTGCATGCACAAGCAAGGTCCTTGGGCCTCTGTATCCATATTTGTAATAATTTTAGTACAAATAAATGGTACAGGCACATACCTGCACATACAGGCACACATTGTAACACCTTAAAAATGTTAGAAGGGGGACCTAGTAGGGGCTGGGAGATAGTTTAATTGGTTAAAGCGCTTGCCACAAGCACAAGGGCCTACATTTGATGCTATAATACATATTAAAAGCCACATGTAGTAACATGTGGCTTTTAATGCCAGCACTGGGGTGGCAGTGACAGGCGGGTCTTGGGGTTCATTGGTCAGCCAGACTAGCCTAAATATGAGCTGCAGGTCCCAATGTGAGAGCTGGTAAACAAAACAAAACAAAACAAAACAAAAAAAAACAGAACAAAACAAACACAAGTGGATGGCTCAGGAGGAAAGGCACCTGAGTTGACTCTGGACTCAACATGTATATTTACACATGTGCATATGTGCCCCCACATGTACCCTCATACACACACATACCTTAACACACACATACTGTCTTGGTTTCTTTCCTATCACTGTGATGAAACACTGACAGAAACAGCTTACGGGAGAGAGGGTCTCCTCTACCTCACAGCTCCAGGTTGGGGGCCATCCTGGCAGGGAAGTCACATTGCATCCACAGACAGGGACAGATGGCGATGAATGAGTGAGTGCCAGCGCTCAGCTCCCTTCATCCATTTATACAGTCTACCATCTTAGTTGGGGAATGGTACCGCCCACAGAGGGTGGGTCTTCCACCTCAATTCCCAAAACAGCATGGAAAGGTATGCCCAGCCTGTCTCTCAGACAAGCCTAGATCTGTCCCATTGGTAATTAACACTGACCGCCACAAATGAACGCAAAGGTGACATAATAAAGTAACAACCGAGAGCTTTGTGTGGCTAGCTCACTATTCACAGCATCAAGCTGGATGAAGAAATGTGCTTTGTGCTGTTAAGTCACAAGGCCCAGAGCACAAAGCTCACAAGAGATGGAGCTGCCAGCAATGTGGTGAAACCGACAGCCAGGAGTCGGGTTCACTTCCTAGTTACGGCTGACGAAGGTGAGAATTGCTGAGGTAGAGACTGAAGTGTCTCCTCCTCTGTGCTTTTAACATGTCCTGATTATGTGAAATTAGGACCCCAATGGTACACTTGACAGACAGGGTATGTTCTATCCACTGCTTCATGGATGTGAACCAGTTTGTGGGATACTGTTGAGGTCAGCCTGTGGGGTCAGGTGAGTCCTGACTATTAAGGAGACAACAGTGAGCAACACGGAGTCCCCCAGAGGGGCTTGGGAGTGCTAGAGAAATGAGAGACACACACGAGGGATTATGAGAAAGGAGAAGCTATGTACTTAATTCTAGGAGTTGTAGAAGGGTTCTGGCACGGGGGAGTGTTTTTCTTTGTCTTTTTTTGGATTGGTGCAAAATGTTCTGAGACTGAATTAGGGAGGAGATGGTTCCAGAGTCCTTGGCTCAGAGACTGAAACCATGTGACGGGCAGAATGTCATCCCCCTGTTTGCGTGGATGCCAGTGTGTGAGGGTGTGCCTGGATCCCAGAGAGGATGTGAATGAGTGAAGGAAAGAATTGGCCCCAGCCTGAATGGGGACTGATAATTGTCTGCGGTCACTTAATTATATTCTGCAAGCAAATGAATTTGATGACATGTAAATTATACCTTTATAAAAAATGTAAGTGATTAACCAGGAGCCTATCAAAGTTTTGTTTAAGACAGAGTATCTGTCATTAAAGAAATATTTTGTTTTATTTGTGTGGGTATTCTGCCTGCGTGTATGTTTGTGTGCAGCATGCATGCAGTGTCCATAGAAGCCAGAGGAGGGAATGAGACTCCCAAGAACTGGAGTTATGGACCATTGTGAGCTGTTATGTGAGTGCTGGGAATGGAATCCTGGTCCTCTGAAAGGGGAGCCAGTGTCCTTAACCACTGAGCCCCCTCTCCAGTTCTGTATCCATCAGTTTAAACATCAGTAAAAGTCATCTTAGACTACACTCTTCTAAAACTAATTTGCAAGCTGCTCCATTCTTTGGGAAGAAAATAGCACACACCTTTATGGCTCAGAGATTTATGAAGTCACTGAAGTGAAAAGTTTTCACCCCACGAGCTAAAATTAAGAGAACCATGGCTTATGGATGCTTTTAAACACATCTTGTTTTGTTTTGGTTTGGTTTGGTTTTTTTTTTGTCAGCAGTTCTGAGTCTTTAGAACTGCTACTGGGTTAACTCACTCATTATGATCATTTCTAGCTCAATCCATTTGTCCACAAATTTCGGGAATTCCTTGTTTTTAATAGCTGAGTAGTATTCCATAGTGTATATGTACCACAGTTTCTTTATCCATTGTTCTACTGAGGGACACTTAGACTGTTTCCATGTTCTGGCTATTATGAATAAGGCTGCTATGAACATGGTTGAGCAAATTTTCTTGTTGTGTGCTGGAGCATCTTCTGGGTATATTCCAAGGAGTAGAATAGCTGGGTCTTGAGGAAGCCCTATTCCCAGTTTTCTGAGATAGCACCAGATAGATTTCCAAAGTGGCTGTGCTAGTTTGCATTCCCACCAGCAATGAAGGAGTGTTCCTCTCTCTCCACATCCTTGCCAGCATGTGATATCACTCCCAGATCTAGCCAATGGACAGAACATTCTCCACAGTTGAGTGGAGAGTGGGGTATGACTTTCACACGAACTCTGGTGCCTCATATTTGACCATGTCCCCTGGAGGGGGAGACCTGGTGGTATTCAGAGGAAGGATAGCAGGTTACCAAGAAGAGACTTGATACCCTATGAGCATATACAGGGGGAGGAAAACCCCCTCAGGAACAGTCATAGGGGAGGAGAATAAGGAGAATAAGGGGGAGGGAGGGAAGAATGGGAGGATACAAGGGATGGGATAACCATTGAGATGTAATAAGAATAAATTAATAAAAAATTAAAAAAAAAGAACTGCTAGGGCATGTGATGGAGTGATTACTGTCGACAACTTCCTTCTGTAACAACTGTGCTGTATCCAAGGCTAGCCCTGGAAAGGACCGGTGTTGATATATGTTAGTTACAAATTATCTGAGAGACATGGGAGTTCAGAGTTTTTTG
Organism: Acomys percivali; assembly: GCA_907169655.1. NCBI lineage: Eukaryota > Metazoa > Chordata > Mammalia > Rodentia > Muridae > Acomys > Acomys percivali. Next base: position 13,892,523 of record OU015753.1, read on the forward strand.
AGGGTTATATATTAAAATAGTGTTTCATATCTTATTGAAGAGCTTGGGAGGAACTGAAAGAAATACAGTTTGTTTGAATCCCGGTTCTAAATATTAAACTTTTCTTGGACAAATACTAACATACCAATAGAAAGGCTTAGCTAAAAAGAGATTTATCAGATCAGCACAACTTCTTCACAAGCATCCAGTAGGGGATTCGGGAGAGGACTCACTGGGTAAAAGGCTTGCTGTGCACAAATGAGGACCAGAATTTGATCCCCAGCATCCACATACAAAAGAGAGGTGTGGACATGTGCTCCTGTAATCCCAAACCTGGGGGCATGGGGCCAGGAGAATCCTCATGGCTTGCTGGCTAGCTGGTCTTGCTGAATCAATGCACTTCAAGCTCAGTGAGAAAAACCCACATTAAACAATTGAGGGACATTTATCCTCTGCTTTACACACACACACACACACACACACACACACACACACACACACACACGAGAGAGAGAGAGAGAGAGAGAGAGAGAGAGAGAGAGAGAGAGACAGACAGACAGACAGACAGACAGACAGGCAGACAGACAGACAGACAGACATGCAGCAGGCAGAAGAGGGGGAGAATACAGATTAAGGATGACCTGACATTTCTGCCTTGAAGTCTCAGCTGCAATCCTTGGTCTGAACTTCTATAGAAAATAGAAACACAACAAGCCTGTTCTGGTCCTAAAATATTTCATCTTTTGGTAAGGGAATCATTTAAAGTTTACTCACTCATTCATTCACTCATTAATTCACTAATTCATTCATATCGATGTGTGCCTGCATGAGTTTATGTGTACCATGCATGTGTAGGTGCCCACAGTGGCCAGAAGAGGGCATCAGATCCTCTGCAACTGAAGTCACAGGCATTGTGAGCTCCTGTAAGGATGCTGGGAAACCAATCTGCATCCTTAGCAGGAGCAGTGAGTCCTCTTAATCCCAGAATCATCCCTCCAGCTCCCGAGTGAATCCTTTTAACTCTCAGTTTTCCATTAGTAAAATGAGCATATTCTGGAAGTATGTCAGAAGATTATCGTGAAGGTTTTTTTTCCTTTTAAAAACATTACTTATATAGAAAGTGCCCAGCTCAAACTCAGTGTCTCAAATTATTGGCTGTTAATAAAAATAGCTGTGATGCCCATGACATCTCCTGTTGGGTTTATGGGATACATTTGGTCCACTAGGAACAGAGAATAAGGACTGTGTTGAACAAACAGAAAGGAGGCAGAATAATAAACTACCGCAGGCTTGAGCTCAGGAGGGAGTCTTTGAGTCTCACTGTGTAGGCAAGAGAAGCTTAGAACTTGCAATGTAGGCCAGGCTGACTTCAAACTCAATCTTCATGCCTCAGCCTCTTGCATGGCTGGATTACAGTTGCGAACCGGCTCCTTGTCTTTAGTGGATATTCATGAGTGATCAACAAGTGGTTGAATCCTGCTTCATACAGTGCCTGCCCATCAGTCCATTACCTCAAATACTGCGGATTTCACCTTCCTGTGCATGTACCCTACTGTCTAAGAGTTATGGCTAAATCCATAAGATAACATTGCTACACATATGTGGGTTCCAGTGTTGAATGATGTGTGTGATTGGTGCATGGGAGGACCTTGGCAGGCCTTTATTGAGAAGATGGGAGTGACTGAAAGTAGAGAGGGGTCTCGATTTGAAAAAGGACCAATAGTTGTCTGTGGTTAGCATCTCTGCCCTCACGGAGGCCCCTGACAACAGTGTTTGGCCGTATTTGGAGTCTATCTTCTGGAGCCCCAAGCTCAGATTTGTGGTTTTCTATCATTACACCCCAGTGTGATTTATTTCCTCATTCCATGGGATTTGTGTCCTTGCCTGGAAAAGGGGCATTAATAAGTATTTGCTTTTTAGAGGTGGTGGGAGGGCTGCACTCATTCATGTAAGTGCCTGCACACACTCACCACCTCCCTCCAAAAAAGAGGCCATCATTGTCTCTCCTCCTACAATCCACACAACCTCTGACTCTCACACTGGGGAAGAAACTATTACCTTTGATTTGAAGAAGATAATTGAAACCACTGAGGTGTGAATAATCTCCCATTCTAACCGCCCCTCAGACTTCAGCCAAGAAGACACACGCTCTGACTTCTGCTTTAGCAAGCTGATAGCATCGGGACAGTGGGATAAGGGTAAGCCATCATGAACACTGTACACATTTAGAAGATGAGTTAAATTTGGGGGTCATTTACATAATGTTTTATAGCTACGGGAAGTTGACATCCCTAGGTGAGTAGTGGAGTGACGCTCTGGGCCAGACACAGTGCCTGTCATCTCTGGGTGCACAGGCAATGATTTGTTTCATACGGCTGGTTGCTAAACCGCTTATCCCTTTTCTTGTGTAGCCTAGAACAGAGGCGCTTGGGTGTGTTGTGTGATCCTGCCCTCTGCTGGCTGTCATTCATACTACAGCAAGGAGAACAACCCTTCCTCTGCCTCGCCCAAACTAGAAAAACAAGGCCAGCATCACACTGTAAGCAAGATGCTGCAGGGAGACCATACTCTTGGGTGCTTGAGGGATGTGCATGCAGGAGTTTTCTGACAGCTGAGTGCCCATATGAGAAGAATAGCAGTTTTATTTTAAAAAGCAAGGACGAAGTAGAAAGGATGTTTGTGTTCCCGAAACATCTCCAAAATTTCAGGGATCTTCGGAAAGCTACCAACCCATCCCCCTGATTAATTGCCACTCTTCTTTCTGGGTGGCAAGTCCTGAGCATAATTAAAAGGCATTTTTAATTAATTAATTTTTTTGACCCAAAGTAAACAAACTTATATTTAAAAAAAAAAGGCATTTTTATGAGAATCCTAGTTTTCGGTTTTGGAAGCCTGTAAGCATTTGTTTTATTGTATTGGTGTGTGTGTGTGTGTGTGTGTGTGTGTGTGTGTGTGTGTGTGTGTG
>OU015753.1:13895476-13921142 GCA_907169655.1 Acomys percivali
GTGTGTGTGTGTGTGTGTGTGTGTGTGTGTGTGTGTGTGTGTGTGTGTAGGTGTGTGCCTGCTGCAGCGCGTGTATGTGAAGCTCAGTGGACAACGTTTAGGAGTCAGCTCTCTCCTTTCACCCTTATGGGGAAGTCAGGTGGTCAATCTAGCATGGGAGGTATCTTTAACCCTCTGAACCATCTTGGTACACTAACCCACGAGCAAAGCAGTTCAAAAGGTCTGAGTGAGTGTGTATAAAGAGTAAATAAAAGATTTGTAAGTGCATCAGCTTTAGGAGACAGATGGTGAAGGTGGGCCAGGCTTAAATTGGCATAGGGGTGTCATTATCCTGTCAAGGAAGAGGGGGCAGTTCAGAATGGAGCCTGTAATTCTGTTCTGTGACATTGATCTTGCTTCGATTCTTGCATTGATTCTTAGTGACTCTTGTCAGACTCCAGAGACCCACATGAACAGGGCAATGATTAATGTATAGACTTTATTATCTGTTCCATTGCAGCATTGATTCATATTGCCTTGTATACATAAAGTGCTCAATAGTGTAATAAATGTGTAGTTCATTAAAGATATGTTGATCGTTTGAGTCATATCTACAGTTGACATTTGAGAAGTCCTTGATGCTTGTGAGTATACCCTTGCAGTGCATGGATGTGTGGATGTTGAGATTGTCTCATGTAGCCCGTGTTGGGTTCTGGCTTGCTGTGTAGTCAAGATGAACTTGAACTTTTCACCTCTACCTCTCAGGTGCTGAGGCTATGGTGGCACACCACACCTAACATAGAGGAATGTTTAAAGGCTGGACATTATCCACATGGAGTGACTGACTACAGAATTAAATAATTCCTCAGGTCAGGATATTGAAAACCAGTAAAAACAGCAATCAGACCATAAGGCACACCCTAATCCACCCCACTGACTTTTGCGGGGGGAGGGGGGGAAAGCAGAGTGTGTCTTCAGGCTCTGGAAGTGAAATATTTGAATATGTTCTCGGTGCAGTCTTTGGAGACAGGGTCTCCCTGTGTAACCAAGATTGGGTCTTGAATTATTGACCCTCTTGTTTTTAGAGTGCTGGGATGACGAGTGTGTGCCACCTCACTTTCTCCTTCTTGACATTTCTACTGGGAACCAACTCTGGCAGTTGTGTTGCTATATATCAAAATAGTAAACCAGCAGCCACAAGATTGCTTTTCTCGACACTACATATACCTTAGTGATCATGCGCAGGGCACAGATAAACACTGGATGTTAGAGATGGTGACAGATCAACATAGAGTCATATTTGAACTTGAGATTCTGGTTTGTTTTTTTTTTATCCTTTGAGCCTTTCTTTTATACAAAGAAGTTTCTTTAATGAGGACTGAGAATTGCACTAATCTATGGGATTTGATGCCATGTGCATGTATAGCAGAATAAGTCCTCCCCTGTAGCCTGTGAGTTCCATAGCTGCTGGTTCTGGACCAGGTTTCCAGCACCAGGCATGCATTTCCTCCTTTGGAGTGGGCATTAAATCCAAGCAGAGAGTGCTTGGTGACATCTACGATATTCACGTCACTATTGCGTCCATGGGCATATCTTGCTATCGAGCCAGTAGAATATATGCATACATATGTATTCAATCTTCCTTTCGATCCTTTCATTCCAAAACCTGCTATGGACTCTTCCTTCTTAGGGATTCCTGACTGACAGTTATAGCTGCCTTCATTTCCCCCTGACCAACAGTAGAAGCAGTTCTGGGCCATTCCCAATGGTATGCTAAAAAAAAAAAACAAAACTTTAATATTCAGCTTTACACAGAAGTAAGGGAAGCACTTGTGTGCCTATTTTTATGGTTTTAAAAAAACATCCCAGGCCTGGCCAATTTCCAGCTACCAGAGTGTGGCATTGAAAGTAAAGTTGGAATAGCTGGGCCCAGCCACCTTTGGCACACCCCTGTGGGTAGATAGGCAGCAGCCACTTCTTTTTTTTTCCAAGGATTCTGTGACATCCAGGAAGCAGTCATGTTTCCCATTTATCTTTACTTTAGCCCCCTTGTCATCACCTTCAGAAGAACCAGTTTTCTTGTTGCTTCTTTTTTTTAATAGACTTTTTAAAAAAAAGATTTGTTTCTTATTGTTGTATTATTTGAGACAAGGTTTTGCTATATGGCCCAGGTTGGCCTAGAATTCATGATCTTCTGCCTCGTCCTCCTAAATACCAATACTGTAGGCAATCATCATCATTATGTCTCATGAAAAGAAAACACTTGTAAATTCAGGCAAAGTAAACAACAACAAAACCCCACTGTCACTGCTCCATCCCGGGGATCTTTGGCATCTAGCTGTGGAGACTCTACTGCCCCACCCACGTATTCAACCTGTGAGCTCCTGCATGCTGGCCAAGTGCTCTGCCATTGACCTCTGCCCCCAGCAATGCTCCTCGTATTTGTAACTGAAGAGACTCCATATGCTCCACACAGACATACATGGTGCTTTCCCTTGATTACTTGAGAACAGTGTTAACATGCAAACATAGTATTGTGGGAACAGCTGACATCTGCGTCTGTGGAAACAAAGATGATTTCTCCAGCTTCTTTTCTGTTTAGATTGTGGGAAGCACAGCGAGTGTCAGATGTCAGAGTAAGGCTGCTGTACGAAGAACTGCTTTTTAAATGCTAAAAAAACACCAAGTCAGATCCATTAGCTTGACTAGCTACTACTGTTCAATTATTATTGCTTTTCTAAAAGAAGTATTTCCCGAATATCTCTGTCTATATAAGGTCCTATTATACTTTGAACCTTTATTTCTATGATGAAACACCGCCAAAGGCAAAAGGTTTCTTTGGCTTGTGAGTTACAATCCATCATTGAAGGAAGCTAAGGCAAAAGCTTCAGGCAGGGGCTGAAGCAGAGGCCATAGAGGAACTCCGCTAACTGGCTTGCTGACTCGGTTGGCTTTCTTATTTACTTTATGGCCATCTACCCCAAGGGTTGGCACCACCCACAGTGGGCTGGGCCATCTCACATCAACCATCAATCAAGAGAATTCCCCACAGGCCAATCTGATGGAGGTGGTCCCCACCAGCCAATCTGATGGAGGTGGTCCTGCACTCCAGGTGTCCTTTCCCAAGGTATTTGCATTAAGTTGACAAAAACTAATCGGAACCAGTCCCTACTGTGTGCAGGGATGACTGTGAGGTTGGCCACTGTAGTGTGCCAAGCATAGCATAGCTGGTCACTCAAGCTCCAGGTAAAGCTGTTTTCATCCCAACTACATGGTGTAGTCTGATGTATGGAGCTAGTTTCATCACCATCCTATGAAGAAGGAAACAATGTTTAGGACCACATGCAGCTCTGCTTCTCCGTGCCAAGTCTCTCTGCTAAGTCCTTCTATGTTTCTCTCTTGGGACACCACAGAGGGGTGGCTCAGATGAAAAGACTTACATATCCACACTGGAGGAGATTGGATGTCCTTTATTAGGGGCCAGTGTGGTCCATTTGTGTTGCAGGCTTCCTTCCTATCTTGCAGATAGCCACCTTGCTATACCCTTGAGTGGCTGGCTTTGGGAAGAGACATAGGGTGCTGCCTAGCCCCTACTTTTCTTCCCCTTCTTTTTAGAACATTGATCCTATCAGATTAGGGCCTAAGTTTTAAGATTTTATGTGATCTTATTTACCTCCTGGTGTAGCTACTTTTCTGTTGGTGTGATAAAACTCCGGTAAAAATCAAGTTATGGGGGCAGAAAAAGAGTTCATTTTTAGCTCACAATCTAGAGGGGACAATGATCCACAATGGCAGAGAAGGCAAAACAGTGGAAACATGAGCCCAGCTTGGTAATTCAGAAGCAGAGCAACCACATTTCATCTGTACGCAGGAATGGGGGGAGAGGTGCAGAGAGAGAGATACAGAGAGAGAGAGACAGAGACAGAGACAGAGACACAGAGACAGAGACACAGAGACACAGAGACAGAGACAGAGAGAGGAGACAAACAGACAGAGACAGAGACAGACAGATAGAGACACAGAGAGAGACATACAGAGAGAGAGACAGACAGAGGTAGAAAGAGACAGAGACACAGACATAGAGAGACAGACAAAGAGAGATAGAAAGACACACACAGAGACAGAAACAGAAAGACACAAAGGGAGCCGGAGGGGGAGACGTGGGCAGGCTACAAACTCCCAGAGACGTAGTCCCTCTAGCGAGGCTTCTTTTCTAAAACCTACATAGCCTTCCCTCACAGCACCACCAACTGGAGACCAAGTGCTCAAACCCATGAGCCTATGAGGGACACTTTATCCTCAAACACAGCCACTCCTAAAGATCCTGTTCCCAGCTAGGGAAACTCCTCAGATGCAGCCACACTGAGGGTTACGTTTCCAATGCGGGGCTCTTGCAGGACACAGTTCTTCTCACAGAACTCTTTAACAATAAGTCTTTAAATTCCTTCTTCTCGTCCGTGGTTCCAACTTGATGTTTATCTGGGAGCATGCACCAGACCCTCAGCCTATTGTCCACCCCCGAATCACTGCTGATTCTAATAAAAAGATTGGCAGGTTTTAATCTCATGTTGATGGGCAGAAATAAAAGTGATATGTACTTATTGCCACCCCAATGCAATATGGAAGATGTCAGACTGAAAAAGCCACTGGACCGTGCAATTCAGTTTATGTGGTGTGCTGGAACAGGTTAGGCCATAGGGGAGGGAAATCGTGTGTGCGCGATCTCTTCATTTTTTTCAGGGTGGAGATTAGAGCTGGAGGATGGATGGACCATAGTGGTGTCGGGGAGAATTTGATGAGTGTGATGGGTCTGGAATGCTACCGTGAAGGGGAGACGGGGAGAGGGGACTGTGGAGGGGGCTGTGAGTGTGGGACTGGGAGCAGAGGCGGGTGGCTGTGGTCAGAATGTAAAGTGAATAAATAAACTAATGGGAAAAAAGTATGGCAGTTTTACCCAGGCCTCTCTGGTATCCCCGACATGCCCATGATATCATAAGTGACCTCCAAGCTCCGCCCACCCACTGGCCTTCCTAGAAGCCCTTTGCAGGACTTTAATTGAACCATTTATATCTTTTAGTGGCCAGTTGAGTAAATACAGTTTTTGTTTTCTATATCTTTATTAATTTTTGTATCCAGGCAATAGAAGTGGTGCGGAGGAATTCATTGTACAGCGGAAGGCTTATTGCATGATGCTGCTATAGGGTCAGTGTTAGCTCATGTTCCATGTGAAGAAGCCAGTTCCTATGTTCTCTCCAGCTGTACCTCCAAGCAGGGTGCAAGAAGAGAATGTTATGGTACACATCCTAAGCTGTGGCCTCCTGACTAAATGTTGGCTGCTTTGTGTTAGATGTCAGTCTTCCATCAGTGACATGGTATGAGCTAGAATCCGATGCTTTCTCGTTAACGATGGTGTCATGTTTAGATAAGCACATCAGAGAACCCAAGAGATGGCTCAGAGGTTAAGAGCACCACCTGCTCTCCCAGAGGTCCTGAGTTCAATTCCCAGCAACCACATGGTGGCTCACAACCATCTATAATGAGTTCTGGCGCCCTCCTCTGACCTTCAGGTGTACATGCAAGCAGAACATTGTATATGTAATAAATAAATAAATAAATAAATAAATAAATAAAAAGAAAAAAAGAAAAGAACCCAAGTCAGACAAACACGTAAGGGACTGAAGAGATGGCTCAGTGGTTAAGAGTACTTACTGGTTGCTCCCCCAGAAGGCACAAGTTCAATTCTCAGCACCCACATGGTAGCTAGCTCATAACGCTTTGCAATTCCAGTCGTAGAGGAGGAGGTCTGGCGCCCTCCTCTGGCCTCCATGAGCACTGCGCCTACATGGCTTGTAGTAGACATACAGGACATACACGCAAACAAACAAACAACAGAACCACCCACTCATACATATAAAAATTAAGGGAAATGTATCCGTTTAAAAAAAAATTTCTGTTTGTCAAGATGGGAATCACCTAGGAGACACACCTCTGGGGTTGTCTATGAAGACATTTCTAGAAAGGCTTAATTTAACAGGATGGGAAAGGCCCATCTTGACTGTAAGTTAGTTATAAAATAACAGAAAGCAAGCAACATGGCCCTTCTGTGCTTCCTGGGTGCTGCTGTAATGTGACCGGCCGCTTCCCATCGCGCCTGCATGCTCTCCCCGATATCATGAACCGTTCCTTCAAATTGTGAGTCAAAATAAAGCGCTGCTTTCTTAAGCTGCCTTCAGCAGGTGAGTTGTCATAGCAACGAGGCTAGTGACTGACATAGCATTGAACACAGCTAACAGCGGGATCTGGCACCCTACTGTAGAGTATCAGTTGTTCGCTATCAGGGTGGTGTGGCTGCTTGGGAACGGGTCGGAGCCAAAGCTCATCACCACGAGAAAGTATTGTGGTGCCCATCGCTAGCCTGGGAAGAGATCAGAACTCAAAATCTCAAGTGTGGCTTCTATGGAGTCATATACTATTTTCACATTGTAATACTGAAGACCGCCAGGAGGTGGCGGCACTCGCCTTTCATTCCAGGGCACCGGAAAGAGAGGCAGGTGGATCTCTGAGTTTGAAGGCAGCCTGATCTACAAAGTGAGTTCCAGGACAGCCAGGGCTACAACAGAGATACCCTTTCTTAAACAAACAAACAAACAAACAAACAAACAAACAAACAAACAAACAGACAAAGCACAAGTAAAAATAAAAACAATCCCCCCTAAAAAACCCAACCCCCCCATTAAACAGGATAAAATTTAATATTAATAATTTGGACCATTCTGAGCTATGGACCTTTTATAGTACTTAATAGAAGTCCCATATGTAACTGGCTTCTCTCCCATGATCTCGGAAGTACAGTTAACATCAAATGAAGTGAACTTGTCAAACCTCATTCAGCCGCCACACATATACTTCTGAAACAATTGTTGGGGCCCGGGGGTAGAATACATTGTTGTAAGCCAGTCCCAGATAGAGTCACATACATTGTGTGGGCATACAATCCTGTTTGAAAGGAGAAAGTAGAGTGGGAATCTTGGTGGGAAGTTTTCAACAAATATCAGCTCTAGTCCTCCAGGCTGACCCAGAAGTAACTTACCAGCCTCCGCCCCCCCCCAAATCTGTTTCCTATTATGTGTGTATGCACTGTCAACAGCTTCTATTTGTAAGGCTCGGCTGGGATTGGAAGGTGTCTGCGGTCAGGCTCTGAAAGAGCAGTCTCAGGCCTTTTTTTGAGTATCCACATCACTTTCTCGGGGACAGTCGTCGAGAGCCAGTGGCTAGCACGTGGCTGCCCGTGGGTGTTTCAGGGGCCTGCCTCTTCAGCTGAAGAAACATGCAAAGTCACAAGATTTCCATTTTCTTTCTAAACCCACAAGCATACAAAGCCTTCCACGGGTATAATTCTGGGAGAGTGGGAAAAAAAAAAAAAGAGAGAGAGAGAGAGATTTGTAGTCACATGCATCCAACAACTAGAGTAAACATTTACTTAGTGCTTTTTTTTTTTCTTTTTACATCATGTATTTATGGGATTCCAAAGCAAACTATGTGGAGACAGTTGAGCCCTGAGTTGCGAAGATGTCACTCATGCCGCACACACCAAGTGCAAACATGCCAATGTGGTGTCCATTGCAACTTTGGGTTCTACTTATCACCAGAGTTTCTACTTAGAACGGAGTTTCTAATCTTCAACTCCAAACGTGATGGAGATAGGTCATTGTTCTTGAATCCACAATGGCGGCGACAACAACAGCAACAATAATGATGACCATGATTCCTCTTTCTCCCCTCCCACTCTATCTCCCCCCACTCCTCCTCCTCCTCCCTCTTCCTCCTTCTCTTCTTCGTCTCTGTCTAGAATATATATATATATTTTTTTTTTGAACCACGCATTTTTTTTCTGAGTTTGGCTGAACTTTCATAACACACTGAACTCTAGATCCATCCCTTTTTCTGAAAATGACGTAATTTGCTCCTTATAGCAGAACAGTTGCAGTGATACATTTTATGAAAATATCTCCTGGCCTCAAAGAGAGTGAACATCCTAAGTTAATGCATAGCCTCTCTCGTAAGTTTTGTGCTCCTCTATGCACCTGTGTGTTGGGCTAATCATTTGCCAAAAAGCCAGCCAGTTGAAAGCAACACACAATCACCATAAATATTGCAAAAAAAAAAAAAAGTGACTATAGCTTGATAATATATGTTTGCTATGCCGGGTCAGCTGAGGTCCGAAAAGTTACTTCCTACTTTGTAAAAGTCTAATAAAGACTTCTGTAACATATCCCTGATTTATTTACCACATTAGGTTTTCTGTGATTCCAATAAATACAGAGCAAAACCCTTTGGTAGAGACGGGTACAACTAGTGGATCACAGACTGAGGCTCACACAATAAGCAGATCACAGACAGGCAGTGACCACAACTCCACACAGATGGCAGCTCCAGGGAGAGGAGGAGTGAGTTCATATTTGGACTCTCTTTTGCTCAAACTGGTGTAGAAGAAAGGTACTTCATTTTCATTCCCAATGGGACACTGATAAATCCTCCGAGGTTATCTTTAATGTGTTACTGACACACACGCTGCTCCATTGTATGCATATAACACATTTCTTTTATTCATTCATCTGTTGCTGGACACTCAGGCTGATTACACAACCTGGTTATCATGACTGGTTGAGTGCTGCACGCTCTTAAAGGAGTGGGTGTGATTTCCTTTTGGACTCGAGTGTGCGTAGGATGACTGGAGCTGGCTCTGTCACCTTAGATTGTGAAGTGAGATCTATGTGTTAAAGACTAGGAAAAAAAGCCAAACAGAAAACATTCATTGTTTTGTTTTGTTTTTTGTTTGTTGGTTGGTTTTCTGACTATGAGGCCATCACCCCAGCCCTCAGCCAGATAAGTGTACATGACAAGGAAAGGAATATTTTACCCTGGTCATCCTGATGGCATTTCTCAGTCCCTTCCTTCCGGCCCTCATCACAATAATGAGCAGCATTTAAAACACTGCCCCGCAACTGCTTCACAGAGGGAAAGTTCTACGTTGACCAGCAGATAACCTGCTGTGGTAGCTGATGCTGATTGTCAGCTCTCGGGGATCTAGAATCACATGGAAGACAAATTTCTGGGCATGCCTGTCAGGGAATTTCCAGATTCGGGTACATGAAGTGGGAAGACCAAACTTAAATGCGGCCTGCTGCCCTGGACTGACTGAAAAGAGGAAAATAGCCAGAGTACCAGCATGGATCTCTTTCCACTTCCTGACGGGGGACACAAGGTCACCTGCTGCCTCATGGCTTCCTCACCGTGAGGGACTGTGAGCTCCCCCAGACTGTGAGCCAAACTAAATGACATCTTTCCTTAAGTTGCCCTTGTCAGCTGTTTTGTCACTGCAATGAGCGAAGTGATTAGTTCACTCACAACTTTACCATTATTTTATAGTTCTGAAAAGTAAGTCCAAAGTCACATATACTCCAAGCGGTGGGGCGTGGATTTGGTGTTGGTCCACCTGCTATCACAGTCCGTGTTCTTGTTTTTTTAGGATATCTTTAACTCATGCTTTGACAATTTCATACATGGAACCAATGCATTTTCACCATATGCACCCCAGCTCCACTCTCCCAACATCCCCAAGCATCCCCGGGGATGCTTTTATGTCCTCTTCTTTTTTGATTAACAAGTAATTGAGTCCAATTATTACTGCCTGTTGACTGATCTTGTTGAATTTATCTCATGCCTTTAGCCATAGCTGCAGTGATGATTTCAATTCTTAACCTCCGTAGTGCTCAGACAGTACAAACAATTCCTGCAGAAGCTTGTGCCAAGCAGAGCCCACTGAGAATGTTAGCTGAGATCAAACCAAGATTGCCAGGCTGTGATGGTAACTTCTTTCAGAAATTGCTCTTCAATGACTCGAGTGAAGCATCTGAATAATATGGGTTACATTTTCACTAAAATATGTATAGGCTCTGAATTTCTGAATTTCAGCACTTGGGAGGCAGAAGCAGGTGGATCTTTGTGAGTTTGATGCTAGCCTGGACTACAGGGTGAGTTCCAGGACAGTCACATCTGGTACACAGAGAAACTCTGTCTTGAAAAAAACAACCAAAAACAACAACAAAAAAGTTGAGAGCAAAGTAAATGCCTGCTCCACATTCTTTGAGCTTCTAATGAGGGCTTGATGATTGGACTGTGGTGTTAATCAGCTTGAACACCTACAGGAGCATCTACTTCTGAGGAATCAGCTAGGGCAGTGTGTTTAGAATACCTCTGGCCAACTCTCAGATGAACAGGAGGCTGGGGACCAATCCTTCTCTCAAGCTCTTGGGGACAGGTGTGTTTGGTACTTCCAAATCTAACTTCCTGTGGTAACCTAGCAACTCAGTGTCTTGTTAGTTGAATATTGTTTCTGTCTCTGTTTTGGAGCTGAACATTTAAAAGTCTCCTGTGAGTCTTTAAAGGCGGGGGCCGGCAACATCAAGTCACATGAAATAGAGAGATTCATCTGAATCCACAGCAACAGAATTCTCCAAAGATTTCATCCTAAATCTTGTTAGGCTTTGATGGGTTATTTATCTATTCACACAATTGCTCACAAGCAAACATTTGATAAGTGCTATTTACCAAGAATGGGACTTGAGGCAAGTTGCTTCACGTCCATCTGTCCTCCATTTTGACAACACATCCCAGAGAGGTGCGAAGGGCTCTGCACATTGTGAATGACTGAAAATGATAGCAGCAGTTACTGTCATTTGAACCCAGTATCATCACTATATTCAAAGGTCTATATATAAAAAATAGAGTTAGATGATACAAGCCAAGTAGCCTGTGGGCCCTTTGCTCACCTGGAAAGATGTAACTATTATTTATAGGATGCAAAATATGTATTTAGGCCCTGCCATTTTCTAGATATTCTGTTTGGTATTGAGAATTAAGTTACTAAAAGCTGTTAAACAAAGTTGTTGTGTAATTGTACTTGAATCTTAAAAAAAAAAAAAAACCGCTCTTCCCACTTATTTCTCATTCTCTAAGTCTCAATATAGTGTCCAAGAGGCAAAATACACTTTAGGAACCAGTAAATAAAGTGGCACTTAGTGCTCAAGCCTGTAATCCTAGCATTCATGAGACTGAGGCAGGAGGATCGTGGTGGGTTTGAGGTCAGTCTGGGCTACAGGAGAGGGAGGGAGGGCAGGAGGAGGAATGGAGGGGGGACAAAGGGAAGTAAGGAAAGAGGAAAAGAAGGAAAGAAAGGAGGGAGGGAGGGAAGAAGGAAGGGAGGAAGGGAGGAAGGGAGAAAGGGAGAAAGAGAAGGAGAGAGGGAGGGAGGGAGAGAAGGGAGGGAAGGAGGGAGAAAAGGGAGGGAAGGAGGGAGGGAAGGAGGGAGGGAGGGAGGGAGGGAGGGAAGGAGGGAGGGAGGGGAAAGTATGTTTGTTTTATCCTGTCTCAGGATTCAGGATTAGAGAGGACTTAATTTACAGGACAACCCAGCTGAGAGGTGGTGGCTCTGGGTCCTTAGGAATTAGATGGCACCCCCACCTCTTTTGTTCGTGGGAAATGGGGTTCTTTATCATACCTGTTGCTCACATACCTGAGAGAAGTATGACAACTTCAGCAGAGAGGAAGTGACCAGATGTGGGTCTAAGGAGCTGTGGCAAATCCCAGCTTTCAGCTGTGAAGTTTTAGGCAAACCTCCAAGACAGCTCATTGTCCCTATTAGATCAGGAAAATAGTTCTTATTGTTATGAACTCAGTGGCAGAGCCTGGTACCTGGTTATCTTTCATCTCTCTTCTTGTACTTGATCCCATTATGGTGGTATATAATGGAAGAGGAGTGTATTATAATTTTTTGCATGCTACTTTGGTGTGTGTGTGTGTGTGTGTGTGTGTGTGGTGTGTATGTGTGTGTGTGTGTGTGTGTGTGTGTGTATGTGTTGAGACAAGGTCTCAAGTATCCTAGAATGACTCTGAAATCCTGATCCTCTTGCTTCCATTCATTTGCTGAGTGGGGGATTGCAAGCGTGCTACGCCTCCACGCCTAGTTTATGCATGGTGGGGTCAAACCTAGGGCTTCATTCAGGCTAGGCAAGAACCCTATCAGCTGAGCTACACCCTCCAGCCTCTGCCTACTCCTTAGGAGTCTATGCTTTGTGCTGGCATATAGTAAATCTCCAATGATACCTGGTCATTTAAAAATATGTATTGGACACAGGAAGAAGTGAGAAAGACATCTCAGATGGGGAAAAAATACACAAAGCGAGGAGCCTAGAGACAAGATCAAAAGTAGAACGTTTATTAGGCATAGTCACAATTTTGCTCTTCATGTCTCAAACTATACTGAAGACACTGGTTTTCTGTTCTGTGGCTTGTTGGTTGAGATGGGATCTTATTCTCTTGTCCAGGCTTTCTAGGAACTCCTGGTAGCCCAAGATGGCATTAAACTTGTAGCAACTTTCCGCCTCCGCAGCCCAGATCAGGCCTTGGAATTGTAGCAATCTCACCTAGCCTACCAGCTATCTTTTAGGGGTTCAAAAGGCTGGAACTGAGGAAAGGCATACACATTCTCAACCTATCACAAATTTTAACACAAGTCTGCTGACTCTGGTTCCTTAACAATTGAACTTTATTATTAACTCATTAAACAAATGTATCTTCCTTATAATCTGGTTATCCTAAACAGGAGGGAAAGGAGATTACGGAGAACAAGAATAAAACCTTCTGGGTATCAGTTCTGTGGGTCAAGTCCCTTGGCAAGTCCTTTGGCATAATTCTCTGGGAATCTCACAGACCTTCTACCCAACAGAAGAAGCCACACTACTCATGGCCCGAACCTATAGTCTTTTCCTCATGCTTGCTCCTGAACCCAGAACCACTGATCTCTCTCTCCCATTGATAGTTGTTTTGCTTGGCCTGAGTCCCCCCTGTCTTGATTACTTTTACCTTGAGCCCAATCTAAGACAAGGTCACATTCCTTCCACACAAGCTACCTGCAGATTTTATGAAAATGCAATCTGACTAGCAGGTTACTTAAATCACTTAGACCTTGTGTTTCTAGAATCTTCTCAATGATGTGAAGTTGCTGGTCCCAAAAAACTACAGTGTTTACACACAAAAAATCTCTTCAATCCTGTTGGGACAGTTTTAGGTGCTCTCTGTAGTTTGGGCAACAAATGTTGATCAGATATATCTTTTGTAAGTACCTTTCCTCAGTCTGTGAGGAGCACATCCGCTCTCTTAACTATGTCTTTCATAAAGCAGAAAATTTTTAATTCAATGACCCTCATCTTGATTTTTATTTCCTTGGCCAAACCTTCCATGCTGTATCTAAGGAGCTACCAACAAATGCAAGGTCATGTGGATTTTTTCTTCTAAGCTTCTAGGCTTGTAATCCAGAGTCATTTGTGTGTGTGTGTGTGTGTGTGTGTGTGTGTGTGTGTGTGTGAGAGAGAGAGAGAGAGAGAGAGAGAGAGAGAGAGAGAGAGAGAGAGAATGAGAGAGGAGAGATAGACGTGGGTGGGAGAATGCTAATCTATGCTCAAGCAAGATTCTGTTCTCTCTTCTACCACATGGGTCTTGAAGGTAAACTCAGGTGGTCAACCTTGGTGGCAGGCACCTTTACCTTATGAGCCATTTCTGCTGGCTCATATTAATTTATTTCTAACATGTCATTTTAAGCAGCAAGAGGGAAAAGAACATGAGACCAAAAGGCCAAGACTTCTCTAACCACTATCCTCCTGGCCCATGGAGAATCTACTGCTAGGCTAGCCCTCCCAGATTATGGCCATCCTACTTTCTGATGTAAAAAATACCACGCTTTTATGAATTTTGAGTGATTTAAGGTAATGATTTTTTGTTTTTTTAAAAAAAGATTATTTTTAGAAAAATCTACACACAATGAGTGAGGGCATTTCATATGGCACTACAGCTTTTTATTCTATATATTTTTGTTTGTTTGTTTTTTGAGACAGGGTTTCTCTGTGTAGCTGTGGCTGTCCTGGACTCACTTTGTAGACCATTCTGGCCTTGAACTCACAGAGATCCACCTCCCTCTGCCTCCCAGAGCACTAGCATTACCAGAATGTGCCAGCATGCCTGGCTTATTCTGTACATTTTAAATGGTCGTTCTGTGATATTTAAAAGAACAGGCTGGATGCCTTTTTCACCTGAGTGTTTAGAAATCTACAATCAAATCCACTAGGGGGAGACATTTAGTAGTGTTAAGACTTGTTGGACCAGCTAGGATGTTTTCCTTTGCAGAAGTGAAATTATTCATAAACAAGAGATTGTTAGCAGAGGTCAAATATCTACATGCTTGGTGGCTTGCTGCAGATTTGGGAAGGTTTTTCTACATAGGTGTTAAGGGATGTTCTACGGAACTGTGGTGGCCTTGGATTCCAGTGGGTGTAGCCTAGACTGTGAGCCTGTTGGGTGTTTCCTAACAGCTGTATAGGTTTATTCAAAACCACTCAGCCTATTCCCAGGGTGCACAGAAGAAAGAGATATTTAGGAAGTTTCTCTGGGCTCCCAAATGCCTCTGGGATGCAGCAGACCTAGCAGGGTTGGGAGCCAGACACCCTGAGATGCTGAGGGATGTGTCTGAGCAAAGCCAATGTGAGGCTTGTATGGAAGAATGAATTACAATGATATATATAGTGTTAACATGTCAAAGTGAAACCCAATCTTTTTCTATGCTAACAAAATGTAATTAAACATAAATTAAAATAAATTAGCATATATGATAATGTTTAAATAATGTCTTATTGAAACAAAAGGCAATACTATTAAAATCTAACCAGATACAGGGGCCTCCTGCAGGATTTGAACCTGAGACCTGCTCTCTAGGGAACACAGGGATTTTTATGCACCATGGAGAGGTGTTCAAGGAGATGCTCATGGCTGCATGTGAGTTTTTTTTTTTCTCCTTCATAAAATAATGAAGAGGCCTGAAAGGGAACAGCTTTCTACCTATTGATTCAGTTATTATTTATTTAATTTACGCATGCACATGAGTGCATATGTGTGAGTGTGGTGTGTGTGTGTGCATGTGTGCGGCATGCCCGTGTGTTTGCACATGCCACTGAAAAGATCAGAGGACACCTTTTAGGAGTCAGTTCTCTCCTACTACCATGTGGGTCCAGGTCATCAGACTTGGAGACAATCACCTTTAGTGAGTGAACCATCTCATTGTACAGCAAGTCTTTTATTTAATGCACTGTGAGTGAGCAGGCATGCATCTTCTTATCTCCCTGTTGCAAAGCTATCCTTGGGGCAAAATAAGTGCCATCTAATAAGAGCAGGTGTGTCTGCTTGGCAAGGCTTGTCCCAGCTGGGCTTGTTGACTGTTGAAATTCATCTTCTCCTAGAAGGAGGAGGCAGAGTGAGTCATTGGACCCTCATCTGTGTATCTAGCTCCTCTCCCTAGATAGTTGTACAAAATTCTGCCCTAACTGCACATGGCCTCAGGGGTTTCGAGAGGAGCTAGAGTATTGGCTGGGGGAACAAGAGAAGAAGGGGTTCCAACTATGTGGCTGTAGGAAAGCCTTCATTCGTGCCCTGTGAAGTGCAGCTGGTTTGGGGTCACCCACAGTCATGTAAACAACCTCTCGCCCATACTCTGCAATTAAACTTAATAAACTCATTGTTCCCTTGGGAGGAACTTTGCTTTGTCAGTGGAACCTTAGAAAGATGGGTAAATGTTGTCTACTCCCCCTTTTCCCTCAGGGAAGAAAGTTCTCAAAACATCATCCAAGTCCACCCTACATACCACGAGTGGGATTCTTCTAACACTTGTGTTAACATGTGGATACCACCTTCCAGCAAGCTTTCCCTTCTTATGCCAAGGGAAAGGAAAACATGGCTGTATCCCAAAAGATGCCTTGCCATCTGAATAGCAGGCTGAATTTCCATATTGATTTATTTTGAGGCAGGACCTCTGATAGACCAGACTAGTCTTGGATAACCCTGAACTCCTGATTCTATATCCTCTACTTCCTGAGTGCTGGAATCATACGTGGAGGCCACCACACCCAGTTTATGCAGTGTTGGGGATTGAGCCCAGTGCTTCTGTGTGGGCTACCAACTGAGCTGCATCTTCAGCAGTGTCTTTCTCTGTTTTAATGTCAACCAATAAGAGTATGTCTCCAGGAGCTCTGAGCCTTCCCTTCCCAGCATGCCTCAGATAATTTTGCCACTGTCTTATCATTTTTGTGGTCTGTTTCTTGGTTCACAGCTTAAATGGCTCTGTGTTGATTGTGTACATTCTTACCGGCTGATGTGTCTTGCCCTAGGATACCTGCTATCATCTGGCCTCTCCCTCTGAAGGCTCAGCTCACTGTTGACGTAAACACGACTTTTGCACAGCTTCTATGCTATACTGTGATTCAAGGATTGTGATTCCTCTAAATCAAAGTTCCCAAGGTCCCAAACTTGTCCATGAGGTCATGTAAATTGTAAGTGGCTGAGCTGGGACATAGATTCAGTTATCTGGTTTCTGAAGTTAGGGTTATCATCACATGGGTCATCTTGTCCACAGACAGAAGTCGAACCCTTGATCTTTAGTAAAAAGGGTGTTATACTGGCATTAACAACCCAAGTGCATCTAACATTTCCAAGGAGCTAAGCTGACCGTTTAGCTAATCAGTAGTTGCCAAGCATTCAGTAAACCAGGATATTGTCTGAGTTGAAATAAAGAGCGCATCTTAACTGGGTAGATGCTTGAGTGGCTGGCTGCTGGTGGGGCTAGATTTGACACTCAGCTCTACCTCTGTATCTTATCTCTATTCCTGGGTACAATCTTCCATTCTTGGGCAGATCTTCCCTACTTGTCGGTAGAGATGCTCTGTGGTAGAACCTTTTGCTCCCAGACATTGGCATAAAGACTATTCTTTTGGTGGTTGTATCTATCCAAGGTCTGGAACTGAATCTCACATGACCTAGTTTGGGTCATGCGAACCAGTCGTCGTGGTCAGGAGACTAGGTTGTACTGATTGGGTCAATGTTTATGATGGCCTTGGAGATTCATGTATGAGGGACCTTGAGGTCACTAAGCTTACTCAGGAGGACTATGGACAAAAGTCCACTTCTCCTTTCATCCTTTAGTGACTTGGCATTCTTAACAGCCAGAGCTGCCAGCCCAGTACCTTCCTGGTGTCCTGGGATTGAAGAACTATGAGAGGAATTTGTTTTGCTGAGTAAGTTTGAGGAATTTGAGCCATGAAGTTACGGGAGAGAAGAAAAACAGATCCAGCAGCCCCATGCCCTGTGGCCTAGACAACATTTCTCCAGTTCAAGATGCCCTCTAAGTTGGAATCACGGTTATCCTGATGGCCATGTGTGGTCCAGGAAGTGGGACGCCTGACTTTAGAAAGCCAGACACATCACGGAGGTGATCTTTAATAGAACTCTTTGTTGAACAATGATTTTTTTTTTACCCCAGAATGTGATCACAGCTGTTTTATTTTAGCAAATGTAGCAATCCAGGCGATTAAAGCCATATTCCTTTGTGGCTATTTATTTTCACAAAGTAGTTCTCAGTGTATTGTCATGAAAGAATTCCTTGAGACTTGCAAAGCTAAAACAGAATGTAACTTCCTCCCCATTCCCCTTCTAAAACAGTCACATCTGCTTCTTCAAGCTATCTTTATTGTGTTGATGTCCAAGGATGTCAACTTGTAGTCCTGAGATGTGAATTCCACTGGGAGAAGTGAGGTTTATTATCCAGTCTGTTAAAAAAGAATTACGGTAGATCACAAAGCCAGAAGGAAGAGAGGTACCATTTCATTTAGCAGCCGCATAACATCACAAAACTAGCATGGACAGCCAGCAAGATGGTTCAGTGGGTCAAGATGCTTGCTGACAAGCCTGAAATCTCAAGTTCTAGTCCCAATTCCCCCGAATGGGATAACTGAAGGAGAAAACCAACTCCCTCAAGTTGCCCTCTTACTCTACCTGTACTCTATGGCACCTAGATTGCCCCCACCACAAGCAATAAATCCTTGCAATAAAAATAAAATATAATTTCAACAGAAAGTTAATATGGAGGTATTATATTATCATAAAATTAATTCAATGTTTCTTGGTTATAAAATTTTATATTAAAAAAGGATTTAATGTCTCTGATCCCCTGACTTATTTTCCCTATGATTATAGATTGTGCAATGGGTTTACTCACTTTTTCAACAAATATTTATTGTGCTATTTGTATGTATCAGGAATGGTAACTAAGATGGGCACAACTTTTGAATTTGTTGTTTGTATTGTTTTTGGAAATAAAGACAAGGGGGCAATCCCCTAATAGAAAGAATGGAGGAAGAGAAGGCTGTCATATGTGCTAGGAAGGACTAAGGAAGAGACTGAGAACTGAGAAGGTGATTGTCTTAGTTAAAATGGGAGCTGTGATGCTTCCTTTTGAAAGCTGAAAGGAAAAGATGATTCTTAAAAATATAATAAGGGCTTACTATATTTTTAATTGTGCTCAGGTGTGTATGTGTGTGTGTGTGTGTGTTTTTGTGTGTGTGTATGTATGTATGTATGATGGGGATATGTACTTATGTACTTCTTCTCAGAGAAGGGGAGGCCCCCAATGGGTACCAACCTACCCTAGGATCTCAAGTCACAGCAGGTCTAAGCACATCCTCTCCCACTAAGGCCACATAGTGCAGCGCAGCTAGAGGAAAGGGACCCAGAAGCAGGTGACAGAGTCAGAGACAGTCTTTACTCCCATTGTTAGGGGACCCACGTCTTGACCAAATTGCACATCTACTACATATGTGTATGGGTTCTAGGTCCAGCCCATGCATGCTTTTTGGTTGGTAGTTCAGTCTTTGTGAGCCCTCATGGGCCCAGGTTAGGCCACTGTAGATCTTCTTGTGGTGTCCTTGACCCCTCCAGCTCCCTCTATCCTTTCTCCAACTCTTCTTTAAGATCCCCCAAGCCAGGCCTATTGTTTGGCTGTAGGCTTCTGAGTCTGTCTAAAGGAAATATTCTTACGTTCATGTGAATAGGGGGAGAGAGTATTCTAAGCAGAAGAAAGTGCTCTCACACAGGCTCGGGGTCAGGAGGATCTTGGCATATTAGCAGATCTATAGCTCAGGTGACTTTGAACCTGGTGAAGCAAGTGTGGGTGACATATAAATATTATAGTTGAAATACGATCTCCTGTTGTACCTGAAATTACATTAGCATAATCACAGCTACTTCTTGAGGACAAGGCAGAGCTGAAAAGCAGGGCTCAGAGGTTAAGGGAGGGGAATAGGGCAGAAGAGGGATGGAGGGTGGAATGGGAAGATAAGAGCAAGGGGATAACAACTGAGATTTCATGTGAATAAATTATAATAAATAAAAAATTATATATAAAAAAGGTGGCAGCTGTTGTGTAGCTTGGTCTTGTGGGACTTTTAACAGTGGGGCGGGGACTGTATCTAACTCATTTGACTGCTCCTGGGACCCTTTCTATTACTGGGTTGCCTTGTCCATTCTCAATATGAGGAGAGGTGCCTAGTTTTACTGCAATTTGATATGCCATGCTTGGTTGATAACCATGGGAGGCCTGGCCTTTTCTGAAGAGAAACAGAAAAAAAAAGTGGGTCAGGGGCAAAGAGGAGATGGGGGGCTATGGTAGGAGGGAGGGAAACGTGTCGCAGGGATGTTAAAAAAAATGAAACAAACAAGATGGCAGCATACTAAGGCAGTGATTTAGTGTCAGTTAAGCAGCAATGAGCATAAACCCAACAAACAAAGCTCATGGGGGCACAAGCCACCAGGAGGCTGGAGAAATGACTTCAGCCTAAACCATGCAGGCTATAAGTAAGAGCCATTCTGAGGAAGCATTGACAGCTCTACATCACCTCCATTTGACCTATCAAGTTCCTTTGTGCTTATCATTAAAAGGGGGGGGGAAAGGGGAGGGGTGTATCTGATTTTTACACCCAGCCTCCTCTGTGTAGAAGGAAAGCAACAAAGGACTTCCGCTCTTGCCCCTTCCTAGGAGTTGGGCTGAGGAAGGAAGAAGCAATCCTGGCAGTGGCTACAGTGGGGATCAGAAAAAAGGAGGAGGGGGAGGAGTGAGAGGAGGGAGGAAGAGGCAGAGGAGGGGGAGGCCATCTCTCATCACTTTCCCTCTGTCTATTCCCTAAAACAGATCAGGTTGCTCCTCTAATACACACAGATTATCAAGAATGACTTAAGATATCCATATGTCCACTGGGTTCTGTTTCAGGGAGCACCTGTCCATACATGGCCCCATGATGGTAACACGGAAGTTTACTGTGAGTAGCACACCAACTGTCACCTCAAGGAGCTTAATCACATTAGGAATCACATCACGTAAGGGTTGTGATCACTGAAAGCAGGGACAGACTATTTTCTGGAGGGAGGACTCTGGAGTGACTTTCTGAAGGGAGAAATTAATTCAGATTCAGAATTATTGATGAGACTTAGTGATGAGATTTGGGTGACAGGTGGGAGAGCTGAAAGGACTCTTGGGCAGTAGAATATTGTCACCAAGCAGGAAGAACTTGTTATTGGTGCATGTATGTGTTGCCTGGGTTGGGAGGTCCAATTAAAACTGAGCAGTCAAGATTCATCCACAGAGGGGCTGAAGGACATAGCCAAAATGAGAGCCTGGGAACATGAATAGGAAAGACTTGGTTGATGAATATGATCCAAAAGCTATAGGGACCACACTTAGAAAAATGACAGCCCAGGGAAGAGAAGGTAAACCTGAGGGTAAAATACTTTTTGAAAGTCATTAGCATGAGATAAGTTTGGAAATATTGGTAGGACTCTTGCACACAAAAATTCTTAAATGCTGAATGTTTTATTTTGTGTCAGCATTTCCCACTTTTTGTTTTCCTGTAATTGAACTGTGGACAAGAACTCCCATAGAACACAATGAGGAAGTTATTGTAGTCCTTTTAAGATGACATTACTTAGCCTTAGAAGTAGTTAATTAAGAGGTTTGATGGCGGGGCTTGAGAGATGGCTCAGTAGTTAAGGGTACTTACTACTCTTACAGAGGACCTGGGTTTGGTTCCCAGTGCCCACATCAGGCAGTGCATAATGGGCTGTACATATAGATACAGGAAGTCTGTGGTCCTCTGGCCTCTTCAGTATATATATGCTCATGCAGGTGCACATACATGCACATAGATAAAAACAGTAAATTATTAGCAAGCAAGGTTCAGCCGTACCTGCATAGTACATACATTGCAATGTTGGGATTCAAATCCAGGTAGCATAATAGATACTGAATAAGAAGATGACGGAGAGATTAGGATAGAGATTCATAATGGCTGTGTGATTTTAAAATAGGGGAACAAAGTTAATGTTGGGGGTAAGTTCAGAAAGTACAGATGAGGAATGGCCAGACACAAGAGACATGGGATATCTGGGGAATGGCAAGACGTTCTACCTGCTTGCTTGGTGTGGATAAAAGCAAAGATAATGTGAGAAGATGAAGAGATGTCAGAAGGTGGAGTGTGCAAAACACTGAGGTCTTCATTTCCTTCTGCCTGTGGTTGAGGCAGGGCTCGAAGTTGCTGCGCTATATATTTTAGTGAAATCATCCAGATGATCTGGAAGAAAATAGACCATTAAAGACAAAAGTAGAGGTAGAGCTGGTGGCTACTGACATTGGGCAATAGAACATGGTAGGTACTTTGTGAACTATATAATTTGTTTTCTTCTAGGTGTTTGAGTTGGGAAAAAAAGTATGTATTTCTCTAAATTTTGTGTGCACATGAGAAGATCTTCCAGTTATTGCAGAGGTATAGTTCAGTTGTTTCCAGATCTCTGAAACAAACAAACAAACAAACATAAACTTAACATACTGTTGCCTCCTACATGTAGAAACTTCCATACAGCATGGTTTGCCCAACTGTAGAACGTGAGCGGTGAGCTTTACAATACACCAAAGAAAGTTGAAAGCACAGGGTCATGAAGAAAGAAACTCTAGTTCTCAGAAAACTATTTTATTAAAAAAAAAAAAAAAACATTAGCCCAGAGGTAGAAGAGCTTGGTGGGAGAGTGTGTAGCCAATGGAGAAAACTGACTCAAGTTCCTAAGTGCTGTGGTTACAGGCAGGAGCTGAGTCAGGTGCAGGGGAGCTGAGGCCAGTGGGCACACACCACACACATCTTCAGAGGCAGCTGCATCCATCTCACCCTAGAGTCAGGCAATGGACATGACCCACACTAAGGAGCCTGCTCAGCACCAGGCAAGGGGCTAAAGCCAATTTGGAAACTTCTGATGCTCTTAGAGTAATTGCCAATCAATTGGCCAAAGGAAGACTGCTGCCAATGGTGAAGTCATCCCCCAGTTTTCTTTCCTTACCCAGATTCCACAGCAAAAGGAAATCAGTGAAATTCAAGCAGCACATTGGGCTCCTTGAGCAAGACGTGTATGGCGGTAAACGAACACCAATGTACACCACTTCACCCCTTTCAGAAACCCATGGCATTAATGCAATCCAGCTCTCTGTCCCCAGTTGAACCCCCTGTTCCATTGCTCTTCCAGGCCTCGGGCCAAGAATCAGGTTTTCAAGAATGTTGACTTGAGGCTCCTTTGGAGTTACTTGGTTCTTGGAACTAAGCTTAGTGAACAGAAGCTACAAGGAGGTATACCATAACTCAGAATTCAGAAGCACATTGCTTGACAACTCAGTGGTTTCTTTGGGAGAGAACAAGAGTCATGATAACAATGAGATGAGAGTAATATTTAGTGAATAGATGTGAGGTTCCAGGTACTAGGCTAAGTTCTCTATGTACATTTTTTTTTGACATTGCTCTTCTTTTCCTGAAGAAGAAACTAAGGTTAGAGGATCTAAGTCTGTGTCCTAAGGCCACAGAATTATTTTATACCATCTGTGGGGTTGGGTAGTTGGTAAACAGAGACAGGATGTTTGAAAGAATAAACTTGACTGAGTTCTAGAAATGTTACTAAAGAGCTATCAGGCAGCACACGGACCAGTACAATAAAGACCAATATAATCTAGGTTATGACAGGTAGATCTTTCCAGACAAATAGGAATAATTCATCAGACACGGTATACCTTATTAAATACTTAGAGACTGGGCATGTAGTTCAGTTGGTAGAGTACTTGCCTAGCATACATGAAGCTCTGGGTTCAGTGTCCAGCACTGCACAAACTACATGTGGTAGAGCATGCTGCTGTTCCAACATGGGAGCTCAAGGCCAGTCTTAGCTATATAGTGAGATCAAGGCCAACCTGGGTTACCCAAGACTCTGTCTTAAACATTAACAAGAAAAAACAGTAAAATTAAGTATTTTTATATTTCTAAAACCTATGGTGGGAGTATTTGGTGGCACCATCAATAGTAAAAGATTATAAAAGGTTTCCTGCATCGACAGATCATATATGAAGGACCTGGAGATAGATGAGGGATGACCTAATATTACAAACTATATAACTTATATTTTATTCATAAGGGTATGGCGGCTTCAATAGTGCTTTCCATATGAGGACGATCTCAAAGTGTTGTAAGCTATCTGCCAGCTAGAAACAAAGAGACCCAGCATGCTAGCTTTCTGTAATTCTGACTAAACACCAAAGGTGAATAACTTAGAAGAAAGCAAGACTTATGGTCTTGGTTCATGGTCATGAATGCCACCATTTATGGCCCTGTGGTACGGAAGTACACCATTGGTGCAAAGGCATGCTGAGGGAAATTGCTTACCTCATGGTGCCCAGGAAGCAGAAGGAAAGGGAGAAAGACTGGAGACGAGGTTTGGCATGAAGGAGCAGGCCTCTCTGATATGCTTGCTCTACCTATAGACCCTACCCGCTTCAGTTCCAACCACCTCCTAGTAGAGGCTTCAACCATGAAAACCATCACTAGATTCATCTATTGATGAGTTCAGAGACCTCAGGATCTGATCACCAACAAAGCTGCCCCTCTCCCCAGCCCTCTCCCACATCTGTCACTACAGTTGTAGGGATCATGTCATCAGCACAGAAACTGTTGTAGGCTATTTCAGATCTAAACCATGATATCTGATTACAACAAGCAATGAAGGTCAGAGACATAAGGAATAGTGACAGTGTCCCAAAGCGAGATGAATGACGACAGCAAAGGGGAGGGATTTATTTAATTCCTGATCTCCAGCCTCTGCACACGGACTTTAGTAGAGTTCTAGGGTTTTGTAATCAGTGCAGTCAACTAGCTGGTTTTAGCCACAACATTAATTGTTTATCAAATACTACCCCTAAGTCTATGGTGCTAGACACAGCCAGGGGCAAGGCAAGGCCTGACCCTTGTCCCCAGGGAGATGATATTTTTACAGAGACCCAGACACTGTCTAGGGTGATTTTAATGAGAATGTCCCCCATAGCCTTATGTATTTGAACATTTGATGCCTGGTTGTTAATGCTGTCTGGGGAGGTTACAGACGCTTTAGGATTAGGAGCTGTGGTAGAGGAAGTCAGTCACTGGGACAGGCTTTGAGGTTTGATAACCTCTCCCACTTCCTGTATTTTCTTTCTGCTTCCTGCCTGCCAGTTTCACGTTCCAGTTGCCACGCCTCTTAGCTGTTATGAACAGTGTCTTCTCCGAAACTGCGAGCTAAAATGAACAGCATCTCTCCTCCCAGTTTCTCTCTGTTGAAATAGTTTATCACAGCAGCAGAGAAGTAATGGATGCAGCCTCCACCTATAATGATCACCCAAGTGTGAAATGGTAGTGACTGCAGATCTTAGCAGGGACGATGGTTACTAGGTGCCTAAGTGAGACTGGGCCAAGCTTGGGTGAGAAAGGAATATTGATCTGAGACCTGGATGGACAAACAACTTAGTCCTGGTATAGGAGCTGTTAAACTCTACTGCTGTGGTAAGAAGGGAAAGACGTGGCCACTTTAGGCTGTGCAAAGCCTCCAAGTTGTGCACCTTCCTGGACGTTCCTGAGGTGAGGTTAGAGCCTGCGTGAGCCTCCTCAGACTGCTTGCCTCCGTGTTGCCAGCATCAGCTCCTCCCGCTGCTGAGTTCACCAACTGCCTGGTTCATTGGCTTTAGGTTGCCTGGGTTATTCCTAAATTAAATTCTGAAAAATGTGCTTCATTTTCTCCAAAGTGATGACTTGGGAGAGGCCAGCAGTGAGGCTGTGGTAGGAGAATGACACTGGAATGCAGGCTGAGGGCTGAGCCTCTGGCTGGAGATCACTCAGCCTGCCCACAAATCTAAAAATGCACAGTTTGTCTGTAACACTGGAAAATATCCTCTAATGTCTGGGCTTCTGCCCGCTGAGAAGAGAAAGTTAAAACTCACGAATGGCAGAGATATTTTGAATTCAGGGATCTTAGCCCTCCAACACGGTTCATTCTGCTTTAATGATTTTTTTTTGGTGGGGGTGGGGAGTGGAGGAGGAGTTTCACAGGGAAGATATCCTGAATTCTGTACAGGTAAATGAAGGGAAAAAAGGAATGGGGATAGAAACCTGTAGGTTGAGGGCACATTAGGGACAATTCAGAAATGCTATTGCTCTTACAGGAAAAGCAAAGGCTGGACCGCAGTGGAAGTCACTCTTGTTGATGTCACTTGTTTTTCGTCACATCTTGCTTATGAATTGTTGGGTGCCTTCTCTCGCCCTCTCTCTCTTTTTAAAAGGTTTATTTATTTATTACTATATATACAGTGCTCTGCCTGCATATATATATATATATATATATATATATATATATATATATATATATA
>OU015753.1:13921152-13937930 GCA_907169655.1 Acomys percivali
TATATATATATATATATATATATATATATATATATATATATATATATTTGCAGGCCAGGGGAGGGTATCAGATCACATTATAGATGATTGGGAGCCACCATGTGGTTTCTGGGAATTGAACTCAGGACCTCTGGAAGAGCAGTCAGTGCTCTTAACTACTGAGCCATCTCTCCAGCCCCCGGGCGCCTTCTCTTAATGTGTGAAAATATATGCTGATCTCGAGCCAAGACATTTGAAATTGGGCTCCACCCAGCTATCCTGTGTGTGTGTGTGTGTGTGTGTGTGTGTGTGTGTGTGTGTGTGTGTGTGTGTATGTGTAGTCTGTGCACGTGTGTTTTGAGTATGCATGTGGAGGTCAGAGATTGATAGCCGGTATCTTCCTCAATCACTCTTCACCTTAGTTTTTGTAGCAAGGTCTTTCTCTGAACTTAGAGCTTGCTGACTAAGTTAGACTGGATGGACAGCAAGTCCCAGGGATTCTCTTGTCCCTGCCTCCCCATGCCTGGGACTTCAGCAGCATGCTACTACCTCCAGCTTTTCTAAATAGGTTCTGGGGAGGTTAGAACTCAGGTCTTCATGTTTCCACGGCACACACTATATCCACTGAGCCATCTCCCTGAGCTGCTTCCATCACCATGATCCTGATATACTGGATGCCTTCATTTCCCTTACTTAAAAACTCACACTTCTGCCTATGCAGCTAGTTATACCTACAAGAGAGTTTTCACCATATTACAAACCCAGTGGAATGCCACCCAGTGGGGAGAAAGAGTGGAGCTCCTTATTGAAAGTTTTATTTCTTCCTATAAAGTTATGAATGAGAATCACTTAAATCTTCAAGGTATCTACTTACTTCGAGTTCTTTTTGCAAGTGACAGATGTCTTTATTCCAAAACATTTGAAGTCACCTGTCTAGGAGTGATAATAGAATAGTTGTAGTGATGAAATCAAAGTTGAGTAGGAACCCTTTTCCCCAGGCTCTGAACATCTTGAGGGGAGGAATTGACAGGAGCATAAATCATCACCTAGTTAAGATTCAGAAGTTGTTATCATATGGAAAATCAATGTTACCACCTTCAAGGCTGGGTATGAGGGTTCCAAGACCTTAGTGTCATTGGGAAAATGGTATCAAGGACCTGTGGAGTATAGAGTGATAAAAAATGGTTTCAGATTGCAAAGTGGAAATCTTCCTGTGGAGTGGCATTACTAAGGATGCAAATGACTTTAATAGAGATGGTGGATGAGTTATTTGAAGTTGGGCTGATGGACTGAGCAAACACGAGAGGTAAAAGAATCAGACAAGGCAGAGTAGGCACACAAGTTAGCCAGGCTATAGCAGTCTAGAGGAGCGGCGGGACATTTGCATCATTGATCTGACTCCTCTCTTCCATCTTAGTGTTTTATTAAAATGTAAACACACAGCAATCACTTGTGTAACTCAGATTTCCATAAATTGAATTATACACATGTAACCACCACTCAGATCAAGAACATTGTGTTACACGATGTTTCTTTAGAGATGTAACAAACATCTGTTCACTCCAGAGAGGATGCTGAAGACAGCCCAAAGAAATAAGTCATCTACTCAAGTCCAGCTTGGTGAGCCAATGAATATGTTGGGGTTACTCACAGGGGCATGAGTGACTCAAAGGCACTCGGGTTGCATTACACAAAATCCCCCTGGATGATTAATAAGCAAGGTTACAACTTTGGAGCTCCCTGGCCAACTTACACGAAGCCCCACCAGAGACCTTTCCTCAGCAATGGCTATGGCTTACATAGCCTTGGAGCAAGGAGATGTGTGAGTGTTTTAACTTTTGTACTTCTTAAGCTTTTGAAGTCACTCACTTCCCCAGGCCTATAGGCCTTCCCCTTCTCCAGAAACCCCCTCTCTTCACTCCCTTCCTTCACCTTTGCCCTCCTCAAGACAACTTTTGTCTTCAAATATCACTGATTATCTATGCTTGACTTTGAATGTTGTATAAGTAGAATTACACAGGGGCTGCTTAATGTGTCTGGCCTCTGCACCCTGGGTCATCACACTTGTGAGATTCATCCTGTTGTGTACAGTTGAAAATTGTTGACTTTTCTTGGTGTAAGGCATTCAGTTCTATGACTGTATATACTTGTTTTTATTCTGTCAACTCTTGTTGGCATTCAGAAGAATTTCCACTTGGGAAATTATGACTATGATATAATTGTTTTTGTGAAACAACTGATGAATAGATGGATGCATTTCTGTTGAGTGAATATCTAGGAATAGGATTTCTGGATCATAAGACTGAAAATCTTTTTTGTTTTAATGACAAAAAAAAAATCTATCCTGCATGATTCTAATTATACCCTAAGCATCCCTGGGTTGGGAAATGTATAACAATAAATATCTACTGTGGATTTAATAACATTTTAGATCAAGTTGATGTATGATTACCACAGAAATACCACTTTTGATAATGTCTCAGATGTTCCAGGCTGGTGTAGAACTTTGTAGATGGCCAAGTAAGACCTTGAACTTCTGAGCCTTCTGTTTCTAGCCTTCAAGTATATGTGTGTGCCAACCCACCCTATTTATGGGGCACTGGCATCACACCCAAGGCACTGTCTACAAAGTGAGTTAGCTCCCCAGCCTGGAAATAGCTTTTTCTGTGTGCAACTTTTTCTGTCTGAAGATGACGCCTAGGGTGTATAAAAGTACATATATACTTGGTGGCAATGCTGTGTTACCAGCCAAAGTCACAGTCTTCAGAGAAGGGATGTAGAACAGCCATGGATTAAGTTTATTGCCCTTTTTAACCCTCTAGGTCAAACCGTTAGTTAGGGAAATCTAGTGGAATTTTTACTTCCCTTCCTCTGTTTTGTCTCTAAGAAGCACGCATATATTCTCCAACTAGTATTTATCTGAGGGTGGCAGTGGCGGCCACCTTCAACCTCCAATCGGATTCTTGACCTCTTTCCCTCAGGAAAGGAATGGGAGTGATCAAAGCCTGTCATAGGGGTGTGTAGTGAGAGTTTGGTTTCTTTTGAAAACTCAGTAATGTTATGTGAATATGTTTCTGTCTTAATCCCAGGTGTGGGATACAAGACAGCTTCGTAGCAGGTGATTATGATTTACGTCGTGCACTAGTAGGGGCATGATCTTTGCCAGCAACAGATAATTGAATTTGGGGGACTCTGGGGGAAGGTATAAATGGGAGAGCCCCAAGAAGGCTTGTAGTGGCTGCTGATCCCCCCTGCTGCTGCCCCCACTGCTTCTGGCGTTGCTGCATTTGTTATTGCTGGATTGCTGATTTGCTGGTTTTTCTGGACTGCTGGATATCCTGTTGGCAAAGATCAATCCTGCCCCAAGGAACTTGACTTCCCTAATGAACAGGAAGTAGTCTAAAGAGGTGTACATTTCCTTTTTCCCCTTTAACCTTCTTTCTTACCTACCTAGTGTTTGGGGGTTGGAAGGGATTGGGGCAGAGAAGGGTGACATATATATATATATATATATATATGAACTCAAACAAAAAAGCCAGCATATACCAACAGGATGTTTTATTACTAACTCATAACTAATAACTTTGAAGCTGTTGGTCAATCCTGAGGTGTGATTAAGCTAGTTCCTTGGCCAAAGTGGGAGCCCTGGGTACTGGGTGCTTCCAATGAGTCTATTTCTGGTAGTCTTCCTTTTCTTTCTCCTTTGTGATATTTCTGCAGCCTTAGAGCCTCTGAATTTATAGTATTCCAGGTAAGTCATGATTGGACAAATGTAAGTATGCAAGTAGAGTGAGAGTGAGAATTCGAACCAATCTGTGAAAGGCTATCAAAAGTTTCTGCTGTAGTTGCCATGTATGGTAGCCTGAACAAGAATTGGCCCAATAGCTCCTATATTTAAAAACTTCATCTCCAGTTGGTGGAACTGTTTAGGAAGGATTAGGTGCTGTGACCTTGTTGGAGGTGGTTATGTGTGTCACCGGGGGTAGGTGTTGACCTTTCAAAAGACTGGCACCATTCCCAGTGTGCTGTCTTGCTTCCTGCAGATCAAGATGTAAGCTCTTAGCTGCTCCAGCAGCAATGCAATTCCTCCACCATCATGGACTCTAACCCTCTGAAACCATAAGACCAATTAAACACTTTGTTTTATAAGCTGCCTTGGTCATGGTTTTTTATTATAGAAATAGAAAAGTTACTACTACATTGTGACTATATTAGCAGGCCACTCTGCTTGCTACTTTACTGGCTTGGTTTCATGTGGAACTTTGGGTGTTAATAGCCAGAATGTTTATGTACTTTGGGCAGTGTGTGTGTGTGTGTTTGTTTGTGTGTGTACACTCCTGTGTATCATTTGCCCTTAGGATTTTAGTTTCCTGCTTATAAGAGGACATTTCATTAAGGTAGGGGCACTATGCTGGGTCCCCTGAAACTCCCACCATAACTAACCCAGCATTAGGAAGATTGTACTCCAAATGGAAAGATGATGCCCTACCTTTGTGTAGGGCAAACTGGATTGGAACCTCCAACCCACCACTCACTATATGTGCCACTAGGCAAGGGCTAGATCATCTATGAACTTCAGTTTATTCTTCTGGGCCATGAAGATGAGAACATCTGTCTAGAACAGGAATCCAGAGACATCACATGGGTGAAGTACCCAACACTGCCTTCTCACCAGATGGGAGCTGCAGCCATTGTTTCTGTCAGCATTGCTCTTCGTTGTGAGCATATGTTCCCTCAGGTTATGACATTTCTCTGTATGATGCCATTGCATTGTCTCATAGTCCTTGCTTCATGATTTTGTAGCTCCCTACCTGTGTGTTGTATGTGCGTGAGTCCATGCCATCAGCCATGGCACAATGTTTATCTTAACCTCTGTGTCCAATGTGATCATGGCTTCATCCATCCTTCATCTCTCTCACCAATTGCTCTCGGCGTTTTTGGTTCAGAGAAGTGAGTTGAATGGGGGATTTTGCACTCTAGAGACAGATTTCCAAGATTAATGTGTTTGGTTAAAGAAATACCTTCCATCACTCCTTGAAAGTGTTATTTATAAGAGATTTTGTTGGGTAGTTTTATGTATTAACTTGGCTGGGCTAAGGGAATTCCAGATAGCTTGTAAAACATTGTTTTGGGGCAAATTTGAGAGAGTACAGCTAGAATAAATAGCATTTGGACAGTTAGTCTGAGGAGCAAAGCCACTCTTCACCACTAGGGCTGGGCACCAGCTACTGACTAAGGACCAGAATGGATCAAAAGGGTCGGGGTAGGGTGATTCAATCAGGGCTTGAACTGAGACATCACATATATCCAAATATCAGTTCTCCTGGACTCCAGGCACGGAGACAGGGAGTAGGAAACACATGTGTCCCCTGGTTCAAGTCCCTGACTAAGACAGACTTCCTTTGCAATCTTCAGGGAGGGTTTTAGACTAAAAGGGTTATGGGTATCATGTGAGGTACCTGGGATTTCTATGGTAAGGTGGCTTGTCTGAAGATTTCAGACATGGAACTGTTGGGGAGAGGCTGGAGAGATGGCTCAGAGGATAAAGATGCTTGCTGGGTAAGCCTGGCAGCCTGAGATTGATTCCCAGAAGTCTTGGTGAAAAGAGAGAACAAAATCCCTACAGTTGTCCCCTGGTTTACATCTGTGCACTGTGGTACTGCAGGAGGGTCAAGGGAATCTGGGTGACCTGGAAGACAGAGACTGAGCCCCTTTAGAAAGGCTGTTCCTCCGTCCATGGGTAATGAGTCTTCACTACTTATCTAGAGAAGATGCTAACTGTTATTCACAGCATCCCCAGGTGGAGCGCTACCTCTGGGGCCCTTCCCACCCCCTTCTTGTTTTTCTGTCCTAATAACATTTGTGGGGTTTTGTTCTTTTCTCTCTCGGTGGCTGGTGTTTCTGTCATGGAATCACTCCATAACTTGCTTCCACTCTGTTGGCTTGGGAGGTCGTGTGTGTGTGTGTGTGTGTGTGTGTGTGTGTGTGTGTGTGTGTGTGTGTGTGTATGCGCACATGCATGTGCACATGTGTGCCGGTGCCCATGGAAGCCAGAGGCATCAGATCATTCTAGATCTAGAGTTATGGGAGGTAATGAGACAATTTGTGGGGGTGATGGGAACTGAACCTCGATCCTCTTCAAGAGCAGTCCATGCTCATAACCACTGAGCCATCATCTCTCCAGTGTCCTCAGCCAGGTTTGAAATACTGGGAGCAGAGAAGATGGTGTCCAATAACTTTTTCATTTTTTTGTAACACTAGTCTAGACTGCTGCCCCAAAGTGCTCAGATTCCAGGAGTCTCTTTGGAGGTGAAAGGGGGTCAGGGGCTACGGATTTGTATCTCAGCAAGTATTTTTTCTCTCTGCCCCAGTTCTCTTGAGCTCCCCCCGCCAGGCTCCTGCGGGCTTGCAGATGTGTGCACACTCCTAAGTGAGCTTCTTGAAGATATTACTCATGAGAGTAGTCAGAAGATTCTACCTTCTTGATGTCACCCTGTCGCAAAATTCCCTTGTGGTCTGGAGACTTGGGAATTCAAGGGGGTGTTATAGTTATCGGATAAAATGTGCTAGATTTTACTAAGTCCAAAATTTCTAGAAAAAAACAGTTTGAGGTCCTTCAGCCAAACCTTAACCCCCTAGCAGGGCTTTCAGCCCCTGCTATCAGCAGCTAATTTCCTGAGCAAATTTATTCAGATTAAAAAAGAAAAAAAAAAAAAAAAAAAAAAAAAAAAAAGAAAAGTTGGCAGCTAGAAGTCACCTCAGATGCACAGATGTTCACGGCCTGTTTAGAAAGCCCAAGTTCAGCATTCTTGAGCCTTTGCTTCCCGTTTAACTCAGAAAGAAAAAAGTCTAGCAGCAGGGCATACCATATCACCAGGGCCTTTCACCTAAGGGTACACAGGCGGTGAAACCCGCCTTACTTCCTGAAGAAAACAGCAAGGTGTTTTGTCTCTAACACATCCATTTTTCTCACTTTTTTGTAAGGATTATAAAACAGGAAAACTTAACTTGTTTTGATTTTTAGAAGAAATTAGCTGCTTTGTCTTGAGATAGAGTGCCCGACTCCTTAAAACTTGGATTTCTGATGTGCGTTCTGGCTTTGGGAATGAAAATCAAATTGTCCATTTAGATCTGAGCTAGACCTTAAAGTTACATGTTTCTTAAGTTGCTTTCTGAGTAGTTTTCTATGCTGTTAAAGAAGACCTTCCAGAGATGCTGATGAGGTGGAGTATGATGCGGGGAAGCTGA
Organism: Acomys percivali; assembly: GCA_907169655.1. Classification (NCBI taxonomy): domain Eukaryota; kingdom Metazoa; phylum Chordata; class Mammalia; order Rodentia; family Muridae; genus Acomys; species Acomys percivali. The sequence continues at coordinate 13,928,380 of OU015753.1, forward strand.
ACTGGGTTCAGCAGGTGAGGACAAAGTGCTAGGGGTACGGAGGGAGAAAAGCTATGGAAAGAGACACATGGCAGAATTCTGTAATGAGCAACTAGGGTATATGGGTCTTGAAGACCCTCTGGGAGTCAGTGTGAGCAGCCGTGCTACATGACATTTCTGTACCAGGCCCTGTTATTGTCCTTTGCCCAGAGCAGAGGTCTACGGGGGCAGAGGAAGTTCTCAAGCTAACAAGAAGCAGTCAGTCCGATATGGTAATTACCAGCTTGCAAGAGACAGCCCAGAGCAGTAGGATGCTAGTTGGCCAAAAGTGGACTTAAAGAAATACTGGTACCTCATGTCAGTCTCTGAAAATTCTATCATGTCCCTGGTACCCTGTGGTCCATCTTTCACCAGAAGGAACAGGAGTTTCCACACTGGGTCTCTCCGATGACAGTCTCTTCTTGCCAGCTAATTCACTAGTCAAAGACCTGAGGAGACAGTGGGATCACAAATGCTTGGTTTTTTTTTTGTTTCTACCTACAACTGTCCCTTATGGTTTAGATATAAAATGTCCCACTCTATGCTCATGTGGTGCAATACTTGAGCTTCAGGTATTGGTGGTGTTTTGGAAGTTTGTGGAACCTTCTAAGGTCAGGGATGGTGGGAAGAAGTGGGTTGCTGGCAAGGCAGGGTCTGAGAGTTGCACGTCAGCCCTGTTTTCAGTCCACGTTTTCTACTTCCTGATCCATGCAGATCTAACAAGCTCCTGTCACCCTGCACAGAGCCTCAGCCAGTGGCCTTCCCTGCCACGATGGATTGTGTCCCCCTTAAACCATGAGCATCCAGTGGTTGGTAGAACACAGCTGGGGAAAGACTTTACTAATGACAGCCCCAGGCCAGATTAGCTCTGTGGTCATCACAGGAAGTGTCAGTGCTGACTCTGAAAGTTCAGTCTAGGAACTGATAAAACTGTAGAATCAGAAGTGTTCTAGGTTCTCTTTTCATGTCTTATCTATTGGAGTTCTGTGTCTGTCTTTTTTACGTATAGAGCCCTTTATCAGCCAAAATCAACATGGGAAAAGTAGGATAATTAGAAGGAATCTGAGAGGTTCTGGCCATGGTCCTGTTGGACACAAGTAGAGTCAGGACAAAGGGTACCGGACTTTGCTATGAGCCACCAAAGCACTTCATGTATACTGCTCAAGCGCAGCTTGTAGCTTTTGTACGGCTGCTCACAACTCTTAATACATCTTGGAATTTCATTTTTTTTACTGCATATTTATTTTGTGTGCATGTTTATACATGCACACACAGACATATATATGTAGCAGCATGTATGCCATAGGGCTCACGTGGAGATCAGGGGACAGCTGCGGGAGTTGGGTTTTCCTTTACACCACAGGAGTTCTGGGGAATTGCATTCACCTTCTCCTTCTGCCATGTAGGTAGATCCCAGGGATTGAACTCACTCCATCAGGCTCGGTGGCAGGTGCCTTCACCTGCTGAGGCAGCCCATGGTTACATCTTTCATGAAAGAAGCCAGGCACTTGATGCTTCCTGTCATACTTGATCAGTGGAAAACTCAGTTTCTTAAGCTGTGGGTCTCCACTCCATTTGGAGTTCTGTGACTGAATGGGGCACTTTGCAAAAAAAAAAAATGGCAATAGTTGAATGTTTTTGAATATACAGTGATGAAAAAAAAAAACACTAAACGAGGATCAAACGTATAATGAATTGGGGTACTCCTAGCAGTTCTCACTCATGTTGTATCATATGAGCTCACTATAGCCTTGGCTCTGAACATACAACATCTGCCATATAATGTTATCCAAAGCAGCCTGAACCACTTGGCTCAGATCCAACAGTGTGCATGTTTCTGAATCACAGTGTTTTTTTTTTCTATACATACAATGGTTTCTTCTCTTACAGAAGCATAATGGTTTAATTAGTGAATCCAGAGACTTCACAGTTTCCTACCACCATCCCTTGGTGTGTGTCAAATCAGTATATTTCTTGATTGTATTGTGTTAGAATGTTTGATTTTAAAATATGTTATTTCACTTACTCCCTTGCATTTCATCAAAACAAAACCATTAACTGAGTGTTGCCCTGGGATGAGGACAGATTTTCCAACAATTTCTGAAATGGCCCTGAACAGGCTGCTGCTGTCTGTACTAAGTGCTATTGTAAAGTGATGTTCTTGGCATTGCTGATAGTAAAGATGAGCTATCAATCAACTCTGGGAAATACTAAAGGTGCTTTGCATCCCACAGCATCAGATATCCAGGCAAGAATTTATTCCTTGCACAAAAGCACACCCCTCTCCTTGATGTACAAATTTGCTTTCTTTTAAAAATATAGAATTATATGTATGACAAAAGATTGCTTGACAATAGATTAGTAAAATGATTTCTTTTGAGGCTGTTTTATATGCTTATGACTGGGGCTCTTTTAGGATGTCCTTGGCAAAAAGGAGTTGTGAGAAGGGAAGTCTAAGACGGCCTCGTATGAAATGTGCGGCCCAGACATCTGAACCTTTTAAATTCTCCCCAGGTGATTTTCATTTGTAGTTAAGGTGGAGATTTACTTTCAGAGAAGGGGGTTTGTTTTTGTCCTTTAAAATATTCACATGGAATAGGACAGGCCAGAAAGTGTTTAAATTATAGCATATTAAATGAAGCACAAAACAAAACAAACTGTCAGTGTGTAGTATTTCTTAGAGAGAGGAGATGACAATTAATAGACGCTGGCCAATTTGTTGTCCAGAAGAATAACATCTTATTTAACATACATACATACATACATGCATATACATACACAGACACATATACATGCACACACAGATGCATAAATATGTGTGCATGTGTGTGCACGTGTGCACGCAAACCCTCCCACTCCGGTATTTACTCACTTATTTAACACAAACACCAGGCATATGACTACTTTTAAATATTTCTGTTCTATCATTTGTTTTGTGTGAATGTGAGTAGGCATATGCTTGTCACAGAGATGTGACAGTCAAAGGAAAACTTTTGGTAGTTTGTTTTCTCATTCTATCATGTAAATTCTTGAGATCAAACTTAAGTCATTAGGCTTGGTGGCAGGTACCCTTAGGTGCTGCTGAGATATCTTGCTGGTCTTATATAGTTTCTTATTTAACACACAACACACACACATACACACACCACACACACATGCACATGCATACATGCACATGCACATACACATGCACACACACATCTATGCACCAAATATATAGTAACTTATTTATTATAATATACCAGGTATAGTTGCTTATTTAACATATTTAACATAAACCAGGTATCTAGCCTATTTATTTAACATATGCACACATAAAAACGATATGGTTGAAACTGGCTTGTACACAAGAATCTTGTAAGAGATTCCTATTGATTGCTTTTTATAATAAATCACCACGAACTTAGTGGTTTTAAAACAAAACACATTTTTCTATTTCCCAACAGTTCTGGAAGTCAGAAGGGCTGAAGTGAAGGTATTGGCAGGGCTGTATTCCTCTTGGAGGCTCCAAGGGGGGAATCCGTCTCCTTGCCCTTCTAGCTTTTAGGAGAGCCTGCATTCCTTGGCAGTGCCCGCCCCCCTCCATCTTCAAAGTCATCATGTCTGGCTGGGCTCATCTGAGGCTGTCATCTCTCTGGTTTGCTGCTGCCCTTTCTTCTACTATGTACAGAGTGCCTGAGACCAGCCTTGGCCTGCTTGGAAAATTCAGGGACACAGCCGTTATCTTGAAAGTCAGCTGACTTGCATGCATCTTTGGTTTTTTTTGTGCAAACTTAATCTCCTGTGTGGTACAAGCTCACACATTCAAATGTCCTAGAAACTGGGACTTGGTATCTTTGCGGAATTGTTATGTAGCCTGTGGTGAACACGACTGCTCTTGCTGTACATGGAAGCTGGGTTGGTTCTCAAGGCTCAGAACTTGCGTCACAAGACTATGCAAAGCATTTCTGTATTTGTTAAATCAATTTATTTGTCCCAGAAGCTCTGGGAAAGCACTGTGACTTCTTTGAATCTCATGACCTTGCCAGCCTGCCTGGCATAATGTCAGCATATACCACGTACAGAAATCTATTTTAAAGGCTATAAACATGAAACCAGGTCATCAAGGAAGAGTATATTCTTTTTAGCATCCCTTCAAATCACCTGCAAGGCCGAGATCACTAAAGGTGTGGAGCAGCTCTTCCTTATGGCTGTGTTCCAGAAGCTGGCCAGGTCCTACTGAGTAGATGTAGTCATTTCAAACTTCCCTACCTTAGCCTTAGCCTTATAGAACCAGGCATTCTATAAACACTCGAAAGGTATGGTTTATGGTTCTGGAGGCCATGGAGTCTATGAACAAGGGCCTGTTCCTCATAGATGCTGACTTCTATCTGTGCCTTAGAGAGCAGAGGGATTCCCTTAGATATCTTTTTCTGGCATTTTTCTTCTTTATTAAAAATATTTTTCTTTCAATATATATCTTGATCGTGTTCTCTTGTACCTCAGCTCCTCCCAGCTCCTCTCCACCTCCCTGGCTGCTCAACTTTGTGTCCCCCCCTCTCACCACCCCCTCTCATTCAAAGCAAACAGAAAACAACACCTTCACAAAATACAAAAACAACCAACCAAACAACCAAAAGACAAATAAGACAAAAAGTGTACCTTTTATAAGGACACTGATTCTTTTTGTGAGGGTGGAGACCCCATAGCTTAATGATTCTTCCCTGGACCCATCTTTGAACACTGTTCACATCCCATATTAGATTCCAACATATAAATTGGGTGAGCATACTACCCCATTTTGACCATAGCAGTGGCCGGTGCTCGCTGCTGAATTGGTGACTAACAAAATAATGGGCAGAGGATTGCATGCATTAGGTTTGGGAAGGAATTCAATTAAATAAAACATGGTTTCCTGCCCTGGGGACACATGGCTTAGAAAGGGAAAGCAGACACATGTAAGTGATGAAGAGTGCAATATTATAAAATATCATATGAGAAACAGAAGGGAACAACTTCAGAAGTTCCAAGGATGAAGAATTCAATGCAAAGTGCTGGAGATTAAATGATGCTTTATAACATAGTAATATAAGAAAACTGTCCCCAAGTCCATGACATTCATACTATGACTTCCTACTCCTAAAGCTGTGGCAGACTTAACTAATCAATAGCATATTTGTTCATGCTAATCTAGCAATGAGGACTTTGACATTGCTTGAATTGATCAGCAGGTTAAGTTTAATTTATCCTACTGAGTTACAGATAGAATCTCTCTGTTGGTAGTTTACCAGATTATTTTGGCCTGAAATTCACTTATAGTAAAGCAAGAAAATCTCCTTGGGCAACCACAGTAAAGTAGTTGACTATTTTTAGATTTCTCTGGATGAACATTCCATCAATATAGAGCTCTCTTTATGTCTCAGCACATTCTGTACCCTAACCGCGTGCCAGGCTTGAAAGACTCTGCATCCACAACTGTGTAATTTAAGGGTCCGCTATTTCCCTGGCTGGTCAGTAGTCCGTGCTTGAGTTCATACTGCCTAAGGCAGGGGTCTAGTTGTTAGTCCATTTGTGAATCATTTCCCATGGCTGTGTCCCCAGATCTCGGGGACAATAAGATGAGGCATGTCCCTGAGTTTACTTAGAGTCTATCTCATGTGTTTCTATCCTCTGCATTGTGAAGACATGATTTTCAAGGTAACTGGAGGGATGGGAGCAGTGTCAGAGGGTGGTAGGGTCCTTTTCTCTCTTTGAGAAAGGATTTACGTCCCATCACTTGAGGAAGCTAGCATGATTCACTTGGTCCTGAGCAGTTGATAGATTGGATTATGCTCACATATTTTGAAATAGCTGGTGCCACCCTGCAAACATCCAGGGATATTAAATTTTTTTTCATGTGGCTGGGGCGGCAGCACAGTCAGTAAAAATGCTTGGTGTGAAATCATGAGGATCTCAGTTTGATCACTAGCACTCAGGTGTAAAAGCCTAGTGTAATGGTGTGTACTTGTGACTGGGGAGGCAGAGAAAGGCAAATCTCCAGGGCTGAGTGGCCTCAAAACCACAAGACTGCTGGGAATAGATCTGAGTTTGACCTCCGGTCTCCATTCACATACAGGAATGCACATACATGGATATCTACACAAATATGTGTACCATATTGATGTACCATATATGAACCCACAAATATACAAATAACATTAAAAATAAGCTTACATGGGATACTGCCATTGCTCTTGGTTGTCCACCCTACTAGATTCTATTGATGAAGACAAAGTACACGTTGGTTGTAGGGCATAGAGAAATCGAGTTGTAACTGACCTGGAAAATAGTTCCCTCTGGCTAGCTTTCATAGTGCTAAGAGGTGAAATTTAGGCTGCTGGAGAGAGAAAAGGCAGTAATGGACCTACCCAGTAGTGGAATCTGTATGCTACAATACTAACCTGTCAGGCAAGGTGTGCCTACTGGCACAACAGCGGCATGACTATTATGGTAGAAAAAAAACAACTGATTTATGATTAGATTTAAGCCTGTTACACTGGAGAAAATTCATGGCTAGTATTACAAATCTATTAAAACCCCCTTGGCTTGGGAGGTCATACGTGTGTGTGTGTGTGTGTGTGTGTGTGTGTGTGTGTGTGTGTGTATTGTTATTTTCCTAAATGGGCACATCAAACAGCTTTCTAAATATTTACACTTATGACTATGGATTAGGGATGGTACCAGCCTTGGCCAGGGAACCTTCTTCTTGTGGCGGGCAGAAGTTAATGCAGAGACTGCATTACTAGATGTGACTGCATTATCAAATGTGCATGACCAAAGGTTACTGTTGAATGCTCATACATAAGAGAGACATCTATATAAATTCTTTTAAGGCTTAGAGAATGTCTTAAAAAGAATGCAGGAGCCAGAGGTTGGCGAGAAAGGCTGTGAAATATGCTGTCTTCTACACATGATTTGCCCATTGCACTGGTAAACTCACACCAGCCATAGTTACCTGCACAAGATCTGTACAAGATCAAGCCAATCAACATTATAGTATGGATTTCAGAGGGACTTAGGAGGTTCCATTCCAGCTGAGGAGCTATTGGCAATTGGTGACATCCAGGGAATAGAGGGCCATTTTCTTCAGTGGTGCAGCTACTGAAGGCAACTCATGTTCATACAGGCAATGCTAACCTAAAAAAAAGACATGTAAGTGGGAATGTGGCATGTTGTGGGGCCTGGTAGGAGTGGAAAGAGAGAGTTGGGGTACATATAATAAAAATATATTGTATACACATATAAAATTGTCAAAGAATAAATAAAAATATTAGTGGCAATAAGTTTTCAGTACAAGTGTCAATAAACCTGTAATTTAAAATCTCTTTAGTAATAGATTTCAGCCCTTTAAAGGTATAAAGTAGCTGCAGTGGTGAGGCACACCCTTAATTTCAGCACTCAGCACTCTGGAATCAGAGACAGGTGACTCTCTGTAGGTTCAGTGCCAGCATGGTCTACCTAGTGAGGTCCAGGGCAACCAGGAATATATAGCAAGATGCTGCCCCCCCCAAAAAGTGAAAATCTAAGCTGGCAAGATACCTCAGTAGGTAGTGGTGCTTATTGCCAAACATGATGACCTCAGTTCAAACCCTGGAATCTACATAGTAGAAGGAGAGAATTGACTTTCAAAGTTGTCGTCTGGCCTCTTCATGTACCATGGCATGCTTGCGTATATACATGCACACACATGCACACACACACACACACACACACACACACACACACACACACACAGATAGACCTATACATACAAGTAATTTGATTTAAATAATTTATGTGGGAACTATGGGGCTGGAGAGGTGGCTCAGTGGTTAAGAGCAAGTGCTTGCTTCTCTTGCAGAGGACGTGATTTTGAGTCTCAGCAACCATGTCGGGAATCTCATAACTGTGACTCCAGGTCTATGGGATTGGAAGCCTTTTTCTGCCCTTCTAAGCACAGTCACTCATAAGGACCCAACTATAGACAGACAGACAGACAGACAGACACACACACACACACACACACACACACACACACTACACACACACACACACATTCATACATATATACATATATAGATAAAATAAAATCCCTTTAAAAATGGAAGGACGTTTTCACGAAACACTTTTATTATTAGACTTAATTTTTTTTTCATATATTCACAGTGTATCAAATGAATGGGTAATTACCTGAGAAGGTGGTATTTGCTGATACAATTTGATATGTACTGTAAGCTCCAAAATCAGAGATGTGACTGTTTTCAAAACTCCATTTCTCCTATGTGTAGGAAGTAGAGCAACACTAGTTAATGACTGATTGCTATGAACACTCAACTACTGTTGGTGGACACTCCAAGCTGGTTCTCTAGACATAGAAAACACAGGGCCACCTCTTAGTTGGAAGCTCCATGAATTGGTTTGGGTTGACTTAAACAGAAAAAGAGTTTTACAAGAAAAGTGTTATTTATGCAGGTAGAGACAAATCACCATCCCATTCTAGAAGTAGTGTGCTGGGAGAAGCCACAGCACCGAATTTTTTGCCTTAGGGCTTGACTTTGCCGAAACTTCAGTTGCTTCAAGAACTAGTCCCCTTCTGAGGCATCGCTGGGTCCTGTTTCAAAGTACATTGTGGGTGCATCTGACTGACAGAACCTGAGTCATGAGTTCATTCCATGGCTGAAAGGGATGCTGGGAAAACATGCATCTGACTTCTTCAGCTTCTACAGCAGAGCACAGGTAGACTTCTCTAAACATAGGGGTGAGTTGAGGTGCCAAGCAGCCAACAAGTTGGAAAATGTCTTCCATAAGAAATTTGAGGCAGAGTAGTCAGTGTGCATGAAGCCACAGCTGTGTAGCTAGGAAAACTTGGGAAGATGGCTCAGAAAGGAAAGCTGTACAGTATGTGTGTGTGAGTGTGTGTGTGTGTGTGTATACACATAATTTGGGTTTGCTAGTAAATGCTTGTAAGCCCAGTTCTGGGGATGTAGAGATGGGCAGATTCCCAGGGCTCATGAACATGCCAGCTTGGTCTGCATGGCAAGCTCCATTCCAGTCAGAGTCTCTATTTCAGAACAAAATAAACAAATAAAATAACCAGGATGTATGGAATCTGAAGAATGATACTCAGAGATGTCCTCTGTCTGTTTGCACACCAAACACAAATACCACGTCCATGAATATGTTCACACGCAATAGTTCATTGGAGAATGTGGGACACAGACATTCTGTCTTGTCTTACAGCTATTTTGATGCTGTTAGTAAAGTAAGCTATTGGGAGACCAGAAGAAAGAGGTCTGTAATACTTAAAAATTATTTTAAAAATTGGTTATTAATATCTCTATTTTTAAAAGTGTAACATGGAGAAATGCCTAGTGTTAGAAATGTCATTGAGTACAATGCCATCTTCTTTGGGATAACTCCTTTCCATGTATTGAGATGCTTCGAGTTAGGGGAATGGATCTTGGTAAAGGAATGAGCATCCTGTTGTCACATGTGTGGATCTCACGTTTCTAGATTTGTTGTGAGAGTGTGAACTC
>OU015753.1:13947019-13974251 GCA_907169655.1 Acomys percivali
TCTCTCTCTCTCTCTCTCTCTCTCTCTCTCTGACTTCAGTCACTACCCACTGGATACCATCTGCCAAGTCATTATGAAATGAGTCCTTGTGACCAGAATGGAGGAAGAGGACATAAGGTTTTCAAGAGAAAAGCACATGCTAATGGTTAGAGAACACTGTCCTCATATCAAAACTGGACCAAATATATCAGCAAGAGAAGAGGAGGAGGAGGAGGAGGAGGAGGGGGAGGAGGGAAAGGGAGAGAGCCTAGAGTCCTAGAGTGTTCCAAACAGTTCCCTGGGTCTCGTTTTAACACCAGTCTGTGACTTACAGACTAAAAAAAAAATGCAGGCTTCTATGGTTCAAAAATATATTTGGAATTATGCTTCCTCTCCTCACTTGTAGAGACAAGATGAAACTGGTCTCCTTTTAATGTGATCATTGGAAAGAAGAACGTGAGAGGACCTACAGTGAAGGTCACCTTCACAAGCCATTGGTGGATGGGCTTGCATGTCAGGAGGAATGGGGGCATTTCAGCCTGCTTAGTTCCATTGCTGAGAGAAATATTCCATTTTTCATATTCCTCACAGAAAAACATTTAATATCATAAATCTTCAAGCTGAACGTGTATACCAGCAAGTTGGACATAATTATGCTTTCAGCACGCAGTGAGATTTATCTAATGGAACTGAGTTTCTGGCTAGCTGCTACACATGCTAGCTTGAGACGTCTTTTCTGAAATCCTAAGACTAAAACTCATTGTCCCTCCCCCCAACAATGCTACACTGAGGAATGAAATGATTGAGAAGCCTATTAGAAATTTTAATTCAGACAATTATGGAACCCTGGAACAGTGGGGTTTTTTGTTTATTTGTTTTGTTTTGTTTCGTTTCGTTTTTAGTTTTTTGAGACAGGTTTTCTCTGTGTATCCTTGGATGTCCTGGACTCACTTTGTAGACCAGGCTGGCCTTGAACTCACAGCAATCTGCCTGCCTCTGCCTCCTGAGTGCTGGGATTAAAGGCATGCATCACCACTGCCTGGCTTGGAATAGTATTTTAAGATACTTTAGTATATGAAATATTAGAGTTTTTTCATGTGCTTTCTGAATAGGTGATGAAGGTGGGTTCAGAGAGGGAAGTGTGAAAATAATCTCAAATATCACAATGGTTGTGGCCCACTATAAATAGATATATGTATGTGTATGGTATTACATTTTCATGAGAAGGGGAATTTATTAGGAAAAAGAAAGCGCCAAGAGAAATAATCAAGAGGTTAAAACCATGTTTGTATCTCACTAGTTTCTCAAAGTGATAATAGTTCTAATAATATAAATGAATTGATTGTGTTATTCTGGTGTGTCAATTACATTGTTTGGTTCCTCTGAAGACCAAGTGAAGGAAGGGATTTTTTTGTGTCAGTTTATACTTAGAGGAGAACTGAGGCACGGAGAACCAGAGAAAAAGATGAGGTACCTAAGCCTGTGTCCCACTTAGCTCCCATTGACAACCTGATACCCCCAGGGAGAGCAAACCTAGGTTGACGGATTGCTACTATCAACTTGGCCTGTGGCCATGTCTCTGGGCCATTTTTCTTAATTGATGATTGGTGTAGAATGGTCCATCCCACTGTGGGTGGTAATAGCCCTAGGCAGGTGGGTCTGAGCTGCATGAGGAAAATGGCTAAGCAAGCCACGGACAGCTGCGTTTCTCCATGTCCTCTGCTTCTTCTTCTATTTGAGTTTCTGGCCTGACTTCCCTCAGTCATGCACTGTGACTTTTTTTTTTTAATTGAGAAAATATTTTTTTAAATTTTTTATTTTATTTCATGTGCATTGGTGTGAGGGTGTCAGAATCCCTGGAACTGGAATTACAGACAGTTGTGAGCTGCCATGTGGTTGCTGGGAATTGAACCAGGGTCCTTTGGAAGAGCAGACTGTGCTCTTAACCACTGAGCCATCTCTCCAGCCCCGCACTGTGACTTGTAAGATAGAAGAAGCCTTTTCCTTCCCCAAGTTTCTTTTGGTCAGCATGCTTTACCACAACCTGAGAGGAGCAGCAACGTGTAACAAAGACTCCTGGACTAACAAGAGCAAGGACGCTCCAGAGTGCTAAGAAGCACCATCCATCTTCAGAATTCAAGCTGTCTTGCTGCTCTGTGTGAAGTAGAAAGATGTACCATACTGATTAGTCATGAGGTTGGGAAGACAGCAGGCTAGAGAGGTTCCTTGACCTTTCATCACTTCACAGCCAGATCCTGATCTTTGGATACTTTCCCACCAATCCCACGCCACCTTGTCATCTAGCAGGATTGCTCTGCTTCTCTTCATATAATGTCTTCACCATGGCCATCAACAGAGATGTAAACTGTCATGGAAGTACACTGGTGACGTAAGCCCTAATATGTTTTCCTAAACTTTTTCATGTATAGTCAATTTTTGGATATATTTCTCTGTGAAGTAATCTTTCTCATTTTCTAACCAAGAATGTTATTGTTGTTTTACAAAGTCTATTTGTTTATTGTCTACGTATTTATTTGTCTGAAGGAAGATGCTTTTGGTGTTATGCTTTTTTGTTTTTTGTTTTGTTTTTTTTTTTTTTTTTTGGTTTTTCGAGACAAGGTTTCTCTGTGTAGCCTTGGCTGTCCTGGACTCACTTTGTAGATGAGGCTGGCCTCGAACTCACAGCAATCCACCTGCCTCTGCCTCCTAAGTGCTGGGTGTGCACCACCATGCCCAGAGGTGTCACACTCTTTTAAAGTGAATTATTTGAGGATTTCTTATGATGTATTTTGAGCATATTCACTTTTTCCACCAGCTCCTTTCAGAGCTCCCTCTACCACCCACTCAACTTTGTGTCTTCATTCTTTAATAAGTCTGTTGAGTCCAATCTGTGTTACCAATTTCCCCTTGAGTAAGTGGACATCCACTGGGTCATGGTCAACCTAGCAGAAGACACACATTAAAAGAAAACTGACCCTTCCTTTCCCAGCAGCTGTCAGTTGACAGTTGCTTCTCAGATTGAAGTGTGACTTCATACCCACCTCACCTGCCCATGCTCCAAGGATGTCAGGTTCAAGCTTGCACAACCGTGTGCTTGCTGTCTTGGCCATTTAGAGGTCATCTGTGCAATTGCTCTGCTGTATCTGGAAAAGTTTCCTTGTAGTCACTCATCACTTCTACCCCTTAAAAATCCCTCTGCCAATTGATTTTCCTTAATATCACCTTTAAGACTCAGCCAACAGCAGAAATGAACGTTCTTTTCTTTTTAGCATAGAGTATGAATTTTTAACATGTTTACACTGTGAAACTGTTTGCACAATCAGAATAAAGACCAGCTCCATGCTCCCCTGAAATGAATCCAAGTACCTTGCAGTCACACCTTCTCTAGACCCTAGTGAGGACTTAAGACACCGGGTGTCCTGGGCAGCTCTCTAGTTCTTTAGTTTCATCTTTTCCTGAAAGTCAGAAGCATCCAAGAGTATTTGAAGCTGTCTGTTTTCACTCGGCATATTGCCACTGAAATGAACCCAGGATGTTGCACGGGTCCCTAATCATTGCTCTCCTGTCACTGAGCTGAACTCCATGGAATGGAGCTAAAGGATGTTTGAGTTAGCGAACAATGGCTAATTATATTTATATGGCAAGTTAATAGATAAAGATGACTGCCTAGAACTAATAAGCAGAAGCGTGTTAGAATATTTTGTATCCTTAAATAGGGCAGTAATGAGCATTTGCACACAGGCTTATGTGACTTTTTTCACTTTTCAAGGATTTACTCTGCAGTAGGGTTTCTGGGTAATACGCCAAATGTTATTTAAAGTTTTAAGGAACTACTGCTCATAAAAGCATTCTCCCCTACGTGACAGGAATTTTCTAATTTTTCTCAAAGTTTGAGTTTTGTGTTTCACAAGATACATATTCAGGCTTTGAGTTTTCCTTTTGTGCATTGCATGGAAGTCCATTTTCTCCAAACTTACTTCTGATAAAGACTATTATTTTTCTTTTTTTTTATTAATTTATTCATATTACATCTCAGTTGTTAGCCCATCTCCTGTATCCTCCCATTCCTCCCTCCCTCCCGCTTCCCCCTACTCCCCTCCCCTAATGTCTGTGACTGAGGGGGACCTCCTCCCCCTGTATATGCTCATAAGGTATCGAGTCTCTCCTTGGTGACCTATTATCCTTCCTCTGAGTGCCACCAGGCATCCCCATCCAAGGGACATGGTCAAATATGGGGCACCAGAGTTTGTGTGAAAGTCAGATCTCCTTCTCCACTTAACAGTGGAGAATGTCCTGTCCATCGGCTAGTCTGGGTAGGGGTTCGAAGTTTACTGCTTATATTTTCCTTGGCTGGTGCCATAGTTTGAGGAGGACCCCAGGGCCTAGACCCAAAAGGCCCAAACAGAAACCTACTTCGCATGACTCAGCCTGGAGCCTAAGGTGTTGAGAAAAATCTCCAGGAGTAGAATCTGAATCACCTGCCTGGTCCAGGGAAATACTCCCTGATCCCCACAGGCAAGGGCACCCCACCTATAATCAGGCATCAACTATTCACTCTCAAACAAGGAAGGTCACTACAAACCACCTCCCAACATCAAAGTCACCAAAATGACAAGAGGACAGCGAAAGAATGCTAACAAAAACCAAAACAGGTTGACATCTCCAGATCCCAGCAATCCCAATGAAAACAACCTGGAGAACCCAACAACAATTAATGTACAAGAAAATGACCTCAAGTCCTTAGTAAGTAAGATGATAATGGAAGAAACTAATAAAATCTGTAAACAAATGCAGGAGGAGGCAAACAAGAGGGCTGAGGATTTAAAAGAATCATATAAAGAGGCATTTGAAGAACTTCAGAAAAATACAAATAAACATATGAAGGAAATCATTAAAACAGTTCAAGACCTGAAGATAAAAATGGGAGCTATCATAAAAGAACACACGGAAGAAAAACGTGATCGAGAAGCATCAGAAAAGAAAGCAAGCATCTCAGAGGTGGCCTTATCTAGCAGATTGCAAGAAATGGAAGAACGAATATCGGACTTGAAGATACAATTGCAGAACTGGAAGACTTATTTTTCAAAAAATAGTTGATAATTCTGTCAGGAAATAACTTGGTGTGCTTGTGGGTTTATCTCTGGGCTTTGAAATGGAGTCCACTGACGTGTTTGACCACTGTTATGTCACCACTGTAGTTATTAATGCTCACCTTAAAGCCATAGAGGGGACTAACAGCTTCGGTCTTCTTCAAAATTCAGTTTTCTTTCTTTCTTCGTATTTATACACAATTTTTTTTTTTACAAAAACAATTCTGTTGGAAATTTTATTGGAATTGTGTTCATTAAGTCCATCCATCAGTTGGGGACACACAGAGTGGACATAACAACACTGAACCTTCTAGTGTGTAACTATTAAATACCTTTCTACTTTTGTAGGTGATATTTGGCTTATTTCATCAATATTCTGTATTTTCCAACATAGATATTCTGAAAGTTTATCATTTTTATGATACTGTTTTATGCTATGATGTTTCTTTTTTATTTTTGGTAATTTACCTTCCTCTGAAGGATTCTACTTTATCAGGCTTTAATAGAATTATGTCAGGGATTTTTGACAAGTATTTGAACAAAATACCTTTTTCTCATAAGGTGCTAATATGACTGTATTCGAAGTGAGTCTCTCATAGAGGACATATTCCTGGGCATCTTGTTGTTGCTGGTGGTAGTAGTGGTTGATTCTTTCTTTCTTTCTTTCTTTCTTTCTTTCTTTCTTTCTTTCTTTCTTCCTTCCTTCCTTCCTTCCTTCCTTCCGTCCTTCCTTTCTTCCTTCCTTTCTTTGCCCAGTAACTCAACGTGTAGATCAGGCTGTTGTTATCTTTGTAACGACAAGGTTTTTCTATGGAGCGCAGTTTGGCCTAAAACCTGAAATCTTCCTGCCTCAGGATCCTGCGTGACAGAATTACAGGAATTTATCACCATGCCCAACATCCAAGACCTTGCTTTAAAAATTTATTTTCATAAGGTCTGCAATGACACAAATTTTAATAGTGTGATTAGATGCACTTAATGTTTATATAGAATACATTTGTTTTCTTTATGTAGCTGTATTCTTTACTAACTTCTTCTGTATATGTAATTTTATATTTTGATTCTTCACTCTTTCAGGTTCTCTGACTTTTATCTTACATGATGATAATCATGTTGTTGTTGTTGTTGTTGTTGGTGGTGGTGGTGGTGTGTGTGTATGTGTGTGTGTGTGTGTACTCATATGTACACACATGCCTCAATGTGCTTGTGGAGGTCAGAGGATAATTTGCAGGAGTTGATTCTCTCCTTCAACCATGTTTGTTGTGAGATCAAAGCCAGGTCATTAGACTTGACAGCAAGAGCCTTTACTGGCTGAGTCATCTCACCAGCCCTTGATTATCTGACTTTTAAAAACTATTTTTGTTTCATCTACTGGGTTTTTTACCATATAGGTTTATCAAGGTCTTTGACATCGCTGTCGCTGTAGGTATAACAGCATTAATTCTTCACTTTTCACTCGCCACTCACAATGTAGATTTTAGAAACGTCATGACAACGCATGCATTTTTACCTCTCTTCTTTTACACTGTCATCATTGGGTGTGTCCCACCTATAGAGGTTAATCCATTACTTACCTTGGGGTTGCTTAAGGAGCAATTGTCTTCTGATCCTCTTCTGAGAACTGTTTTCTTGACATGAAGACTTTACTAATAATTAGCTGGCCCACTAGTAGAATATCGGCCTGAGACATTCAGCCTTTCCACTTATCGAGAAACAAGGCAGCAACATTTAGCTCAGAATGTTTAGATTGGACAGAATATTAGACTCATAAATACTCATTTGTGAGCAGTCACCAGGGTCTGTAGAAATAAGTGGATTGACCTTCGGCAAGTACACAGCTGAGGGGCTAGCCAGGCCGCCCCGTTGTCAGGAAATCCCCGGAGTAATAGATTTGACACAGTGGGAGAAACAAATCCACTGTCTTCACTGCCTGATGAGATTGTCCTGGTGGCAGCTACATATGTTCTTTGGCACA
The DNA here is from genome assembly GCA_907169655.1 of Acomys percivali. Lineage (NCBI taxonomy): Eukaryota > Metazoa > Chordata > Mammalia > Rodentia > Muridae > Acomys > Acomys percivali. Next base: position 13,954,064 of record OU015753.1, read on the forward strand.
GAGCCATTTCCGCAGCCCCAAATCAACAGCACTTCAGTGGCGGAAGCCCGTCGTAAGATGGAGTGGCTCTGCAATTCTTTGGCAAGCTCCCCGGAGCTTGTGATATGAAGGAGCTCCGTGAAGATTGAGGGGAAGATAGCAGTGAGGTCAGCAGGTCATGCTACAACTGTTAGCTTTTAAGAAGTCACAAAGGGATCAATTGGTAAAGTGTATGGGGTAGTTTGGGTTACTGGATTTTAATTTCTTTAAATATTGCATTTAAATGAGAGAGAGACATTTCTTTAAATTGGCCAAGGATCCAACAAACTTAAGACTCCCCGGGCTATCAGTTGTGTAGACATAAACAGATCTGCAAAACCAACATGTGTGTGATGCACAGAACAGAACATTAATAATAACTGATAAGAATGGGATGGCCAGCCAAAAGCCCCTCACCAGGGGGACAGGCCTGTCATATGTGTGAGTCACTGTTACAGTATGTGTTGGTCTTTGTGGCTGAATGCCTATCATGCTGTGGTTCAGATGACATTCTGACAGGGATGAGCTCAAAGCTGAAGAGGATCTAAAAAGACACCTGTGGTCTTTAGTGGAGCTGAGTGAAGGGTGCGTGGAAACTTATAAATAAATAAAACAAATGAATATAAAAACACACATGCACATACATGTGAGTTTGTGGAGAGCTCCTTTGAAATAAGACTATGGAAGAAAAGTCTCTGCAGATTGGACATACAAGGTAGGCTTGGGTTTTGATACCGAGGGGAAGAGGACAAGCGCAGTCCAGTGCTCAAGGACATAGGTTCTAAGTAAGGTTTGCGATTCCCAGACCATGTCTTACCCACCATGTCACTGATGTCACTGATTCTGTTCTGCACATTCCCATCTCACAGGTAACATCCCCGAGATTCAATAGCTCGTATCTACCTGATATGGCGGTTACAGGAATATACACAGGTTATAGTTTAAGAGGTGTGACTCAGGTTAAGATTTCTGTTCCTAGAAACTTTAGCAGTTTGTGTGACTAGGAAAATAATTATCATCGAAATGCAGACACGAGAGAATTTTGAAGTCACGGTGACCTAGTAACACCAAGCAAATGCTAATGCCCATGTAGGGAGTTTATTGGTTTCCTGAATGTCAGGGAGACAAGGACTGAAGTGACAGAGAGGACCAACCAGAGCAGGGACCAACAGCTATGTTGACCATGTGCTTACATGTAATTGCTCTATTCCTTAAAAGAAAGAAGAAAAAGAAAGAAAGAAAAGTAAGCTGATCTGGAGAGACGGCTCAGAAGATAAGAGCTCACACTGAACTTGCAGAGGAATCTAGGTTCAGTTTTTAACATCTGTGTTGAGTGGTTTTATAACCTCCTGAAACTTCAGTTCCTGGGGACCTGGTGCCCTTTTCTGGCCTCCACAGTTACTGCACACATGTCAAACACACACACACACACACACACACACACACACACACACACACACACACCAAATGTTACTGAGACACTTCTGTGCATCAGATCAAGTGCTCACCCAGCTCCCAGGGACCATTCTATCATTAACAGCCCTGCCATGTGTACAAGACTGACTTACTGCCGGGCAGTGGTGGCGCACGCCTTTAATCCCAGCACTTGGGAGGCAGAGGCAGGCGGATCACTGTGAGTTCGAGGTCAGCCTGGTCTACAAAGTGAGTCCAGGACAACCAAGGCTATGCAGAGAAACCTTGTCTTGAAAAAACAAAAAAAAAAAAAAAAAAAAAACAAAAACAAAAAAACAAAAAAAAAGAAAAAAAGAAAAAGAAAAAAAAAAGACTGACTTACTGATAGTAATGTTCACACGCAAAGAAGGTAAGGTTCAAGATTTTTTTGTTCCCTTCATGTGGCTCAGTCTGGCTCTATCTCATGATCCTCCTGCCTCAGCCTCCTGGCTGCTGAGGTGATGGATGTAAGCTGACACATCAGGGTCCCTAGTTACTTTGCTTTCTTCTTGTGCTTATTAGCAGCTTTTAGATCCTAATTTCCCTCCTTCGTGAAACCCTTATGGGCATGGCTTTGAGCCAACAGGCTCTCTATTACCCTGTGGTGCACACATGTTCATCTTGGAAAACCTCTGTACTGACTGCCCATCTGTCGCAATCAGACACCAACTCTGATATGGGAATGATTCAGCCATGCCCTGCAAACCCTTTCTTCTATTCTAACTTGAGAAAGAACATGGCTTCCCTCCCTCCTCCCCTTGAGCTTAGCCATGATTTAAACATGATATGTTATTATTTTAATGTCTGTGGTCTTACTCAAGAATCCGGTGTTGAAAAACCAAGACACAAGAAAAATAGCCGATGGTCAGGGCCTATATTAGGAACACATTCAGGAGAAGATTAAGCTAATTGCATCTAAGGGGGATGTGGTTGTGGGGAGACCCAACTTGTGTTCTTCGAGTCACAGAGGCCCTGAATGCATTTCTTTATTTGATATGAAACTGGGTCACAGAGGAGTATGCCTGAGTAATGGATGAAGTGATAACTGAATGAGAAAGTAGGGAGCCACAGTGCCCTGGCTAACTGATGCTGATGGCAGTGCTGGGTGATGTGTAAGTGGCTGCGTGTTTTGATGAATTGGCTTCTGTGATGTCAGTACTTCAGCTTTATGTGGTCCAGAGACTTGGTTACTGATGTGGCCAATGTTGGAGTCAGGGGTTTTCCTTCCTAGTCGTGTAGTGATGGGTAGGGTAAGAATCCCCTAGAAACCAGAAGAGGAGTCGCTTCTGAGATAGAAAAACATATACATTTTGAGATAAGCCTCATATAGATGTAGCTCAGGCTGGCCCCTAACCCATTATAAAACTCACTACATAGTCCAGGCTGGCTTCAAACTTGTGGCAGTCCTTTAGCCTCAGCCACTAACGTACTGGAATTATCATGCCAAAATTGGGAGGTTTTCCTCCTCTGGGACAGGGTCTTATGTATTCTAGGCCGTCATTGAACTTACTATTAGGGTGAAGATGACTTTGAACTTCTAATCTTCCTGCCCCTACCTTCCACGTGCACCAGCAACCACCACACCCAAGTGAATATCTTTTACATTTATCGTTTTTTTTCTGTTGGATAGATATATGTATGTTGTGGGTGTGCACATACCACAGTGAGTGTGTGGAGGTCAGAGGACAGCGTGAGGGAGTCAGTTCCATCCTTCTACCCTGTGGATCTTGGGAACTGAACTCAAGTTGACAGGCTTGGTGGTGAGCACCATTACCCACAAAGCCATCTCAACTGGCCAGGGAGAAAGGTTTTTGAGAGTATAAAGAAAATACTGGGTTTGAACATCCAGACTTAGGGTTGTGATGCTGCCAAGATAATTGATGAAAAACGTGATGTTTCTCATTAGCATTATTTTTCAAAATAAACACTTTTTGCTTTTATTATTAGAAAAGTCATGGCCACTTAAACTACCTAGAAAACACAGAAAAGAGTAAAAAAATAATCATACACCATAAAAAATGACACCAAGAGAAACAGTTACAGTTCCTTGGTATTTACTTCAAGCCAAATGGGAATGTTTGTTTATATGTAATTGCTGCCATTGTGAACATGCAATTATGTGTCCTGTTCTGTATTCGTGGTGGACATTTTCACCAGTAGTCTGAAACTGCTGAAACACTATTTTTAAGAAATAGCTGAGGTGGATCTCTGAGTTCTAAGTCTGCCTTGCCTATGGAAACCTTTCCTGAGAAACCCTGTTTCAAAGAAATAAAAACTAAGAAAGTAAGTATTAAAAGAAAAGAAATAGCTGAGCTGGCCGTGGTGGTGTGAGTCCAGGACAGCCAAGCTATGCAGAAAAAAAAAAACCTGCCTCAAAAAACAAACAAACAACCCCCCCAAAAAAAACAACAACAAAAAAGAAGAAATAGCTAGAAGTTAGCTTAAGTAACGAAGCTCTCTCAGGTTAAAATGGCATCTGTAGAGAGAAAACAAGATGTACACACACCCAACAGCTTCTAGAAACCCACTTCTCAGGTCTGACACACACACAACTGTGTGATTCCGAGGACTCCTAGGTCCTGGCTTCTAACCTAGGGCTGAGTTCTACTTCCTAAAGAAATCCACTGAGAATTTCCTACATGTATACAACGTATTTAATCTTATCTTCCCCTCCGTGACACCTTACCGCCACCCCTGCCTTTCCCAACACATCTCCAATTTCATGCCCTCTTTTATTTATAACTCATGGAGTTCAAGCCGTGTTGGCTGCCTATACACGTGGGTGTAGGACCGTCCACTGGGGCAAGAGCAGGCTATGTCCCAGAAGAGAAGTGATTCTCTCTTCCTCCGCTGGGCTGGGGCCTTGTCAGCTGTTCTCTATCCCATGCTGGGATTTTAACCAGCTTGCTCTTGTATAGGTCTAAACCACAGCTGTGAGGACATGCATGTGATAGCCATGTCTTGCTCAGGATATAGAATTTCACACTCTTCTCTCTATTTTTTTTTTTCATTGTCAGAGACACACTTCCAGGCAACACCTTCCTAGAATGTCAGCTTTTCTTTATCTCATGTGACTACCCTTGGGGTATTCTGGACACTGTTGACTTTTCTTATATAACATGGAAAGCCCCCTTGTGAAATGTACATCTTTAAAAAAAAATCCATGCTATAGAAATGGCAGGCAAAACTTAAGGATTGACGGAGTAAGAAGCCTAGCTTCAACGGTGCCCCAAGAGTCTTCCTGGAAGTAAGTTATACCATAGGAGGGGAGGGGTTATCACCCAAAGATAGACACCCATTGGTCAGTCCATGAGTCTGTCAGGCCCTTTGGCCAATTGTTTACGATAAACAGAATACTGCTCCACTCCGAAAGATACCCACATCTCGGTGCTTATACCTCATAAATACTTTACGTGGCATATGTGTCATAAGTCTTCAGCATTTAAGGTGGCGATCTTTATGTAGACATTACTCAGGCGGGTCCCAGGAAATCACAAGGGTGAGTAGAAATAGAAGAAGTGAGAGAAGAGTCCATGTCAGAGCGGTTGGAGCTGAGAAAATCCCCCCAGTTTTTCCTGATGCTACAAGATACTGGGAGTGAAGCACTAAGAGACATAGGTACCCTCTAGAAACATCTAAGGCAAGGAAATAGTTTCACCTTCTCTCTGGTAGGACATATGGTCTGCCAGTGTCTTAATGTTCAGCGTTTGAAGCTCTCTTTCTCACTTCCGGCCTGCAGAGCCAAAAGGGAAGGGTCACGTGCTGGTCTAAGCTGCAAAGAATGTGGTGAGTTCTTAAGGCTGATCGGGGACACTGACCAGCGGTGTGTGCGCCACGGGCCACCGGACATCTAGAGTGCTCCAGAGCTGCTGTCTGCAGTTTGGTCTTGCAGAGGGCTGAGCAACAGTGATTGTACTGGGTGATAAAGCTTCGAGGATGCCTGGGAGCTTTGAGGGTCTGCGATGGCCTGGCTTAGCAAAGACTCCTCACCAAAAGCCTGGAGGGAAGCAGCACTCAGAAATAATTAGGTAACTCCCCAACTTAGGCAGCTTTGGAGGAGTTTATACCAGCGGATTTCAGTGCAAGTGTAAATGGTCTGTCCCCAACCTTCCTAACGCTGCCCCCCTTTAGTACAGGTCCTCATGTTGTAGTGACCCCCCGACCATAAAAATTATTTCTGTTGCTACTTCATAGCTGTAGTTTTCCTACTGTTATGAATCATAATGTAAACACCCATGTTTCCCGATGGCCTTAGGCGACCCCTGTGAGAGGGTCTTTTATCCCCTTAAAGGGGTCACGACCCACACTTTGGGAACCACTGTCCTTGATCTTCATTTTCTCTGTCCACCAAGGTTCAGATTCCTTTTTTCTAAAAAGTAAGTGATGTTGTTCAGGAGGTAACTATTGGTGACACTGCTTTTAATTTAAATTTCAGCTGATGATTTTATAATCTACATATTTTTTTAAAAAATACTTATTTTTATGTGTGGATGTATTTTCACCTGCATGCGTATGAATGTACCACATATGTATAGTGCTCAAGGACACCAGAAAAGGGCATCAGAACTTAAAACCTGGGGTAAGAGATGCCTGTGAGTGGCTATGTAGGTGCTGGGAACTGAAGCTGCATCCTCTGCAAGAGCAGCACGTGTCATTAACCATTGGGCCATCTCTCCAGCTTCATTAGCATCTTTTTAATTGAAACATTAAAAGTGTATCATAGGTAAACCCCAAAGTATAATATACCCCGGAGACTTTACCTCATCAGTAGCCCTGGCATTCTGCTGGTCATGACTGAACATGAAGAATTTTGCCAAATGGGATTTGTATTGGTCTGTTGGCTCATAGAAAACGCAAAGACAGTTGAAGGACACGTTGTTTAGTTCAAGCTATGATGGAAGGAGAAAATAATTCACAACAAGAAAATGTTACTCAAAGGCGAGAAGCCAGAAGAATATGTGGTTATAATAAATCTAAGCCTAAATCCTTTCCTGTGCACTTACACAAAACTATAATAACGACTGTATTTCACAAAAGACTCTGCTCAGGAATTAGGCAGGGAAATGTTTTTCCTAGGCAGTGTTTGGACTTCACTGCTCTGTAACCTATTTTTTGAGACAATTTACTGTCTGTTAACATCTGTGGGGTCTGCATGAACTGGATTTGATATTCAGAATAGGCATGTGGCAGCAACTGGAACGTAATCGCCACTGTTGGTAGGGAGTCTTCCACTTACTGTCTGTATTTATAACTTCTCTATTTTCCCCCAAAGAACAAAAATCACATAAGATAAAAACAAGAAACTAGGTCAAAGACATGAAGAGAGATTCCATAAGCTAAGTGGATGAGTTGATGTGTTTGCCAGGACCGAGTGTGAAAGTTTGGCTCTGAAGCAGCAAGAACAAAAATAAGTATGATTTATTGTCTTACTAATAACAATAAATAAACACACAATGCTACAAATAGCAACACGTCGAGGTAGAATGGTTTTTATAAGGGATTTCTTCCATTCCTGCATTCCTTTTTCTAATTCATTAAGAAATAGTTTCTCTTGTGGAATGTAATTCAGTGGCAGAACTGGCTCCAAATGCACAAAGCCCAAGGTCCAATCCTCAGCATTGCAAGAGAAAAACAAAACAGTTATCTTCACCTTATGATCCATTCCAAAAATAGAGATGCCATCCCTGTGCTCTAAGATGGTAGTTTTGAAACTTCAGTGTGATGAGCTGTGTGACAGTCAACTTGACGAAATCTAGCCACCTCTTAGAAATGGAGTCTCCATGAGGGACTGTGGGTCAGATTGGTCTTGTGGGAAATCTTCTTTTTCTCATTAATTACTTATTTATTCACTTAACATTCTTATTACAGCCCCTCCCTCCTCTCACCCTGGTCCTACCCCCCCACCCTCTTCCCCGTTTGTCCCCTCCCCATCTCCTCAGGAAAGGGGGATGCCCTCAGTACCAACCTACCCCAACACATCAAGTCACATCAGGACTAAGTGCAACTTCTTCCACCAAGGCCAGACAAGGCAGCCCAGTCAGGGGAAAGGGATCCAAAGGCAGGCAACCACATCCATGTCAGAGACAGCCCCACCCCAACTGCCAGGGAGCCCACATGGGAACTCTTGATTATAGTAATTGAAGAAAGATGACCTGGCCATTGAGGGTGGCACCCATTTCCTATGCAGAGGACCCTAGACTGTGTGACAGTGGAGAAAGCCAGCTGAAGGCTAGTGTGTATACATTCACTGTTCTCCACTCCTGATTGAGGATGTGATGCAACCAGACTCCAAAAAGTTCCTGCCTCTGTAATTTCCTTGCTCTCATGGACTCTAACCTGGAACTGTGAGATGAAATAAACCCTTTCTCCCTTACCCTGCTTTGACAGGGTATTGTGTCTTGGCAACAAAAAAGAATGGAAGACATTGGAATCTTCTGGATGGCCCAATAGATCTGATCTCTGCCTTCATTTCCCCAGAATGTCTGATGGGCATTAATATAATAATATATTTTATATATTATTACATTATATATATATCTGAGAATTTATATCCCATCAAGCTCCCAGAGGACACCGATGCTGTTGACCTGGGATGTGACCACATTGTGGGAACCACGGCTCTAGATCATGACTATACAGTGACATCTGAGAAGAAGCACTGTGTGATCTATTGGAAATAAAGGAACAACTTCTTTTAGGGACTGACTGCACACGATTGCTCAGTGTTTAGAGCCCTCATCACCAAGCCTGACAACCTGGGTCTGACTCCTGGTGCCCACATAATGGAAGGAGAAAAACATCGTCTGCAAGTTGTCCTGTGACCCTGACACATGTGCTGTGGCATTCATGAGCATGTACAATATTTACTTAATGTCAAAAAGAACTGTTCTTCAATGGCCATGGCCTGTATAACTCTAGTACCAAAGCCAAGAAACTAACTGAACACGAGCCTCTGAGATTACTGAGCTCACTAATTGTATATGCATTTTTTTTGTATGTAGATGGTTGCAATTGTGTTGTGCACATATGCGTGTTTGTGTAGACGTTTACAACAGTATTATGTATGTGCTTATGTAGCCACCACCACAATCCAGATGCAGGCGTTCACTACAAAGACCTCCCAGTGCGCCTCTCATCTGCCTTGTGCCACTCTCTGGCCCTAAAACCTGCACCCCTGATCTGCACCACCATCTCTATAATGCAGCCACCCCCACGGTTGTCTCATGCATGAACTCATGAACTCATACAGAGTGTAAGGTCTTGGAGATCAGTTTTCTTCCCTCCATTCAATCCCGCTTGAGTCATACTTTATACTGTTGTTGTAAAATGCATTGTTTCGTCGACCATCTATTGGGGGAAATTTGTAGGACAGAGCCCAGAAAACATACCGAGGGTAATTCAGTAAGAGCTGGAATAGTAGAACTTATTCTTCCCTGGTCTCAAAGCACACCTGGCTTTGGTTTGGTGAGGTGCAGGGGGAAAGAGTGGTGGATATTTCATTCAGAGTGAGGGGGCAAGGCTCTCTCCAGGCACATATCTCTGAGGATTATAAGGATGTGTGGCATCCTTCCAGGACACCGATGCTCCTTAATTCACAGACCCAACCTGTGTGGTCACAGAATGAGATTTCAGTGATTATTGAGGCAGAGAGACTTACTTCACAGAGATGTCAGGACCTACAAGTACAAGGCACTCATCCAGGGGTGTGGGGTGTGGTCTGCCCTTCAGGTGATAGCCATGTCACCTCCCACTGTGTCCTAGTGTTTTGTCTGAATCTAATCTCTTTAATGGATAATATTAACATTTCCTCAGCACCAATGTTCCTATATTTTCTCAACTGTTATAATAATTGGTGTGTTTTTTAGTCTGTTGAGGGAAACGCCTCAGTTTTGCACGGTATACCTTCAGAGGCTAAATACTGTGGAGTAGAAAATGGCTCAGAGGGGAAAAGCCTATGTTAATGACCTGAGCTGAACCCCAGGGCCTACCTGATGAAAGGGGAGAACTGACTCCTGTGGACTGTCTTCTGACTTCCACCTGTGTGTCCTGACATGTATGTGTGTGAGTGCGTGAGCATGCACATGTACCTCTCATGTGCACAGACACACGCATGCATCTCCACCACAAATAACAGATAAAAAGAAAAAAATACTGCAATGTCTTCTATGAGGTCAGCGTCAAACTTCCTTATCAGATAGTTGATCAGTACCTGCTGTATACTAGGTACTGTTTAGAAGGGTAGTTCCATAAACAGGATGCATAAAGTCTTAGGCATTATAAAGTATACATTTTTCCTTTTATTAAGATAATTATTTCTTCTCAATGTGTGTGTGTGTGTGTGTGTGTGTGTGTGTGTGTGTGTTTGTGTGTGTGTGTGTGAGTTTGAGTCTGTGTGCATGAGAGGCCATAAGAAGACATCAGATCTCCTGTAATTGGCATTGCGGGCGATTGTGAGTGAATTCGCGCCACCTGCAAGAGCAGCAAAGGCTCTTAACTGCTGAGTTAATAAACAGATACTGGGAAATTTATAAATGTATGGAGAAGTTTTTTTTATTTAAAGAAGGTAGAGATGCCACCCAGAAGTGCCACTTTCAGAGAGAGAGAGAGGAAAAAAAAAATCTGTGGCCGCCGAATTGCCATTGCTCCTTCTTTTTTCGCTGAGGGCCCAGAAATTCACACTCACTTTTTGTTACTTGTACCTTCATATTCCATTAGGATAGATAACCAGATTCCAAGAATTCCAAGATCTTCTAGAGTCCAAGCACTCTCACCTTCTCAGTGTTAGAAAGCAGTGACAAAAGATATTGTAGAGATGAGTGGGACTGCTTATCAGTCATGGTGTGACTCTCAAAGGATGCACACACCTCAGATAGAAAGTGACGTGGCTCATAAGCGGTCGCATGAAGTTGTTGCTCTGTCCCCTGTCATGGTCATGTTCAAGGGCCCAGGTGTGAGTATTCAGCTGTTCAATGCATGCTTCAGTTTGAATATTGGCTCTCCTCATCCCCAGATTTCCAATTCATGTTCACCCACAGTGATGGCCAACAAGCTCACAGGAAAAAAAAAAAAGTTCGGAAAGGAAGAGGACAAGGTACGTAAGCAGGTATCCAGTTCTCTTGAGGATATCTGTTGTTTTGTTTTCATTGTTGAATAGAAAGAGAGGCTGGGGTCAGTGTCTTGCTTCTTCTTCTATTCCTTTACGTGGTGTCTCATTTCACCCAGTGTGGACCTTGTGACCCTAACTTAGGCAAAATGACATTAGACTCATGCAGCCAGGAGGGCCTCTCATTCAGAATGAATGTGCTGAGGTTTCTGCCTAGAGATGGTTTCTCCCACCCTTATTCCCAATGAGAGTCCAAACCTGTGGGGTATTCATGTCTAAAGTCCAGCTCAGGCACCTTTCTGTCTGACACTCTCTCTCTTCCATGAATGGATCCAGACCTTTTGTGGGTTGGCTTCTGTCTGGATGTGGAAGGTGTTCAGTACTACTTTGTCTAGACTTCTAGGTACTCAGTTTCAAGTCCTGGGATTGTGGCCCAATGAGGGAACCCAGACCAGAGTTACATTGAACTATTCAGATCTGAACCAAAAATACATCAGGATCTGAAGGTAGCAGGGAGAGAGCGTGTGTATGTGTGACATTGGGCCTGGCTTGAGCATTTGAAGCCTCAATACCCACCTCCAGTGACACACTTCCTCCAACAAGGCCACACCTCCTAATAGTGCCACACCCTATGAGCCTGTGGGGGCCGTTTTCATTCAAACCACCACAGTTTCTCAGGTAATTTCAACAAAATATGGGTAATAATAACACAAGTTGTAATCCTCATGAGTAGTGGATACTTGGCCAACATCTGCATGCTCGTTTGTGCAGAAAAAAAAAATCAAATAATACTTTAAAAGAACTCGTGTTCTTTTCAGCTTTTGGGTCTGTGGAAAAAGTCTCTGAAGATGATACCAACTGGCCTGTCTATCTCTCTGTGTGTGTGCTATATATTCCATCAAAGAATCAAACACCTTCTGTTGCTGAAAGCATAGTTGGGTCTGTGACCACCTTTCTATGAAGGAACATGAATGCTCTGGGAAATCTGGAATGTGGAAGCTTAGCAGGGTCTGACTATGGACTATTCACAGAGCTTAGCTTAGCTGGATCTATGATGACTTTAGCAATATAATGTCGCTCTAGAAGGTCCCAGGCCAAACATTAAGTAGATGTGATAACTTCTGCCTTTCCCTCTTGCCGTGTTTACCTTGGCACTCCTGAAGCACCATGAGCAAATCTGCCTACCCCGTTGGTTCTCTAGATTCACTAAATCTAGAGATGACATCCTGGCTGGCGCTGTCTTAACTGAATCTGATGTCAGTGGTGTAGGAGACAACCAAAAGACCAACTGGGAAAATCTGTTGTGCTAAGCCGGCCTGCCCATAGAAACACAAGATACAGTAACATAGATGACCTAAGCCACACTTGTGGGCAGACTCCTAACACAGCAGTGGGTAACCACGCTACGAGCTTCATGCCCTCAGTATATAAGCTATGAAGCGTGAACTGCATTTTGTGGGATTCTTCTGAAGGCAAAGACAAAAGTGACACCAGGCTTTGTGCTGGATCTAGAAAACCAGAGCACATTGATGAGTTGGGAATCTCAGACTGCCCCTTCCAGAAGAAAAGACTTCCATAGCCACTGAGGTTAGAGCAGGGTCTAGCATGGCTTCTGTAGAAGTTGGGGACTCCATCTACTTGAGTGGCAACTGGAAAGACATTCCAGATTCATTCCTGGTTGAAAATAGGTGGGTGAGAGGGAAAGAATTCTAGACGCTATAACCTGGGACGCTGTGATGGGAGTCAGTGTTCCTAAGCAGAGGCTGAGAACAGCCGAATGGTCCTCCCAGCACACAGCTGTTCCCAGGGCGTTTGGCACATGGCTGGGATTTCCCTACCTCCATTTTATGGCTCTGTGTTCTTCAGTGTTACAGTCTCTCCATGAAAACTTCATTCATTTTGCTTCCACTAATCCCAAATAGGCTCATCCTTTTCTGGGTGGAGTTTTGTGGTTTCAAGGGTTTACTAGCCCATCCATAACCTGGATATGGTGGAAGTGAGTCCCGTCATCTGAAACCGCACACCCATACTTGGCAAAGCGCCTTCTTCCAGGCAATGACAATAGAGGGTGGTAACTTCACAAGTAATAAACAAAAACCCACAAAAGTAGAAAACAGATTTATAAGGATCTGGACTTTGCTAAGGGTCATGTGCATTCGATGTGGGATTGGAATTTGAACCCGCTGTTATTGGCTTTTGCAGTGGATGCGACATGCAGGGTGTCATTCTTGGGTCCCCATTATTTACACCCTGATGCAGGAGCTTTCTAGAAAGGAAGGGCCGATAGTCACTATGAGGTCACAGGTGAACTCGGCAGGGTAGGTTGAGCGCAGTTAGTCAGAGCATCAGCAAAATGGAGATGGGGAGCCATGTGACTAATTTGGAAACATATGGACATATGTCGCTAGCACTTCCATAGGAATCAAGTTTCCTCATAACAGCCTTGTAAGCCAATGGCGTAAATGACAGTCAATTTTCCTCTTCTCCTCCTCTTCATTGTCCTCCTCCTTCAGGAGTTTATATTATTATGTTTATTAATATATTCATATCATATCATATATCTCCTCATGCCAAGTTTATGTCTCATTTAATGGGGCCAATGGCCCTGTCCTCAGCTTCTGTAAAGAGAATCTTTGCATACATACCCATGTACCAGCGTGCATGTATATACATGTATGCATGCACACCAATGTACAATACACATACATACATAGGCAGGTATGTACATACGTACATGCTCTTGTATATGTAAGTACAGAGATACAACATCTATCTTAGAGATGGTAACTGAAGCTTCAAGGTTAAATGACCTGGTCAAGATGGCAGGATCTGTGGGTATTAGAACTCCAGCATTTGAATCTTCTTCCCTTCAGAGCAAACTGACTGGCTGTCATACACAGTATTTGTGCCTTATTTATTCATATGGATTTTAAAGCTGGTTTTGTATGAGGGAACTCGTGGCTTAGTCAACCTTGCAAGGTCTGTTGTACATAAGGAACTTCCACTCTCCAGAGCAGCCGAGTGCCAAATAAGCTCATTAAAGCTTACAAAGGGAAAGGAAAGAAAGAAATGTCACTCTGGTGGCTTTCAGTGAGAAAGGTAAGCATAGGTTACTGCGCTGGGGATGAGTCAGAGATGTAAGTAAATGCTTCTTTGTACAGTGAGAAAGAAATGTTCCACCGAAGAGATTTTTATCTCCAAGACCAAACATGTCCCAACTTGAAAATGCATGGAAATTGTGGAATGGGGCTGTCGGAAACTACACATTCATAAATATTGATAGGCTGACAAAGAATTTTAATTTCTAGATGTCTGACTCTGATTACTCCTGCAACACAAACACCTTTTAATTCTCCCCTTAGGCCAAAGATCAAACCTTGCCTGTCGCCTTTTAGATAAGTCACCTGCACTGCTAGATGTAACCCTGGTTTGTACACCCAGGGAAGCTAACCATTCAGCTGTCAAAGGAGTGAGAGAGCCGGATTTGGCCAGAGATCTTGTTTGTCTAGCTGACTGTCTGTGAGTCGGTAGCTGAGGAGAGCCTGTAGGTGCTCTGTCCAGGACCCCTCCTCCAGGGTGAAGCAAGCGAGGCAAGCTCCTTCCTAACACCCCCCCTTACCTTTCATGACTTCCCCAGGTCACCTGCACACTTAGAACAAAACGCAGAATGATAGTGTGCCCTACAAGGCCTTGCTCAGCCTTTGTCTTCTCTCACTCTTTTCCCAGAATACTGCTTGCTCCCCCACTCCAGCTCCTAAGAATATCCAGCTCTCCAGTGTGTGGCCGCTCAGGATTTTCCATCTTGAGCCATCTTGCTGCTCGGTGCTCCCCGTATCTACCTGTATCATTTTCCTTCCTTATGAAGAAGTTCTTTCAGGGATTTGGTTACAGCCTGTCACAAATGATTTTTCACTCCCTTTTTCTGAACGTGCTTTTATGCCACCTTGTTCCCAAAGGCTGGTCCCCCCCCCCATGTAGAATTTGTATTGACAGTTCTTTCATTTCAATGACTTAAAAATGTTGGGCGGTGTCCCCGCAGGCCAGTGGCTTCCAATAAGAAACCTGCAGTCATTTGGAAACCTTTTCCTTCAAAGATAATGAGTTTACTTGTCTCCTTCTGGTTAGGTTTACTCTCCACCCAACAGAACCTAGAAGCTCCTGGGAAGTGCTGTAAACTGGGGGAGAGGCTTTAAATTGAGGGTGTGTCTAGAACAGGTTGGCCTGAGGCTATGTCTGTGGGGGAGTGTCTGGATTGTTAATTGGTGGGATCAGCTCACTGTGAGTGGCACCATTTTCTAGGCAGGTGAATGAAGACAAAGACCACTAGGCAAGCAGGAAACAAACAACCAAGTATCTATTAGCTTCTCTCTGCTCTTGGCCATGGATGATGTGACCATCTGCTTGGGTACCTGTTTGACTTCCCTCAGTGATGCACTGAAAACTTGGATTTCAAACCTAATAAACTCTCTTCTCTCCTAAGTCACTTTTGGTCAAGGTGCTTTATCACATCAAGAGAAATAAAACTAAACCAGTGTCTTAGTGTGGATTTATTATGGCTTATTTTGTTTAGGAACCTGTGGAATTTTGTCTTTCACTAAATTTCGACAATTAAAAAAAACTTTTACTCTTCAAGTTTCTTAGTAATTAATTCTTTTTATTCTTTTTGATATCTCAATCATAAGAATGCTAAACTTTAGCATGCATCTTTAATGTATATCTTTTCATATTGGATAATTCTATTGACCCCACCTTTTCTATTATTTTCATTCCTCTGTCTGGTCTGTCCTGTCAGCTTTATACATATAAAAAAGTTTTACTGGATTTTCTTGGTGGGTCTATTATTTCTTTGCTGAGGCAGCCTATTTTTCTGTTTGATTTTAAAAGTGTTTTTAGTTGTTTACTCAAAATTTTTATTAGTTTTATTGGAGTCTTTGTGACATAATTTATGTTTATATTATATAAGCGTGTACATGTCTGTTGATTATCCCTACCCATATGAGTTTAGGTTTTCCTGATTTTTAATATGCTGAGTCATTTCAGATTGTATCTTAGTGTGGTTTAATGTTACATAGAGAGACAGTGAGTCATTTTAAGATCCCAGGCGGGATCTTGCTGTTTTTCTCTCAGCAGCATGTTGCTCATTTAAGGTCAGCCTCCGAGTTCTCTTCATGGTCTCTGGGCTGTTATCCTAAGATTTAGGCTCCAAAGTCCCATTAGTGACCCATCTGGATTGTGGAAAGTAGTCTGTGTATTAACCAAAGTGTTAGTGTTGTGAACGGGGTCAGATCTGTCCACACATGGCGGTGCAGTTTTTCATAGGTTTGCGTTCTCGGGTTCTTTTTCTATAGTACCTTCAGTGTTCTGTTTATGAGACGCTAGGATTAGAACCCAGAGCCTCATGTGTTGTCATCATTGGTTTTTTGTCAACTTGACATCAATCTAGATATATCTGAGAGGAGGGGATCTCATTAAGGATTGCTTCCACCTGATTGGCTGGTGGGCGTGTCAGATTCCCTGGATACAGAGTTGTTGACTACTGTGTGCTCTCAGATATGGAAACTGAGGGCTAAACTCAGGTCCTCTGGAAGTATATATAGCAAGTGCTCTTCACTGCTGACTCATCTCTTCAGACCTGAGATCCTGTCTTAAGAAAAAAATAATAAGAGCCAGAAAAACAATGGCTAGTTTATGGCTTTGCTAAGGCAATGGTTTTGTGGGTAAATGCTTGATTTCATCAATATGTTTGCACCACATGTGTGGCTTTTATTTATCTGTGAAAACATAAGAAATGAAAAAAAAAGAGAGAGAGAGAGAGAGATAAAACTGAGTTTTTTTAAAGCCTACTTTGGAGATAGAAGCTTGCTCTTCTGTTATGGTTCCTCCTGTCGTGTTTTCCTGTCCAGCTGCCCTGTTGCCACCACCAGGTCTGATGTGTGAAATTCAGCCAAGATGCACTGAAGGAAAGAAGTGGGAAAGACATCACTAGTTCAATGGCACTTAAAAGTCGTGTTTTCCCCTAACTCTGTGTGCCATGGTGTACTACTTCACTCTGCATGCTGTGGCTGTTGTGTTGCTATGCCCAGCGAGAGAGGCAGATGGACTTTCCTTCAAGCTGCCTGGTTAAAGAATCCATAGTTACTAATTTAGACAAGTCACCTGGCTCTTTGGTATTACTGCTTACTCAGTGCCCTAAGTAGCTGCTCATTTTTCCTCATGGGCAGCATGAAAGACAAAATGTATGCAAAAAGAACTCTGGACGTTTACGCCATGAGACATACATTCTAATCTTAGTTGTTATCTTAGGCAAGTTTAATATGTTTAAATTAATATAGGACTAAATGGCTGTATCGGTGCTACCTGCTCAATTTGTTCCTTACCCAGGGTCATTGCAGCGATCAAATCATGACTATATGACCCTACTTTATGAGGAATCAAGTTATTTGATCGAGGCAAGAGCTCAGTTATTTATAAGAAACCTGAAAGAATATTATTATCTGGGGCTGGAGACATAGTTGAGGTGGTTGAGTGCTTAAAACACACAAAGTGAAGCCTTGGGTCTAATTCCTGGTACTGCATCAACATGGCACCTGCCATCCCAGCGCTCAGGAGATGGATGGAAGCAGGAGATTCAGGAGTTTGGGTTCTTCCTCAGATGCACAGGGAAGCAGGAGCCATCCTGGGATACATGAGACTCTATTTGAACCATCTCCAAACGAGAGTATTTTCCCCAAATGTATACAATGTATTCTTTCACATCCATCAGGCACTTTGGTGGGAATAGTAGGAAATGGCATCAGACCCTGTCCAATGCCATTATGCTTTGATTATAGAATGGCATTTGCTGTCTCTTTCATTGCTTTCTTAATTCTATGACAGTTGTCATCAATGGGGAATGCCATTTAATTCAGGAGTTAATATATGTCTTTGGCATACATTCTTTTTCCCCCTCAAGGATATCAGTTATAGAAGACGCATAACCATATAAAATTAAGGATAAAATTCTTCACTGCTTTTGTTTTTGTTTGTTTGTTTGTTTGTTTGTTTTTTTGTTTTGTTTTTGGAGACAGTCTAGCTCAGGCTAGCCTTGAACTCGCTATGCAGCTGAAAATCATTTTGAATTCCTGTTGGCCTCCAGGGCTAGTATCACACTGCTGTGTGTGTATGTATGGGTATTCATGTGCATACATGTTTTTTTTTTTAATATTTATTTATTATGTATACAGTGTTCTGCTTGTATGTACACCTGCAGGCCAGAAGAGGGCACCAGATCTCATTGTGGATGGTGTGAGCCACCATGTGGTTGCTGGGGATTGAACTCAGGACCTCTGGCAGAGCAGTCAGTGCTCTTAACCGCTGAGCCATCTCTCCAGCCCCTGCATACATGTTTTGATGCAAGTGGAGATCGGAGATCAAATGGTGGTGTCTTCCTTAAACACTTTCTATGTTATTTTTGAGTCAGGGTCTCTCAGTGAACCAGTTCACTGATTTCTCTAGACTGTGTGGCCAGCAGACCATAGATGTTTCACATTCCCATCATCACAGGGCTTGGATTACAGGCTAATGTGCAGACTAACCTTTTACACCAGTGCTGGGAATCAAACTCAGGTCCTTGTGCTTGCAGAACAGCGGGCATTTTACTACCTCCCCAGCACCCACTGCTTTTTAATATATGCTTGCTGGCACTGTGCTAACTATATGTGGCTTCTGTGAATCTCTTGTACAACATTCCATAAGGAATTTCAGTTTTTGCATGGAATGAATAATGGTCATTTTCCAACATACATGACATCTAACTCTTTTGAGGCAGAAGGCAGCATTTCATTTTCATTGGCAGCTGGACTCCAGTGAAAAGTAAAGATTGATGATGTGACTGAAAGTAAACAGAAAGAAAGGGCCAGAACTCTGAAACATTTGCAGTGTAATGCTTTCTACCGGTCAGACAGCCACAGCCAGAGAAGGCGAATGCCACTGCAATAAAAACCCAGGGCTAACCTTTCCCTGTGTGACTGGGGCCGGACTTCCATCACTTGATGAATGACTTACCTTGTACCAGGAGGTCACTGGGGAGTGTCTGGGCCTTTCATGTGGTTGGGCCAGCTGTTGGCAACCTGTGGATATGGATTACCCTGCTGAGAGAAGCAAGGACGTGTGAAGGCAACACAGAACACGTAGGAGGAGCCAGTAAGGAGATGAACATCAAGAAATAATTAACAAACCAGATGAGGTCTTCATGGGATTTGCAACTCAACAGAAATCAGCTCCTTGGCTTTTGATGCCCTCTTGAAGCAGGATCATGTTGTGTTTATTTGGTGTCTACATGAGGGCCATTAGGTTTCTCCGCACACACTCCGCCATCCTCGCAAGTCATTTGCCACACACCCATTCTGCTTTTTGATGCCCTTAGAGTGGCTCAGAGGCTCAGGGACTCATCCAGGGTGGAAGAGCTAGTCAGTGCCTGAGCTGGGATTCAAACTCAAGTCCATCTGATTTTAAAGCATATGTGATCACATAATTAAAAATTAATGTCGTTTTTTTTCTTTCTTCTTCCTTTTCCTTTCTTTTTCCTTTTTTGTTTGTTTGAGACAAGGTCTTGCTATATACTCATGGTAGTCTCAAACTCACAATCCTCCTGCTGTAGCTTCTCAAGTGCTACGATTACAGGTCTGTACCACTACACTTTGCAAACAATAGCTTCTGGCTCACGGACAAAGTCTTGCCGTCTTATTCTAAACTATTGTTATTTTTTTCCTTAGGGCAGACTATAGGAGAAGGATATGACATGTGCCTTGATTATAACATTCAAAGGGCCTGTTCCTGGACCAGAGATTAGCGGATGGTTTCTTTTACTGTGTTGGTTAAGGAAATCCTGCTGACCTTTGACTACAGTGTTCATGATTGCCGAGAGCTCAGCACAGGACTCGTCCCCTTGGGAGTCTTACATCAGTTTGCCATGAGAACTGGCTCCTCATCAGTATTAGTCATCCACTGCTATTGGGCACGCCATGCTGGCCAAAGGGCCTTCCTGTATGTGGCCTCATTTCATCCTTACATCTAACTGGAAGCACTTTACCCATCTTGTGTCGCGTTAGATGGATAGGATATTCAAAGGCACACGGCACAATTCCTCTTCTAGGAGATTGGTCTCATATTTGCCCCAAAGTTATGAAATAACTGTGATCCTGTCTCATGTGGTATGAGGCTCTTTGCCTCAGTGTAATGGTCTGTTCCCACATGATCGTGTGACTCCATATCCCTCTCTACTTTCTCAGTATTCCATTACTCACTCTTCCTTCTGATCATGCTTGTTCCTTCTCAGCTTTAAGCATAGCTCCCATGTAAGTGTCTATATAGCAGTGTCCTCCTAATATGAATATCCCATCCCCCCCCACACACACAAGGAGGGACCAGGTAGGCTCCTGAGACTCACAGATTCTGGAAGTAAACAAACCTCACATGTCCCCAAAAGCTGGTAGCCCCAAAGTAATGAAAGCTGTAAACAACTGTCAAGGTGAATTTTGGTAGAATTATTACTTCATTCTGTCCTAGTTTCCCTGTCTGGGATGAATAGGTGTGTGTGTGTGTGTGTGTGTGTGTGTGTGTGTGTGTGTGTGTGTG
>OU015753.1:13974261-13990997 GCA_907169655.1 Acomys percivali
CTCTCAATTTTTACTGTTTGTCATCAGCATACTATTTTTGTTAGCTGAAATATGATGCAGTTCTTACAGACACCTTTCTTCGTGTAGTTAGTTTCTTGTCATAGCTACAAATATGGAATTGAAAAGACCATTGATAGATATTCCGGCAATGGATTTTAAAAAGCTGTCCAATGTGCATGATATTTATTAAAAGGAACACTGGGGATAATAAATAATCAAAACACATATTATGGAGCCAGGAGAATATTGGCACACATAGGTATAAAACATTTTATTGATTGCTGATACCTAAGCATTCGGATCGGGCACTCTGCCCAGGTTTCTGACTTCACACAATAAATGAGACGTTCGGGCAGTATGTGTGGGATGGTTGATATTGGTGGGCTTTAGAATCACCATGGAAACAACCATGTTGGAATGTCTGTAAGGATTATGTAGACTCAGTTAACTGAAGAGGGAAAGCCTATCCCAAATGTAGGTGGCATTATAATTCCATGGGTTAAGAATAAAAAGGAGAAAAAAAAATTGAAGCGAGAAGGGAGGCAGGTTGGTGGGTTCCAGAGTAGCAGAAGGGTGGTCGGGCATGGACATGATCAGAGTGCATGGTAAACATATTTGACATTTTGGTAGAGCAGAACCTTGGTCAAAAACTGAGCTGAGCACATGCTTCCATTGCTCTCAGTGTTTAATGACTGCAGGCACAATGTGTCCATCTGCCTCAAGCTCCCATGGCCACGCCCTCCCTACCATGACTGCTAGCACCTTCAAGCTGTGAGCCAAAAGAAATCCTTCATTAAGTTGCTTTTACCAGATATATCAGTGCATAAGGAAAGTAAGTAATATAACATGGCTTACTTTTGGTGCAGTCATCATCCTGCAAAGCTGCACCTTAGGCCTGGGCTTCGTGAATTATGTCACCCTGCAGCACCGCCACCTAGTCACTGCCTCAGTGTGGGGTGCACAATGGCCATTTGTCCATCTGTCCTCACAGCCAGCCTGTTTATTTCCCATGTCCGTCTTGAAAAGAAAGAGATTTCATGTCACCTATGGCTGTAAAGGAATAAAAAAAAATAACTGAAATAAATGAGAGAAATCTTCTGTACACATTTTAAGATTCTTTTCTATTTCTGTGAAGAATAGTGCTCTGATTTTGATTGGATTTTCATTCAGATTGCTCTTGATAGAATGACCATTTTTATAATATTAGTTCTTCCAATCCATGAGCATGGGAGGTTATTTCAATTTCTAGCACCTTCTTCAATTCTTTTCTTTGGTGCTTTAAAGTTTTCATTATAGAGGACTTTCATTCCCTTAGTTGTTTATTATTCCATGCTATTTTTTGAGGCTAGTATGAATGGAGTTGCTTTCCTGATTTCTTTCTTAGGGTATTTACCACTGTTATATAGGAAGGCACTTGATTTTGGTGTGTTACTTTCACATGCTATGATTTTTCTGCAAGCATTTGTCAGCTTTAGAAGTTTGCTGGTGGAGTCTGCCCCAACTCAAGCAAATAGCCCCCTACTCATGAAAGTGTGGGCAATTCTAATTAATACATTACTTTGTAAACTACAAAGACAGGAAATTAGGAGCAGGGCTTGGGAGGAAGAAGGGGAGAAGGAGAAGAGAATGAAAACTTTGATCAAAGAATGTGTGTGTGTGTAAAACTATAAAAGACTAGATACTTTTAAAACACCTCTCACAACACAATTGTACAAAGAAAGCATTGGTATTATCATGTGGGAACTGCAGTAGAAAATATGCCTGCAGGTTTAATATAATATATATTATATATGTATATATTATATGTGTGTGTATACATATTTGTGTGTGTGTATGTACACATGTACACTCACATGCTGTTATGGGATAACCTGGTCTACTGTATACTTCACTCGCCTTGCTTTTGCTGGAATTTGTACTTATAAACCTTAGTTCAGTGGAAATAGCAATGCACTAATGATGAGTTATACCCAAGCCATGTGTGACTTTGAGTGACTTACAGCCAAATTTGATTTGTATTTCAGTCTAATAGAACCAATACTATTGGCTGAATGGCATTAGATTGTGCTTGACCACAAAATGCTTGAAAATAAGCTTAGTTCGGGGGAAATAGCAAAGTACAAACGTTGGGCTATACCCATGCCATGTATGATTTTGAGTGGTTTACTGCCAAACTTGATTTTTATTTCAGTCAAATAGGGCCAATAATATTGCCTGAGTGGCACTGACACAAAATGCCTGAAAACTAGACTCTTGTTTGTTCCGCACAACCCTAGTGTCCACAGTGGTGCTCTCCACATGCCTGGGCCTTTCTGACACTTACTGAAAAGAAATGACATTCACCCAATGCTCTGAACTTGGCCATGAGGAATGTTGCCTCTGTTCCTATGGAACTTTCATGACTCGAATGTGTACTGTAGACATGGCTCATTAATTGAAGGCTTGGTCTCCCACTGGTGATGTTATTTGTTGGGAGAGTTGGAACATTAGGATGTGGGGTTTAGCTGAAGGAAGTAAGATGCTGAGAATGTGTCTTTGAAGGTATGTCTTGCCTTGACCCATTATTCTCTTTCCTGCTATGCTTCCTGGCCACTGTGACTTGAGCATCCTTCTGGCACCGTGAAGTTCTATCATAGAAACAGAGTCTGCTAGCATAGACTCAGACTTCAGAGAACAGGAGACCAAATGAATATGTTTTCTTTTAAGTTATTTCATCATAAGAGTAAAAACCAACACGGAAGCCAGATATGGTGGTGCACACCTTTAATCCCAGCACTGGGAGGCACAGGCAGATCTCTCTGAGTTCAAGGCCAATCTGGTCTACAGAGTGAGGAATCCCAGGATAGTCAAGGCCATACAAAGAAACCCCGTCTCAAAAACAAACAAACATCTGGCCCTGGGCTTTTTTTTGGTTGGGAGACTATCAATGATTGCTTCTATTTCTGTAGGGGAAATGGGACTATTTAGCTTGCTTATCTGTTCTTCACTCAACTTTGGCAAGTGAAATTGATCAAGAAAATCGTCCATTTCCCTTAGATTTTCAAATTTTGTGGCATATATGCCTTCAAAGTAGGATCTTATGATTCTTTGTATTTCTTTAGTGTCTGTTGTTATGTCTCCCTTTTCATTTCTGATTTTGTTGATTTCAATACTGTCTCTCTGCCTTTTAGTTAGTTTGGCTAATGGTCTGTCTATCTTATTGATTTTCTCAAAGAACCAGCTCTTGGTTTTGTTGATTCTTTGGACTGTTTTCTTAGTTTCTAATTTGTTAATTTCAGCCCTGAGTTTGATTATTTCCAGACGTCTACTCCTTTTGGGTGTTTCTGCTTCTTTTTTTTCTAGGGCTTCCAGCTGTTTTGTTAAGTTGCTTATGTGCGATGTTTCCAATTTCTTTTTAAAGGCACTTAGTGCTATGAATTTTCCTCTTAACACTGCTTTCAATGTATCCCACAAATTTGGGTATGTTGTTCCCTCATTTTCATTGAATTTCAGAAACTCCTTGATTTCTTTCTTTATTTCTTCCCTGACCCATGTGTCATTTAGCAGAGAGTTGTTTAGTTTCCACGTACGTGTAGGCTTTTTGTTGTTTCTGTTGTTGTTGAATTGCAGCCTAAGAGCATGGTGATCTGATAGGATACAAGGTATTATTTCAATCCTCTTGTATCTGTTGAGGCCTGCTTTACTAGCCCAATGGGCATGTCCCACGAAAGCCTTCCCTTACCAAGAAACTGGGAAATAGGGGAGGACATCCTATTGGGACTCTAGATGAGAGAACCATGGGAGAATAGCAATGTAGAAGAATCCAGTGGGTCCTAGAAACCTACAAGTAGAACATTATGATAGGCAGATTTGGGTCAAGGGGTCCCGGTCAAACTAAGGCACTAGCCAAGGACAATACAGGTGGTAAAATTTAAACCCCTACCCAGATCTAGCCCATGGACAGGACAGTCTCCACATTTGAGTGGAGAGTGGGATATGACTTTCTCAAGTACTCTAGTGCCTCACATTTGACTATGTCCCCTGGAGGGGGAGACCTAGTGGCACTCAGAGGAAGGACAGCAGGTCACCGAGAAGAGACTTGATACCCTATGAGCATATACAGGGGGAGGTAATCCCTCTGAGGAACAGTCATAGGGGAGGGGAATAAGGGGAAAATGGGAGGGAGGGGAGAATGGGAGGATACAAGGGGTGGGATAACCATAGAGATGTAACAAGAATAAATTAATAAATAATAAAAATTAAAACAAACAAACAAACAAACAAACAAAACAAACCAACAAATCAACCCAAACCCAAACCAAAAGAAACAACACAGAAACTAATGACGTTTGTCCTTAAATATAGAAACTACTGTGCCTTTTGTGTCCTAGAGCTTAGTCCATCAAAACATAAGCTAGTTAATGTTTATTTGTGGAAGGAGTAGATATGCCCAACAGTCCGCCATTCTGCAGTCTTCCTCAGAGAGCACAGGAATAGTAACATCTGGCCACCATCTTGCTTCGGCTGCATTTTCTTCCCTGGGGTGAGAGGTTCTTCTGATGCTCAGAGTGATATGGGTCTAATTTTTTTCTTTTTATAGTTTTGGAAAAACAGAAGGGGAAACTTCAATTAGGGATGGCAAAGGAGGGTAATACAGAGAAAAAGAAAGAAAGGAGAGACAAATAACACTAAGAGTGTTTGAAAAAGCCATTGAAGAATATAGGAATTAATAAACTTACTTAAAATACATATATGATACGTATGTATGACAATGTATTAAATGTAGTTACTGCCACTTAAGGTAATAATGTGCTTTCCAAGAGCCGTAGGCTGTCTATTAACAACTCCAGCGCTAGGCATGGGAAACCTCCATTTGCACTGTTGGTCAAGGTGGTCCAGGAGAATCCCAGAAGCACATAGGCCATTGCTGCTGCCCTTTATTGCCTCCCAGAACTTGAAGGTAAGACTGTTGTTGAAGACAGCACACTTCATACATAGGACTTGGAGGAACTGAGCTGGAATTGACAAGAAAGCCTCTGCCCTAAGGACTAGCTTTTATAGCATCCAAAGGTACTATGCAAACTTCCAAGAAAAAAATATCAGTCCTTGGCTTTACCTAGCTATCAGGCCAAGAAAACACAGTGACCATACTGGAAAACGTATTTCTGACAATGCGAGAGTGACATTTTTTTTTCCTCTTGGGAGTGACCAACAGCTGTCTAATTGGACATAGCATCCACTTACTGGGAGAGAACTCATGCTGGGTACTGTACATCTGCTGAGCTATTCATGGCTGGTCGTAGGCTCTAGAGAAGAAGTTCCACTTTGTAGTATAGAGGATGGCTAATGAAGGGTGATATCTTTTTAAGAGTGTTTATTTCACTTTTCTAAAGGTATTTTAATTTTCAAAGCTCTTTTCTAGTTTCAGGTCCCTTCCCCCCTCCCTTCTCCACCCCTGCCCCCCTCCCCCGCCCCACTGCCCAGAACAACTTAGAAGCTGTGGGTGGAAAGTAAACTACATCTGAATTGTCATGAGCATCTTTGATTATGAGTGGTCAGAGGGAGCAGCAGGTTAGAGCACACATCCAGGCTCTTCTATCACAGCCAAGCTTGGGTCTTGGTTTTCCAGAAAGCCGGGCTCCAGTCCTATGCTTAGGCCAGCTATTATTTTGCTTTCTTGGCTATTCTCTGATATCCTCTCTCACTCATCACTAAGGAGTAGTCTTTTGTATTTGTGAAGAGAGAAAACATATGAGTCAAAGTTGACCTCAGCATGGACTGCTTCATATCACACATGTGCTAACTAACTTATCTAACCCTCAGACGTGCTACACTTACCTTTCCAACTCTGTCAAGTCCATCCCATGCTTTGACTTCAATCTTCGGATTTGGGGGGCTCAATGGGGGGTAGTAGAGTGAGTCCTGTCAGTGCCAAGATAGGGGTTGGAAAGGTTTGTGGATGCCGACTCGTTTACTGAAGTTTCTGGCCTCATAATGGGCCATGATAACTTATCCAAAATAACTTTGGGTTCTCTTCAGCTGTGTGCTTGCAATCTCTGGTTTTGTTATCTCCCAGGAAGATGCATTCTAGACCCTTGGGACAGCTAATCTGTTGCAGATGAGTCGCCATCCCCCTTGTCTTAATGCATTGCTCTCGCAGTAGGTGGTAAAGGCAGTAGTTTGTGCAATTTGTGTGGTCAGAGATATTTGGAGAGTATTAATCGAAAATCTTTGTGAGGCATTCTGGAGGCCAAGGAGAAAGGAAAATGTGAACATGTAGTAGCCTATTAATATTTACCTTAAAATATTCATTATTCTGTGTATTGTTGCATATGGGCCACAGCATGTGTGTTGAGACAGGATCATAGGTTGGTTCTCTCCTTCCACCACATGGTTCCAGTGGATCAAACTCAGGACCCCAGTCGTGGTTACAGGCCCCTTTACCTGGTGAGCTTTCTCCCTAACCCAGTACATTTTATCACACAAGGCATCAGTTTCTGGTTTTGTGTTTTTGTTTTGTTTTTTGTTTTGTTTTGTTTTGATTTTGACTCAACTGAAACACATAGACATATACAAATCTGTACATATGTTTATGTATACATATGTCCATGTCCATGTGAGTGAGTTTACATGTGTGTTTGAGTGTATGTGGAGCTGGAGGGTCAACCCCAGATGGTGTTTCTCAGGTGCCAGGTGCTTTGCTTTGTAAATAAGTCATGGGCGTGCCTATAGCTTCCCACAGAGGCCAGGTTGCTTGACTCACAGCCTCCAGGGATCTGCCCATTTCTGCCTCTCCAGTACTGTGGCAACACACTTGGCCCACCACACCCCACTTCTGGGCATTGAACTCAGATCCTCTTGCTTTCAAGGCAAGTGCTTTACTGACTGAGCTATCTCTCCAGCCCTAAGAACATAATTTTAAGTTATAATTTATCTGCCTTTGACTTTTTGGCTTTGTTTAAGTGCTACAGAAGAAAAAAAATAAATAAAGCCAAGAATCTGAACTAGAGACAGGTAAGTCCATGGCCCTCAAATAGCTACAGGGAACAGTCTAGTGTATTTCCATTTGGTGATTTGTCTAGGAATTGTGTGTGGGAGAGTATATGCTAACATCTGGTTTGCATTTGGTTTCATTTTATTTCAATTAATGACCCATGTTAGGTTGTTGAACAAGGTGGATGTGTGAACGCCAGCTTGTGCTTTTTTTCTTTTCCAGATGAGAGCAGGCCTGCTTCCAACGAGGCACCTTCCCCTGCCCCCCAACATTCCCTCATTCCTTAGGCCCAGTATCCCAGAAGAAAGCCTGGCCTGTGCCCAACGCACCTGGGCCAGGCAACCTGGGGCATGGCAGGCTGAGCCCCACTGCACAAACATAGCCCCTCCCCATCTCTAGCTTGGGGTGCTGCCATGCCTGTTTTCAGCTGAAATAGCATGAAAAATGAGTTCTTGTGGTATTTTCAATATAAACAGCAGAGATGCCACAGGAATTCAAGCTCTCGAGGGACTCACTCTCTTCCAGGGCTTAAGTCCTGGGAAGACCCCTGAGTTCTGTCACACCACCCCATCAGAGGAGGGATTGCTGATTATGTCCAGAGGCTGGGGACACTCCCTAGGCTGATGGCTTCCTTCAACAGGAGGCTGCCAGCCCAGAGTTTACTGGACGGCCTGTGCCAAGAGAGCCAAGGCAAGGGCAGCAGTCAGCAGATACTTTTCAGGGAAGGTCTAGATGTTAAATGCCTCAGGCTTCGCACACTTATAAGGACTCCACTGCAAATAGCTCCTCTGCTGTAGCATGGAGCTGGCTGGGGAGAGAACACAAATGATGAACATCGTTATGTTTCAGTAAAACTTTATTTATAAAGATAGTGACAAGCCCTGTTCAATGCCATAGTTTACCAACTCCAACAAGCTAGACATTCATTCGTTCTAAGGATATGGTCTGGGCTGCAGTGCTTCCTGCTAAGATGTAGGTGGGTCCACCCGCTTCCTTGACTGTTGTTATATTGGGGGGGGGGTGTAAAAACTACATCTACCTCAGCTCTCCTTAGTCTCAGTAAGATACTCCAGGGGTGTCAAATAGGGTCTCCCTTGGGACTGGCTCCTTAACTCCTCACATCTATCGTCTCTGGCTTCCCAGATGGCTCTGTCTGCTGCACAAATTAGTCCCTCCATTCTGAGATGACACTTCCTGCAGGCCTTTAACTAATTCACCTGCATCGCCTAGGCTTTCTCTTGCTCTTACTGGTAAACACTGGTAACCAGGTAACTAAGTAACTAGGCAACCTCGTAACTGCCCTTTCACGTTGATCACTGAGGCAGGGTCTCTTAATCAAGCACAGAGCTCGCTGAAAATGACTAGTTTTACTAGCTTGCTCTGGCACTCTCCTGGTCCTGCTCTCAGAGGCTGAGGTTACAGGCCATGATGCCCACTGGGTGTTTAGATGGATTCCTGGGAATCTGGACTCTGGTCCTCATGATTGCCCTGTAGTCCCATCTTAAGATTGGTTCTCCCTCTCTCTCTCTCTCTCTGTCTCTGTCTCTGTCTCTCTCTCTGTCTCTGTCTCTCTCTGTGTCTCTCTCTTTGTGTATCTCTCTCTCTCTGTCTCTCTCTCTGTGTCTCTCTCTCTGTGTGTGTCTCTCTCTCTCTGTCTCTCTCTCTGTGTCTCTCTCTCTGTCTCTGTCTCTGTCTCTGTCTCTCTCTCTCTCTCTCTCTCTCTGTGTCTCTCTCTGAAAAGAATTGTTTATTTTAATTTTATGCGTACAGGTATTCAGTGGTCATGTATGCCTGTATAAACGTGTATGCAAGTAACCAGCAGAGGCCAGGAGAGGTCACCAGATCCTCTAGACCTGGAATTACAATTACTAACCACCATATGGGTCCCGGAAACCAAACGGTGGTTTTTCTGGAAGGATATCACCTTCTCCTAACCACTGAGCCATCTCTCCAGCCCCTTCATTCTCCGTTATAGCAATTCATTCATTCCTTCATCTAACACACCAGCTATTGCTTCTGTCTCCTCCCCAGCTCTATGGTGCCATGAGCATGTGTCTTAGAACTCTAATGAGATCATATGTCTTGAGGCCACGGGTATGTTTGGTTTCTGCACTCATCTAGAGTATGACACTGGGTTGGGGGCGGGGAGCTTGGAATGAAATATACGGTTGATACAAGGAGACA
This sequence comes from Acomys percivali, assembly GCA_907169655.1. NCBI lineage: Eukaryota > Metazoa > Chordata > Mammalia > Rodentia > Muridae > Acomys > Acomys percivali. The sequence continues at coordinate 13,983,419 of OU015753.1, forward strand.
AAATACCTCTTCTTTCTCACCCTCTATGTTTTTCTTTTCAGTATTCTAAGCATAGAGCAATATGGTGAGCAGGCACTAAATTAATACTTGTTGACTGATGTCACCTCGATGTCCTTTTAATGGACTTGTCATGGTGTTTGTTTAAGGAACCTGGTTGCCAAATAGTTTGACCTTTAACCTTTTGCCCAGTGGAAGCGTTGGGCTGTTGGAGGCAGAGGCTCTGGACTGGAGGAGGAAGAACAAGCATAGGGTGTTTCTAGAAGGAGAGCGTATTAGGGGCTCTGGGTCTTTGTCCTTAATACCCATCCAGGTGGACCAGGGACCAGACGGGGTGGTTATCTCCCAGCTGCTAAAATGAATTATTATTTTCCAAGCAAGATATGAGAAGAAGGAACAGAAAAACCCTGTCCCCTCCGATATCAGACTTGAATGCCCAGTCTCTCTGCCGTAGCTCCGCCATACTTCTAACAGGTTTTACGGAATCCAAAAGAGGGGCTCCTGGCTCCGAGTCAGAGAGCCAGTGATTTGAACCTCTGTGACCTGAAAGTAGCTTTCCTGAAAGGGATGTTAGTTTTCACTCTGCAAACACATATAATAAGATCTAAAGAAGTAAAGACTGGTGAAGTGGTACACTCCTATAATCCTGACACTTAGCAGGGTGAGGATTGCAAGTTCAAGGTCAACCTGGGCTGTACAGCAAGACCTTCCTTTGAAAAACTAAGGGCTGTGGATGCATCTCAGTGGCAGAGCCCTTACCTGGTATGTGCAAAGCCCTGGATTGCATCTCCAGTATCATTAACACTGCTCACTAAGTGCCCATGGTACCCAACCCCACTTGTGGCCATCAAAGAAGTATGTGGAGACTACCTGATCCAGTTTGCTTCCTGCGTGCTGCTCTGAAGAAATACCACAGCCAAAGCAACTCCAGGAGGAAAGGGTTCAATTGGCTTACACTGCCAGGTCACAATGCATCCTTGAGGAAAGTCAAGGCAGGAATTCCAGGCAGGAAGCGTGGAGGAATTCTGCTTGCTGGCCCAGTCTGCTACTCACGTTTAGCTAGCTTATACAGCCCACACTCATTTGCCTAGTGATGCTACAGTGGGCTGGGCTCTCCTGTGTTTAATTGCCAAGCAACACAGTGTCCTGCATACATCCTGTGTCCTGGGGTTTATATTAGTTCTAAGAGTGAAAACTATTGTATATGAGTCAAAACACTGCAACTGGTCGGTGGCATGGCAAACACCTGTAAGCCCAGTTCAAGGTCAACTTGGGTCACTTAGTAAACCTCTGCCTCAAAATTTTAAAAGGAGGCTGGAGGGATGGTTCTGTGGTTAATAGCACTCGTTCAGCTCCAAGTGATCTAATGCTTTATTTTGGCTTCTCTCTCTCTCTCTCTCTCTCTCTCTCTCTCTCTCTCTCTCTCTCTCTCTCTCTCTCTCTCCCTCCCTCCCTCCCCCCCTCTCTGTGCTGCACAGACATAGACACACATATAAATAAATAAATAAATACCTTTATGAGTTTAATGCAGAAGGGGGTAAGGATATGGTCCAGTGCTAGAGTATGTGCCTATCACATATGACGCTCTAGACTCAATTCCTAGGACTAGAAAAGAAAATCACTTTTTCATAGTAAATACATATTTTTTCTTTTAAAAGCTTGGTGTGTATGTCTGTGTGTGTGCACATGTGTGTGCGCATATGTGTATATGTGTGTGTATGTGCACGTGTGTGTATGTGTATACGTGTGTGTGTGTGTGTGTGTGTGTGTTGCATAGTACACATGGAGAGCCGCAGACACTGGGTGTTGGTCCTTGCCTTCTAGTTTTTTCGAGGCAGGGTCTCTCTCTGCCACCTGTCCCACAAGCTTCCTGAGCTTCTCTTCTTCCTGCCTCCCATCTCGCCATGGGCAGGAACGCTAGGGTTGCGGATATGTGCTGCCGTACCTGGCTTTCCAACATGAGTTCTGGCGATTCAAACTCAGCCTATCACACTTGCACAACAGCTGCTTTATCCACTGAGCCAACGTCCTGGTCCCTGTGGGCCTTTTCTCTGTTAGATAAAAACTAAGGGATCCTACATGGGCACCACTGCTTCTTGTGGTAATAATGCCTGAAGGGCGAGCGGTGTTTTGCAGCAAGAGGAATTGGGGCTGATGTCAAAACACCACGCATCTTAGGATCTGAGGTCCTCACTGGCCTGCTGGATCAGAAGCTCTGGAAAGGAAGTTTCGTTCTCAGATTTTTAATTATAATTTTTCTTTTTTTTTCCTTGAGAATCTCATGCAAGATATACAATGAAATATGATCTCATCTACCCCCTATTTATCCCCTCCAGCTCCCCCATATTTTTCTCAATACATTCCCCTTTAAACTACATGTCTTTTTTTTATAACCCACTAAATCCATTTAGTGTTGCACACACATATGCATATATACACATATGTGTGTGTGCGTGTCACACATGTTCATGAGCGTGGGGCCTTCCACAAAAACATCTCTCAAAAAAGAATGACATCCCGTCTCCCAGCATCCATCAACTGCCAGTATCTGCTCCTTAAGGAGTGGGACGTGGAGATCACCTACCTCATCCATGCAGGAATTCTGCTTGGATTGACCTGTGCAGACAACCATAGCAGGGACGGCATTTCACAGCACTCCTCATCTACAGGTGGTTTTCTGGGGGGGGGGGGGGGGGAGTGGGGCAGCCTCCTTTTCTAGAACATTCTCTGAGGCTTTGAGGTTGAGAAAAGTATGTGTATGTGCATGTGTGTGTGAGTGTGCATGTGTGTACATGTGTGTGAGTGCATGTGCATGTGTGTACCTGTGTGTGATACGGATGATAAAAATTAAGGCTGAGCTCTGAGTTTCTCCTTCTCTGCTCTGTGCCCAGGTGTGCATCCCCCTGTTGACTGCTGTGCACTGCAGAGAGAGGCATCCCTGCTGAGGCTGGAGCAGCCCACCATGTTTGTGGGTATAAACACAAATGTGTAACAGGCATTTGACAGCATGCCGTGTGCCCAGTCTACGGCATGAGATACTAAAGCTTTAGGATATGGAGGCCCTAAGGGTATATAGTTTAGAACTGAACGCTAGGCTCCACAAGCCCCAAACACATATTCAGTATGTGCTCTTAAAGGTATAGTCCAAGCTGCCCATACCAAATAAATTCAATGCTTGCACTTTGGAATCAAACATAGTTTTCTGAGTGGTCCCTGACTGTCAGGCATGGGGTTTAGTGCATCCCATCGGTAGTTTCCAAGTTCATTTGTAAAAATAAACTTTCAAAAGGCTGTTGTGGGTGGCTAATATTTCCTTGTGGGGTTCTGCCATGTGGAATGCCACACCTAGTCTACTAGTTAGGAAAATGGGTTCCTGAAGCCAGGATACCTGGCCGAAGGTGGCACAGGCCTGAAGCTGTTATTCTGCCTCAGCTTGGAGAATCTTTACTACAGGGCTTTCTTCTCCTAGAAAGCTGTGATGTTGATTCCCACATCCACCTACCTGGTCCTTACTCAGTACCAACCTCTCAGAAGAGAGGCTAGGCAGGTCTCAACGGAAATTGCTCCATTGTAAAACCGATGCCAATTTTCCAGTGTGGCAGGTAAAAGAAGTGTGTGTGTGTGTGTGTGTGTGTGTGTGTGTGTGTGTGTGTGTGTTTGGGGTCTTTCACCATCTCCAGGAAGAAAGACACTTAGGATGTTCAGTAATTGGGGAGACCCTAGTGTGGCATCTATTCTGTGTATGAGGGTCTTAGATTATTCTAACCGACTCGTTATTCTTCACCTCACCCTGCTTTTCTTTTGCCCAGGACTAATGAGTAGATGTTTGATACCAACAGAAAAATCTTTCCAACATTCCCCCACGTGGTGCAGGAAATAACTGCCAGGAAGGGCGGAGGCCGAGGCCGGCCTGTGTCAAGTCCCACGGAGTCCTTCAGGCACCCCCTTCTTCCTGGGCCAATTAGCTGGAAGGGTTTAGGGGCTTCTCTGAGTGGAGGTGATGGCGATCACTGATTGAGTGCTCTCTGGAGACAGAGGCAGACATGAATTGATGGAAGTGGGTAGGACTTCCCTCACGCGCTTGCCTTTGCTTGAAAACTCTGCTCAGGAAATTGCGGTCATTACTCAATAAGTGCTTCATTGACCTGGGACTTCCACGGAGTCTTTGAGAAAGCAGCTGATTGGTGGAAGCGGGTGCTGAGCCAAGCAAGGGAGTATGGGGCAGCATGCAGGCGTAAACAAAACATTTGTGGCTTCATGACGTGTTGATGCTTTGAGTGCTAGCTTGATTTCTTTTCCTATTGTTGAGACAAAATACTCTTGACAAAAGCAACTCAAGAGAGAAAAGGCTTCAATCAGGTCGCAGTTCCAGGTGCAGTCCCTGAAGGTAGTAAAGTCAAGGTAAGGAGACCCTGAAGCAGCTGGTTACATTGTATCCACAGTTATAAAGCGGTGAGAAAGTCAGGCACCGTGGCCCACACCTATCGCCTGTAATTTCAGCACTCAGGGAGGCAGAGGCAAGCGGGTCACTGTGAGTTCAAGGCCAGCCTGATCTACAAAGGGAATCCAGGACAGCCAAGGCTACACAGAGAAACTCTGTCTTGTTGGGGGGAAGCGGAGAGAAATGCATGCAAGCTCAGCTCACTTCTCCATTCTACACAGTCCAGGATGCTGGCCCAGGAGATAGTCAGAAGAAATCACTTTGTTTCTTTCTGTGTTTCTTCTTCTGCTTTGAAAACTGTTGTGACTTTGTGCAAACTGCCAGAGGTGTGCCAGAGGTGTGGTGTTTTGATGTTTGGCCACCAGGTGGCAGCCTTCCCACGGTAACTGAAGGAACAGTCAGCGCTTTCAGTGATGTGTTTTTTGCACATGTTTACTGGGCAACTCCAGCAGGCTTAACTCGGTACGGACAGGCAAATGATTCAGCCTCTGCCCTCAAGAAACTTACAAAGGCTTGGCTTCAAAAGTTCCGTCAATCAGGCGGTGCTGTTCTGATACTCGTTGACCTAGCTCTTTAAAAAGAAAACGCAGGCTGTGGAGAGAATGAGTTTCATGGAGTCCTACTTGTATTGGGTATCTAGTTAGGCACTTTATGTATAGGTTTCTGCCTACCTACCTGAGAGGAGTCCTTCAAGATTTCATTTTACAGAACAGGACATATGTGTGTGTGTGTATATATATATATATGTATAATATATATATATATAGCTTTACTATCTGGATACACAGTGCTGGTGAAGCAGAGGCAGATTCAAACTCAAGCTTCTCTGCTAGTCCATCTTGAAGTTCTTTGGTCTGTCTTGCTATGTACCAGTTTCACGAAGTGCTCAGCAGATAGAGCCAGCCACAAAAGGCTTCTGGGTATTTTCAAGTACGTTATGACCCTGCTGGTTGGTTATAAGCAAAGGCTCTTCTTTGAAGGAAAGGCATTCCTTGGCCCTACCAGAATGATGCCAACAGGGTCAGCCTGTGTCCCTGCAAACCTCCAGGTGAGAAACGGCATTGAGAGGCACGTCCTCTATCTTTTCTGCAATAGTTGGACTATATCATTAGCATGGAAGCATTGATGCCTCTTGGTGAATTCACCTAGCAGCCTACTAACATATGTTCGTGTTCTATGCATATCCATATTATAATGCAACATGCAAATATTATCTGAAATATAATTTACGATGTGTTTGTCTGCCAGCTTATTGTCCTGAGTGTGCCTAACATATTCCAGTCACTCTTGTTTCTTTAGGTTCCAACAGTAATGCTTTGAGTAGCTATTTATTCCACAGAGAGATCTATGGTGTCAGGATTCCTTCAAACAGAACTGATATGAAGAACGCAGGCTGAGAGTGAGCTCCTGAGATGTGGATGCTGCTATCTTCTAGTATCTGTTGTCTGCAAGATAGAGATCCAGGAAAGCAAGGAGTATAGTTCAAACCCAACCCCAGAAGGCTGGAGGCCAGGGAATATAATAATGTTCGTCCTGGCCAAGTTCAAAGTCTTGGGACAAGAACTACAGAGTGGCCAGTGTGCAAGGTTAGAAGGCAAATAGATGCCTTAGCCCAGGCAAAATGAGATTTTCTTTCTTCTACTCTTTTGTCCTTTTTAGGCCCTGAAATGATTGGACAATGCCTACTGTGTTCATGAGGCAGCTCTTTATCCAGTTTGCCAACCCCAAACTCCCCAGGAAGCAGCCTTATAGACACCGGGTAATGCATCAATGGTTATTCAGGCACCACTCTATTTGGTGATGCTGACACACGGAAGCAGCCACCATAGCTTCTCCTCTTTGCTTGTATACTTCAAAATGCTGGTGTAGGAGAGGCTGGCATCTCAGAGTTGAGAACCCTTGGGAGAGGATGCCGATTCAAGAAAGAGGCTTCTAGTGGGAAGCAGGAAGAGAGTAGGTTGGCAGAGAAGGCCAGGGGACAATGCCAAAGCAGAAAGCAAGCTCTGGCAGAGTCACAAACCAGGGAGCTTCCACCGGATCCCATCAGGGCAACTTTGGAAAGTAAGCTGTCTCCTAGAATCTAGGGCAAGGGAGATGGGGATTTTCCAGGATTGCACCTGTCAGCCCTTTGTGAAGAGTAGGGGTGGGAGACACTGTGTAGTCCAGAACTTATAGCTTCCTGTGCCCATAAGCACAACTAGATTCAATAACCCAAGATCAAACTCTGCAAGTACTCCCATGAGAGGGAAAACTCACTCACACATGACACAAAGATATCCAAGGGCTTGTGGGGGATGTATGTTGGAGACCCTTGACAGTGACTTCTTTAATTTGATGCTTTCAGACCCTTATAGAAGCCTATCGTTTGCAACCCTTTGCTGCTCACTGTAGCTGTGGAGTACATAGAGTGAGCTAGGCAGTCACCAGTTCACACCTCGGTATGATGAACCTTTCACCCAGTACTTTTCTGACTGGCTGGCAGCGTTTCGTTCGGCTTGCCGAGGTTTGCACTCTTTCTCTTTTGCTGCCTGACTTCCGTTCTGAGCCGCGGAGTTATCTCACTTTGCCATCACACCCTGCCTGTACAAGAGCCATCGTGCCCACAAGGAAGGGGATGGAAGGTGGGTGGGCTGCCAACAATGGCGAAACTCACTGAAGTTAAAGGCAGTGCACGCTCTGAGCCAAAGCTTGGTCAGCCCCTGCAGCAGTATGGGACCTGAGCTGTAGTTTGAAGTGATTGACTATAGCTGGACTGCTACATCCTAAGGGGAGAGCATGCACATACACACCCCACAGGTGTAATGCAATAGACCTCTGGGGGACAGAGGACAACTTCAGATGTCCATCCTCAAGAGCATCCCACCCACTGTGAGACATGGTTTATCACCAACCTGGAGCTTTGCCGCTGAGGTCAGGGTGGCTGGTCCTGGAGACTGAGGAACCCTCCTGTATCCACCTCCCATCTCGAAGCACTTTATTATATCGAATTAATTATAGTATGTGGCACCATGCCTTGCGTTTTATTTGGGATCTGAAGAATCTGAACTCACATCTCGTGTTTGCAGCATTGAACTATCTCTAGACCTAGATGTCCCTTCTTCTTCTTCTTCTTCTTCTTCTTCTTCTTCTTCTTCTTCTTCT
>OU015753.1:13991007-14004696 GCA_907169655.1 Acomys percivali
TTCCTTCCTTCCTTCCTTCCTTCCTTCCTTCCTTCCTTCCTTGTTTTAAGATAAGGTTTCTCTGTGTAGCCTTGGCTGTCCTGTAGGGATCAGGAGCAGGGCTGTGGGTGGTGACGGAGCCCACTCAGAAGCCTGGGAATCAGACTCCAGAGACAAGACTCAAGGTGCAGATCTAACTTTACTGTGCAGTGTAAAAGCCTCTATATGATTGAAGGACCAGTCAGACCATCCCATGCTAGCCTCAAGCACCAACAGCAATCAATCAGGTTGGTGTAGCTATAACGAAACATGGGGGTGGGGGTGGGCAAGATCACCTCAGGAGACTTACGTAAAGAAGGGGGAAACTGCCACTGCCTTAGCCTCGGATCTATCTTGAGACTTCACTAGTGTTCTAGGAGTCTCTGTTAGATCAACACTGTGCAGTGGATCAGAGCCATTGGAGGAGTCTTAGGATCCACTGATGGTTCACTCGCCATTCTCTGTGGGCCTCCAAAAGGCTTATCTCGACACTCCCCACACTGACCTGTAACTCACTCTTTTAGACCAGGCTGTCCTGAAACTCACAGAGATCTGCTTGCCTCTGCCTCTCGAGCGCTGGAATTTAAAGGCGTGCCTCACTAACACTGCCCAGCTTAGATGTCTATTTCCTAAGTCACTAGGATGTGAGCCTTCAGTCTTCCTCTTACAACCCCTTTGGGCATGTTCGCTCTGGACCAACACTGAAGTACGCTGGCACATATTAGGGGAAGACATAAAAGAACAACTCTATCCCTCACATTTTTTCAGAAAATTATAGCATGCTATTAGGAAAAGTCCAGAGGAAGCAATTCCTAAGACAGCCACTTGAATTATGCAGGGAACCCAGGGCAGTTAGAAAAAGCAAACCCACACCTGACTCTCCAAATCCACTCTCTGTCCTAAAGTCACCCTCATGGAGTGCACTCACTGTCCTGCTACCCCCCCCCCCCGGGGCAGTGAGGTCCTTGTCAGCATCACTTCATGGAAATTAATTACACCTCTGTGAGCATTTCAACATTTCCCTCAGCCACTCTGTTCTCAGTTTAAATTGCTTAAAGCTGCACAGAACCTCCCACACGGTGATGACAGCCCAGCACAGGTGTGGACAGACTGGGACGAACAGGGTGCTGGGACATCATCTGTGAACCTGTCTATCTCATCTGGCCAGGCAACAGCTCACTTCCAGCTGCCTCAACACATGCTGATCGCCTCTGATGCTACTGCAGCACAGCAGGAAGATGTAGATGGGGGGGGATTGGAGTCCTGTGGAGTGTAAACTGAGGTCTAGGATCACCACCTCCTATGTTTTGAGAGACAGCCAAGATTCCATCAAAATGTGAGATGTTTAAAGTAGTTTTAAAATAGGAAGAAGCAACAGAGGTCAAGGGCTTCCTGGTAGGAGGTAGAAACTCCAGATGGAGTTCATGTGGAGCACTAGAATGTACAAGTTCCTATGTTTGATCCTCCACAAAAAGAAGGAGGAGGAGGAGGAGGAGGAGGAAGATGAAGAGAAGCATGAGGAGGAGGAAGAAGAGGAGGAGAAGGATGAAGATGAGGAGAAGGAGGAGGAGAAGAAGAAGAAGGAAGCCTTTGGCTGCTAAGCCTGTGGGATGGCTGAGAACTTAGGCTGTATGAATAAGGATGCTTGTTGTAAGGATCTTTGAAAGACGTCTCTGAAAAAGAGATGTTGGAGCGAAGATGTGTCAAGTTCTAGGGGTAAGAGAATGATGGTGCAGAGATGGAACTTGGAAAGAGTTTGAGGTGTTTGGAGAAGGGGGAAAAAAACGTGTGTGGTAGTGGAGAGGCAGAGAGAGCACTGAGGGGAGTCAGTGCTGGAGAAGCTGTGGTAGGACTAGGTTTGGTTTCCCTCCTTATGTATTTATTTTTGTCTACGGTACCCAAGATGAACTCTCCATCCGTGAGCACACCAGGCAAGCGCTCTGTCACTGAGCTCTGCCCTCAGTACTCATTTTTCTCTTTCAGCAATCGGAAACTAGTGAAACCTGCTATGTGAGAGACTAATTCTATATCCTCAAGCTTGGAAAGCCTGTCCTACACTGACAGCAGCCACAGGGCTTTGACCACACCTGTCATTCCACTTGTTCCCTACATACTACAGCAGCTCCCTGGCTCCCCCAGAAAAGGCGTTCCTTCTATTAAAAAAAGAGTGCATCTCCAGCCATCTTCTTTGGAACCTCCATTGTCCACAATGACAGTAGTTTCACCACCACCACCACCACCACCCACACACCGCAAGATGGTGGCTATTGTCCATCTGGATGGCCCTTCTCTCACCTTTATGATTTCCTCCTCCCTTAGACACTATGTATCCTGGACCAACTTCTTTTAAAAGATATACTTATTTTATGTGTGCATGTATGTATGCATGAATATGTATGCATGTGTATGTATGTGTGTATGTGTGTATGTATGTGTGTATGTATGTGTGTATGTATGTATGTATGTATATGCACCATGAGCATGCAGTACTGAAAGAGGCCAGTAGAGGGTGGCAGGTCTCCTTGAATTGGAGTTACAGATGGGTTTGAGCTGCCATGTGAGTGCTGGGAATTGGGGCCCTGCGTCTTCTGGAACAAAAAAAAAAAATCAGCTTTCTCATCTGCTGAGTCATCTCTTCAGCCCCTGGATCAACTCCTTGATGTGTTGCAGGGCACCTGTACTCATCCCTCAGCTGTATGCATAAAGTTTCCATTCAACTTACGGTTACTGTGATAGGTGATACGGAATCTGTGCTCAGCAGAGGCTATACTAGATTTGCACAATGACACCCTCTGTGCGCACTCTTCATCTTTGCCAGTTGCTCTGTGGAGCAACCAGGGCACAGCTGAATAAGCCATTCAAGGCATGGACTACTGCACAGCAGGACTGAGTTCAAAACGACACCCGTATTCTAATTTCTAGACCACCTGCTGTATTTCCTCATCTGCAGATGGATGCTGAGGCTCAAGGTTCCTCTCACTGTACACAAACACCCAGCAGCTATCTGTCCTGGCTTCACATTGGTCCAGTCATTCAGCCTCCTTGTTCCAGACCCCCAGGTTCCTAGTGTCTTGGGTAAGCAGTGCTAACCAACCTCAGCCTTCTGAGGACAGTGGAAGCTCCAGTCTTAGGAACAGTAGAAGGCCTCTGGCTGGGAACCATTTGCTTCACTTTCAGAGTGCTAATCTGTCAAGGTCAAGAGCAAGAAGAAAAGAGAAAAATCAGAGGAATTAGCAAATTGATGTTGTAGCCTCGCCTGGAGGTGAGCCATGGCACTGACCTCATTTAGATCACTTTACAGGCGGGCAGCTCGGGATTAGAAATTGTCAGTGTTTATTTGCACAGATGCCGTGGAGAGAAACACTTTTCCGTGGGTCATTTTAGTGCGGCCGATGGGCTGATAATGGATGCTACACCATCTGCCAACAGGCAAGCCTCTGAGTACTTCAGGGACCATCGTTAACCACAGCGGTGATATTGAGACAGGAAGTGTATGGTTTTGGTCTCCCCTGTCCAAGCCCTGTATTTATAGTTTAAACCAAACACAGCCCCCCCCCCCCCCCCCCCCCCCCCCCCGCCCCCCCCCTCCCGTCTCTTTCTGGCCTGGACCCTTCCTGGTGTTCCTGTACCCTCCAGTCTTTATTTACTTCCCAAAACACTCGCTGATTAGAGTTGTTTATATCTCTGGAGACCCTGGGCTTGCATCACAGTTCACAGTATGCCATCTGATGAAGCAGGCTCATGAGGCCTTCCTCTGCAATGGAGCGAAGAGAAAGCATTAGCAAACGTGAGGCAGGGATACTGAGAACTCGTGAGCCCTGATGCGAATTTCATTGGAAATACATGTCAGAGCCGTCATTCATTCCACATTCCTGGGAGGGAGATGGGGAGGAGGACCTGCGCCATCTCCCTCAGACTTCTGCTTCATTGTCTGTGAGGAGATGGCTAAGACAGTGTGGAAGCCAGGTCGTGGGTAATATTATGGGATAGTTACCTCTGAGCTGACAAACAGGACTCCCATTCTTACCCCCTGGAATTGTAACATTGGCCTACCATATACTGAAAGGAGAATATTGTCTTGAGAAATACTACCTACCTGCCAGCACTGTGCCAGGTTCTAATTCTCTACTGTACCTGGACATAGGACGATATGGTCCATCCATTGGAGAACTGTACTGCCAGTGAAAAGCATCAGAGGCTTAGATCATGATAGAAAACATTTTTTTTTCTCATATACTTTTGTGAAGAGATTGCATGGGAGGGAGGGATGAGGCAACCCATAAGCTTGTGATATAAAAAAAGAAACCAAGCAGTAAAACTGGAAGCCACACATAAGAAAGTGCTATATAAAAAATTTGTCACATCTAGGACTGGGGAGGTGGCTCTGTTGGTAAAGAGCTTGCCATGTAAGCATGAGTCCGTTTTCTAGTGCACATACATGTGAAATACCAGAGAGGTAGTACACACGTGTCATCCCAGCGTTGAGTAAGCAGGGATAGGTGCATCCTTGAGGCTCATTGTTCAGCCAGTGTGGCCTAATTGTCAAGCCTCAGGTCTCAGTGACAGCATGTCTCAAAAAGCAAAGTCAGCAGTGCCTGAGGAAGTGCCAACCAGGATTTGACACTCATGACCCCACACACCACATGGTCCTATGCATATGTAAACATACATACTCACCCCCACCCCAATTATCTTTAAAAAAGTTTGAATTTAAATCATTCTTGAAGGCTTTTAAGGCATGTTGATGAGGATAGGCTATGTTGCATTACAGTAAAAAGCATATAATTCAGTTTCTTTATACAATGAAGGCTTGGTGTGTGTGTGTGTGTGTGTGTGTGTGTGTGTGTGTGTGTGTGTGTGTGAGAGAGAGAGAGAGAGAGAGAGAGAGAGAGAGAGAGAGAGAGACAGATAGACAGACAGACAGACAGAAAGACAGACAGACAGTCTAGTTAGCTGGCAAGGGACAGGGTAACCTCTGCACTGTAGTTATCTGAATCACTCCCAGTCACATTTCATTGGTCAGAATACATCACATGACTGTGTCTGATTCCAGAGTGGTCAGAAGATGAAGAGAACGCCCGCCCCCCCAAACATGGTGTATTAGTTTGGGTTTCTATTTCCATGAAAAGACACCATGACCATGGCAACTCTTACAGAGGAAACCATTTACATGAAGCAGGCTTATAGTTTCAGAGATTTAGTCCATTATCATCATGGAGGGAGACATGGCAGTTTGTAGGCAGACATGGTTCTGGAGAAGGAACTGAGAGTTCTACATCTTCATCCATAGGCAGCAGGATATTGCCCCACTAGGCCTAGTTTGAGCATGTGAGACCTCAAAGCCTTCCCCCCACAGTCACACACTTGTCCCAACTAGGCCACACCTACTCCAACAAGGCCTCACCTCCTATAGTGCCTTTCTCCATGGGCTAAGTGTTCAAATACATTCATCTATGGGGGCTATTCCTACTTAAACCACCGCAGGTGGCCATAGACTACACTTCTGTGAGTAGCTATCAGTCCATCTGGAGCTGTTCCTACAGCAATGCTGCTAGCCTTCCAGAGAGCCAGGGAGTGAGTGTTGGTTAAATTTTCAGCAATTGTGAATTATCAAAATGGCACACACCTTTAATCTCTGTACTCAGGAAGCAGAGGCAGGCAGATCTTTGTGAGTTCAAGGCCAGCCTGGTCTACGAAATGAGTTCCAGGACAGCTAGGGCTGTTAAACAGAGAATCCTGTCTTGGATTTTCTTTTCTTTCTTTTTTCCTTACATTTTCTATGCAATAGAAATCCATCTAGGTCTTTAATGGTGTATTTGGAGACAAGATATCATTTTTAAGAGCAAGAAATGGCATTTTTTTTATTTCCTCAATGAAAATTTAATTAAAATATAGAGGACAACTTCTGTGTAGGCAAAATAACTCCCTGCATCTCTCACCGCCAAATATCTATGCTCTTATAGCCTGTGAAAGTGCTCTCACAGAAAGGGGTCCTTAGGTTTTACAAACAAATGCAAAGCTGATAATTAGCAAATTTTCAAATGGATCATTTTGGATAATCCTCATGGGTCTAGAAGAAGACAAAGAAGTCAATGTTTGAATGATTTCATGGGTAAAAGAATGGACCTGCCACACTGGCTTTCAAAATGGAAAGAGGGGCTACCTGCTAAGAAATCTTAGCAGTCTCTGCTTGCTGGAATGGACACAGAAACACATTCTCTCTTTAGAACCTTAAATGTGAAACAACACCATTCTAGAAAGTTCTTGACTTTAACCTAGTGAGATCTGTGTCAGATTTTCTACTTCTAGAACTGTATGATTTGTAGTTTTAAGCTGCTCTGTTTGGGGCAGTTTGTTACAGTACTCACAGAAATTGCTAATTAGATACATGAATTGTATTGTTTCTTTTCTTAATTAAAACTGTTTGTAAAAACCTCTACAGACACTACAATTCTTGTATCTAATTAGCATTTTCTGTGAGTGCTATAACAAATTGCCCCAAATCAAGAAGCTTAAAGTTTGTAGAGATTTTTACAAACAGTTTTAATTGAGAAAAGAAACATTATGATTTGAACACAAACATTCGCTATCAATGGAACACGCAGGTTCTCACACATGACACAGGCATGAAGCACAGCATCTATAATATTACAGATGTGAAAAGGACCCTTATTAGCTGGGAAATCAAAGGTAAATATGTGAAGCGGCGCCAGGTATGGTGGCTCACATATATACCCCCCGAACCTGGTAGGTGAGTAGGGTGATGGCTGTGAATTTGGAGCCAGGCTGGCTCCAGACCAGAGTGAGTTCCAGACCAGCCTAGTCTATAGAGGGACACTGTATCCAAAACACAAAACAAAACAAAAGAAGACAAGGAAGGAGAAGAGGAGTCAAGAGAGTAGACAGGGCTCTGGAATTCACAAGGAGAAAATGGCAAATCAAGAGATGAGATGGACCTCACATGGACCTCTCATTTCCCATGTGAGATGCAGGCAACAGAATCTGAGGGCTTTTAAAGATGCCAGGAACCTCAGTTTTCATGACTTGGATGGGTGGGGTGTTGAATTTGCACGATGTCTTTGGAACCCCAAAAGCAGACATAAGTACAACACAGCCTTCTTCATAAACACCAACGCATCTGCTGGATTGGGATCTGAGTTTGAGGACAATCTCTGTTTCTTTCCTTTATACTATTTCTACCTGTTATTATTTGTGTGTGTGTGTGTGTGTGTGTGTGTGTGTGTAAATATGTGTGTGTTTGGTGTATGTGTCTGGGTACAAATCCCACATCTTGCTTGTGGAGATGAGAGGACAATTTACAGGAATTCAGGCCTATTTGCTTGTGTGGCAAGCCCCCTTGCCCAGTCAGCCAGCCCCTTCCAGCCCCAGTCTCTGTTTTCTACATGAGGATTGCTCGATATTCAACGCAGTGCCTGACACATAGTGTGTATTCTGAAAACAACTGCAAAATGATTAAAGGAGAGGCCAGAAGAATTGGCTGGGGGACTGAGCTATGGAGGGAGTGATTGGCTTAGGCTCCCATCCAGACCAAGGCTGAGAAGCAAAGTGCTGTTGTCACACCACCTTTAACTGACTTCCAGTTCACACCGAGCCCTCATTAAACATCTGCTCAGTGTCTGACACTGAGTAAATGTTGCTGGGGGCTATTGAAAAAAAAAGGAAAAAAAAAGGGGGGTGGATTCTGTTATGTGTCTTCCCTGAGTGTTTGAGATGTAGACAGGTGACATTTGTCACACAGGAAACAACACAGACAAAGTCTCGAGAACAAAGAAGCCAGTGAAGGAGGAGGAATGACGAAGAACATTCTAGAGGTTGAGTGCATTGCTTCCTAATACCAGGTGTTTAAAGTGCTCACCTGGAGTGTTTGAATTAATGTTCAGCTCTAGGAAGCCCTCTCAAGGTTTGCCCCCTGTGACTTTGAAGGTTGGAGCAAAGAGGGGTATGTTAGCCCTTCAGAGCATGACGGGAGGAAGGAGGGGGGCAGGCTGCCCTGGTTGAAAGCAAGCCCTGGCTGAGAGGCTGTGGTAGGCTGGCCAGCCGGCTGCTGGCTGGCTGGCATGCTGCTCTGTCGCCTCATTACCGAGCAACTCAGATGAGTTTCTGCCTGCTCAACGTTCCCTTTGGTTCCCTTTGGAAAGAGTCAGGGGGAAATGAGGGAGGGTGGTAGTTGGCGGGGGTGGGGGGGTGGACATGCTTTTAGATAAGGAAGCAGATCTTGTTGCCTCTGCGGCAGTTCTTGGCCGGTCCCTGCCCAGGATTTCCCTGGGCTGCCCGAATGAACATCGTAGGAGATGAGAGGTCACACACGGGTGGCAGAAAACTCCGGAATCTCCAAGGCAACGGTGGTGACTGAAGGAAGAAAAGAGCTGTCTGGGAAATCAGTGGAGATCTCTAGTCCGGGTTGACAATCGGGACTCACCAGGGATGGGGGAGGACGGTGTGTATGATTGTGAAGTCTCCCAGACTCATCTACTCGGCCAGTACACGCAAAGGACTTTGGGAAGGCCGGAAGGGTTTGTGATGGGCTGGGAATAGGTTGTAGAACAGGAACACAAAGCCCCAGGGAATTACCCTTTCCTCTTCCTTCAGAGGAAGTTAAACTTTCAAGTGTTGGCTGCTGTTTCTTCTCTGCCTCCTCCTCCTAATCTGTTTTTATTACTCTCAAGCAGTAGTCCTTAGCTGTGGGGGTCCTGCCCTTTCCAGGGAGGAGGTGGTGAAGTGTGCCTGCGGTGTTTCTTCACAGCTGGGAAATACTGTTGGTGTCTAGTGGGAAGCAGCCAGAGATGTTTCTGAACTTGTACTGTGCCAAGGATAGCATTAGTATTAGTTATAGCATCTAGCCCCCATTAACAGCAGCACTGAGGCAGGGGAGCACGCCCACTCAGTTTGCATAGCTTTAGCACAGTTGTTCCTTACCTCCTCTGTCTCTCAGGGGTCCACCCCAGCTTCTCTGCATGAAGAAGCTTCTGTGCTATCCCTGCTTTGAAAGAACAACTGGTTCCGTAATAAAGGACAGTGAGCCATCTGAGGAGACATGTAGAAAAGAATACAAACGACAGGCTGGAGAAGTTAGTTGGTAGGGTGCTTGCCTAGCATTCACTGGGGGGTGGGGGAGGGAGCTGTGGGCTCTACTTCCACACTGTTCATCACACTGGGTGTGGTGGTACACACAGGATTTCAGCTTGGAAAACAGAGGCATCTGATCTGCCACATAGAGAGTTCAAGATCAGCCTGGGCTACAAGAATTCTGTCTCAAACCAACCAACCAACCAACCAAACAAACAAACAAACAAACAACCAAAACATACCTTTTATACATTTTAACAGTAACTCAGTTTGTCCTACTCCGACTCTTATTTTGAAAGAGTTCTCTTAGGTTATCCCAGTCTTAACTACCTTTCAAAGTAAAAGACCCTACTTCTATGTCATTCTACTGTTTTCTCCAGTGTTCACTGGCTGCTCCATGCTGTGTACCTATCCAAGATATATTCCACCATATTTGAGAGAGGCTTAAAGCCTCAGGGGACCCTTAAAAAATAGAGCCCTGGGGTACAAATTGTGCTGGGGCCTCTAGGGAGTAAGCTGGATCTGATGCTGACAGTAGGACCTGGGCAAGTATACATTGAATGCAGCCTATGCCATCTTCCTCTAGCTGTTGGTTAGCGGCTAGAGCAAAGTGAGAGCAGAGGGGCAAAGCTGTCTGGCTCAGCCTCTGGGTTCCTCACTGCTTTTCCAAATCTCCACTCCCAACCCGAGTCCATGGAATTCCTGCTAAATAAATGTTTCCTGGCTTAGTGATAAAAAAAAAAAAGAAAAAAGAAAAGAAAAAACTCCTTAAACAAAAACATTTTTGTCATATTTGTCTTCGTTGTGTCCCCTTCTCCGTCTGTCAAGTGCGGGTATTCTTTCAGGTAACGCTATTTAGTTTGTAGCTCATTATTTTCAAGTGTCACTTTGCCTGTTTTCTCCTGAAATTAAAGCAGTGTGTTCCTCTCAACGTTGCTGAGAGATGTTGGTTTTCAGTCTTTCTGCAATCTCTCAGATTCCTGAGGCGAATTACGGCTCAGCAAAAATGACTAACACTAACTGGTTGCCATCTGCACGTCGGAAATTGTGCTTCTGCTTTTGTGTGTTTGCTTTCTGGTTTCTGAAACGAGGCTATTCCATTGATCTGAAAAGAGAGATAGAGGACCTGAAAAATTAGTGGACTGAAGTCACACAAAGGGACCCGCTGCCTGTTGTAGGCTTCCCATTGGTTCTCGGTACAACACTGTACCTGTGGAAGCTGAGGTGCTACAAAAACTGGTTACGCAGTTCTAAGGCCCCTGTGGGGCACTGCTGGAATGAAGCAAGGCGATTAGGTCACTGGGGGAATGCCCTTGAGGGGCACTGGGCAGTGCTGGTCTTTTCTTGTCCCTGTCACATCTTGTCCATGAGGTAAGCACTTCCTGGGTGCCTTGATGAGTACGTCACCTCAGGCTCACAAGAGGGACAACAACCTCCAACTGCAATCTCCACAATCACAAGGCGAGATAAATATGTCCTCCTTAACTTGGCTATCTCATCTGTTTTGCTATGGTAACAGTCAACTAACACGATAGATAAGTGTCCTTTTTCTATCTTGATTCCAATTGTATATTTAGCTGCCTGTGAATGATAGTTTTTAAAGGATGCATTATATTAGTCAAAAAGCAGAGAGCAGCCCAGCTCGGTCAGATAGAGGCGTGATAATACAGGGGTGTAGCTACAGCAAACAAGAAAGAACTGAGCAGCTGTATTGAAGATGAGCTAAGCCTGGAGGGTGCAGAAGATGAGGTAGCTCAGAAAGAACAGAAGACTAATTAGCCCGAGTGTACAGCAGGTGATCGAGCCCAGAGATTAGAAGCAGTTCCACCCCTTTTGGGGGGCAGGAATGATAGGAATCGGTGATTTTTTTTCCAGAGGTCAGAGGGCAGGAGCAGCAGCGAGAGTCCTGGTGGCACTAATCTGGGAGAGAGAGAGAGAGAGGGAGAGGAGAGGAGAGAGGAGGAGAGGGCACCTCTTTATTCTTCGAACTTTGTCTTTTACAAGGACCTCCCTTTGCTTAATAAAGCCATTCAGAAGCTAGGAAGCTTCACATACGAGAAGTGTAGTTTCCTGTAACACAGAAGGAAACAGAATGGTGGGAGATGGGTGTCAGAGCAAAGAGGCAACTATCCAAGGAGGCACCACAGCTAAGCTGTCCTGTACTTCTCCAACTGAGTGACAGCAGGGAACAGACCAGCTCACTTCTGCATCACTCAGGGCTTCATTTTAAATAAAGTAACGGCCATTTCTTGTGCCGCAGCCTTGTGGCTAAGATGAGAAAGAGATGGATGGGGGAAGGATGTTTTTTTTAAAACATAAAAAAAAGGGACCCTGATCAAATGAAGATTTTTAGCTTCTTAAACTTTTAATATCAGAATTCTGTAAAATTCTATAAATTAGAATCCAACCCAAGGGTTTTCAGGGCTGGATGGTATAGTATGGGGCAGAAGACACCGGAAAGCTCTATACTTCTCTGGAGACAAAGCAAGGACCTTACAATGAGAGATTCAATCTTATTTGAAGTGTTCAATTTCTTTCCCAATGTGTCCTGTTACCTCCTCTCCCAACACTCAAAACCAATCCCTTTCTCTTTGTCATATCTCACACACACCCTCTCTCCCAATTCTCTCACTCACCTAATATCTCACTTATACAACATAGTCTCTCTCTTACACACACACACACACACACACACACACACACACACACGTATGTTTTTACACACACATACACAGTCAACCCTCATTTTCATTCTCTCTCCATTCATGTACTCATTCATTCATGTACACACACACAAACACACACACACACACACACACACACACACAGAGAGAGAGACAGAGAGAGAGAGAGAGAGATTGAGAGAGAGACTCCCACATGCATGCATGTTCTATTTTAATCCCAATAGGTGTTAGATCCTGTGGCATTTTTTGCACATGAATTCTTTTACTGACACCTTGAGCTGCCCTCCTTCCCTCTTGGGGAAATCTAAATCAAAGCTTCTGAGGACGGCTCTTCCAAGCCCCCTGACTGTAACTCAAGCTCTCATTCTGTCTGCCCCAGAGAGACACAGACAGTCTGACCCGCCAGTGAGGTTACCCGAAGTGCGAGCTCGCCGAGGATGTGTGCGCTCTTGTCCAAGAACAATAATCTCCTTCCTGACCCCAGCTCACGATAAAGATGGAAATAATCCATTAGCACTTGAGCAGACATGCTCAGGACATCTGAGGCAACCGGGGGCATCTCACACTCACCTTTGCTCCTACAGAAGGAATCTGCAAGGCTGTTTTCCTCAGGGTCCTCAATTGAAAATCACCAGAGATAGATGCTCTGTCTTCTAGGAAGACAGGAGATACTGCTGGGAAAAAAAAAATAGAAAGAAAGAGACTGAGGCAGCTTTTGAGATTCCTCACTGGGGCTGAATATGGTAATTTACCAGGCTATATCTCAGTGCAAACTGAGACCACTGCATATTTAAGGAGGGCGTACCATTGGCTGATTGATCTTAAGTGTGAGGATATGATTGTGAGTGAAAAGGAGGAAAAAAGTCCCATGTTTGGTAGTTAGTTTTTACTGTTAAATAGGTGCAATCTAAAGTCACTCAGAAATATTTTCTTAATGAGGAGTTATCTAGATCAGCTTGGTCTGTGGACATGTCCATGGGGAATCATTTGATTGCTAAAAGATGTAGGAAGATTCAGTCTACTGTGGTTCTCACCAGTCCTTAGGCTGGTAATGGGGTAAGGAGAGTAAGGAGAATTAGCAAGCAGGCAGCATGGGGCACATCTGTTTCTCTCTGCTTTTCTACTGTGAAATTTGTGTGGTTAGCTATTTGACTATTCCTGCCTTGACCTCCCAGAAAGGGTGGACTGTGACCCAGAATTGTAAACCAAATAAACCTTTTCTCTCTTATGTTGCTTTTGGTGAGGATATTCTATCACAGCAAAAGAAATGAACAAAAGAAAAAAAAAAGACAGCATTTGTGGAAGATAAAGAAAAGACAACTGAAAAGATAAATTGTTTCATCTGCTTGATATTTCATGAGGTACAAAGCAATAGTACTAGAGCAGAGATTGGGGTAGGTAGGGAACCCTAAAAGTATTGCATATATCATTTAAAGTAATTTCTGGCTTCATTAAAGGAGTGAAGTGAAGCTCTAAGCAGAATGTGACTCTCTGGGGAAATGGCCTATGCCTTAGGAGAAAAACGGTGGTGCTGATAGAAGACATTGGCTCATATGCCCTGAGCAAGACTCTGTGCTGCATCAGCCAGCTGGCTGAGTTCAAGTCCTCAAGACTGTTAGCACATTTTTCTCTGACAGCTGTCTGTAGACGGCAGTCATCCATCTGGGCTTGAACAGCTTATAAGCCTGTGGACTGGTCAAGTAGGGTGGCTTGCTTCCCTTCCTTCTCTGCAACCCCTCTCCTTACAGTCTTAAGGGTGTACACAGCAACAGACTTAAAAAGCATGATCAGCACAAACAGAACATGTGGTTAACTACAGGCTAGAATTTAAAAGTCATATGTGTATGTGTGTATGTGTGTGTGTGTGTGTGTGTGTGTGTGTGTGTGTGTGTGTGTGTGT
>OU015753.1:14040055-14077154 GCA_907169655.1 Acomys percivali
CACACACACACACACACACACACACACACACACACACACACACACACAAAATCTTAGAAACAAAAAAAAATCTCTAAGTAGACTTTCTGTCATGGCTGGCCAGGAAGATCAGATGGGAAGTTTACCTTGTGTACAAGAAATTTGAAAATGATCATGCAGGCAGGTCAAGCCTTACCTCATGTCAGCTGACACTGTCCGTTACAGCTATACTCCATGTCCAGGGTGCTCTGATAATGAATGACCTTGGGGTGTGCAACGGCGACAGAAAGGTAAGATCTCGGAATGTGATTGCAGTATAACCTTGGACTTTATATCTCTCAGACTTTAAATAAGAGATGAGCCCATTACATGAGCCTGGAGAGTTCCCAGCACAAAAAGAAACCTTTCACACATAGGTCTACATCCCTTCCCATACCACCTCACAGTTTTTATGAGATGCCTTTGTAGGCATCGCCACTCACCTCCTCACACTCAATCCCTTAACCTGGGCAGGTCAGGAACACTGCATTTTCCCCTCATTATGTCATTGTCATCGCTGATGACACCAGTAACTCCCGATGCTTCCAGAAACAGGCTCATTCCCTTGGCATCCTGCCCTCCCAAATTGTCTCCCATTCCAAGTACAGAAGACCTGGTCTCTCCCAACATCAGTCACTACTCTTCTGGGCTCTTCTCTTAGTCTCTGCTTAGTAGCCTTCTGTATGTGAGCTTCCTTTACCTGGATGCTGAGATCACCAAAACCTATGTTAACAATAATTGTACTTTAAAAATTATCTATTTATATTTGAGTTAACAAACAGAAATTTTTTTGCTTTGTTTTATGGTAGTGGTAGTATTCATTTGTTTTCTTATCAACATGGGCAAACGCTTGACAAGAAGCAAGTTGAGGAAGAAGGCTTTGGAAGGCAGCTTCGTCCCTAGTGGTAAGAGATGGCAGCACAGCTAGTTCACATCTCAGCCTGCCAGGAAGCAGAGAGCTCAGGCTAGAAGCAGAGTGGGTCTAGAACCAGAATCTCTGCCCCTACAGGCCTAAGCCTACCAGCTAGACCCCATGGCTACTCCCCCAAAATAGTATCATCCCTTGTTCAAACACAGGAGCCTACAGGGGATAGTTCACACTCAAGCCATAACAGCATTCCATATAACATGGATCCCAAAGATTGGTTTCTGGTTTATTTTGCACTACTGGGTTCTAGGCACTATTCCGAGCACCCAATATATTTTCACTTTTGTACTTCTCAGAAGAAAGCCAAAAAGGCAGGTCTTCTCATCTGCATTTTGAGGAAGCAGCCAGAAGAGAGGAAATGGCTAT
This sequence comes from Acomys percivali, assembly GCA_907169655.1. Lineage (NCBI taxonomy): Eukaryota > Metazoa > Chordata > Mammalia > Rodentia > Muridae > Acomys > Acomys percivali. The sequence continues at coordinate 14,041,368 of OU015753.1, forward strand.
CTGAAGCCATACAGTTAGATTGGAACAGAGAGCCAAGTCTAGGACCCAGACCTCTGTGTGCACGTGGGCCCACAGAAGACAGTCCCTTGAAAAGTCCTGAAATGCCATGAAGGCCACCAACTTACTACCAGATATAAAACACAATCTAGTAGCTTTAGTTTTAATTAGTTTATTTATTGTTCTCCTTCCACCATGCTGTCATGCTTGACGATAAGCACCGTTACCCGATGGGTCATCTTATTGGCCTGACAGCATTACTATATTTTAATTGGCCAGTGAGACAGCTCGGCAGTGGGTAAAGGTGCTTGCCATGCAAACCTGATGATCTGACTCCAACCCTCCAGCTTCCAAGTCTCCCTCTAGTCCCGCCTCTGCCTGGACAGATGTGTGGCTGCTGTGCTCGGATCTAATTAGTTGGCCATTTGGATGCAAGACATCCAAAGCGATTAAATACTTCAGTAGAACAAAAGAAAATTATGAAACATTTATTTTTTTATTTTTATTTTATAGGTGCCAGCCTCATTGTAAGTGGTTGAAGAAATATCAAAGGGTCCAAGAAAGTAAAACTTAAGTGTAGTTTAAGGAATCGGAACTAGTCTCTATTGGAGTGTGGGAATCAATGCCCTGTTATTTTCACCCTCTTGTTCCCTTCTTACAACCCCCCTTTGCTCTATGTTGTGTGTGTGTGCTGTACAGTTTTAACTGTACAATCTTGCTTCAGTTCTACCTCTTAAAGGCAATTTTTTTATCAACCACAAATCTTCATTTCATCGGCTCATCTCTTAAAACACCCTCTGAGGATGGGGGAAGAGAGTCCAGTGTGCAAAGTACTTGCCAGAGCTGGGAAAGCAGAGAAAGATGGATTCCCAGGGCTCACTGGGCAGCCGGCTAGCTTCCTCAGGGAGTTCCAGGCCAGTATGTGTCAAAAACCAATGTGGATGGTATCTGAGGAACAACACCTGAGGTTGGTGTCTGGTGTCTACACACACATGTACTCATACCCACACACACGTGCACTGACACCAACACACACACGTGAAAAGGGAAAACAGCACACTTTTGGATGGCTGAATCACGATTTTTTTTAAACCTTTGCTCATCTGTTGGATGTCTAGTTTATTTCCTATGTTTATACCCGAATAGTAAACATTTTTCTACATAAGTTTCTGCCTGTGCTCTTTTTAATTCCTTTTTTTCATCCGTATAAATATTTTTGTTATAAATTACATTGAAGGAGATCTAAGTTTTATTTTCTTAGGAGAGCCACGCCAGGAGGGTTTTTTTTTTAAGAAGAAGAAGTTTCTGCATATTATGAAATCATTTTTCCACATAATTTGTACCAGTGTGCACTTCTCAGAGACCAACAGTGTCTGGTATGGTGTTCCTTTGCCAAAATGAGCCATTTCAACCTTTAAAAACTTAGTTTATTTGGTAAATAAGAAAGAGTCTCACTGAGAAATTTGATTTTCTAGAAATTACTGGTAAGGTTTATATATTTATTTGTGTCAAATACCTCTTATATTTTCTACGTAACCTTTACTTTTTATTTAATGTTTATTTATATGTGTTCTGAGTTTAGATTTTTGCTGGGGTTTTTTCCATTGAGATTCTGAGTGTTTTCTCAATGTCAATATATATACTTCCTTGCTTTACTTTGTTGATTACTTTTTACATTTATTTTGTGTGTGTGTGTGTGTGTGTGTGTGTGTGTGTGTGTGTGAGCATACACTAGGCATGCATGCCAGTATACACATGGAGGCTGGTGGACAGCTGTGAGGATTGGTTCTTCCATTCTACCATGTGGGTCCTTGAGATTGAATTCAGGTCATCTAACTTGGCAACAAACACCTTTACCCTCTGAGTACCTAGCTGACATTTTATCTGTTATTCTTAAATACATGTTTCTAGATTTTAAAAAATGCCCACTGATAGCCTTTTATAGTGAACTATCATGACTTGGTTAAATGTACAACCAATAAAGGTATTTCTGAGTATGAATAATTCGATTTTCTCAATCCTTGAAGGATTTTTTTATTCTCTATCATATTTTGTATAATTTTCATGGATAACATGTATGACCAAACCTTTCCAAAATATTAACAAGGATTTTCTTTCTATGTTATTTTATGTTCCCTGCATTAGATCTACTTCTTCTGGGGGTAAATTCTTATGAAGTTTCTTTTCTCTGGATTTTATACTGGTTGTTCACCTCTCTAATGATCAATATTTAATATAGATTAAGAGTTCTGTGTGTTGGGATGGGATTTGTGATGAGGTTGCCTTTTCTTCCATGGGGGGTTAGCTATTTTACTGAAAGGTGCTGGAACATTAAGTTTTGCTACATGGGACAGATGGTATCTGAATACAATATTTAAATTAAAGTCACTTTCCACCACATGCCTGTCCTTACAGTTTCCACTCATCTGTTGGTTTTATTTTTAAAACAGCATCATGCAGCCCAAACTGGCCTCAAACTTGCCACGGTCGTAAGCTTCTGACCCTCTCCATATTTGGTGACTACAGGTGGAGAGCATCATACTCACTATGCAGAGCACTAGGGTCCAAATCCAGGGCTTCGCAAATGTGAGATAAGCACTCCACCAACTGAGATACATCTCCAGCTCCTCAATTCATCTTTTTCCTCCCCATCCCTTAATCAGACTTGATATTTACAAGTTACAAGACTCCATAAGGTTTTCCAATGCCAGCAGGCACCCTTCTCTTCTGCTGCCTGGGCGCACAATAGGGTGGAATGTTCTTAATAGGTTATTAATTATTAATTAATTAAAAATAATTAACAAGGAGCACACAGCAGGCGCTCCTGATCCATGGCTTCTTGGCCTCCGTGCTGAATCCATGCCTCCCATTTCTGTGAATTTAAGCTTCTTTTACACAGTTAGTGAGTGAGTCATCTCAAACACATACAAATAAGTTTCACATTTTTTTTCCTAGAGTGAGTGACTCGTATTCTGCAGGTGCAGGCACCATTCATTAGGCAATGGTGAGATGTCCATGAGTTTATGGAAAATAATGTGTCCATGGTTAGAACTGGTCCTTCTGTTGGTCAGTCTCGGGCTTGACAATAAAGTCTATACCAAACTCCAAAGATTTGGGTAGGATTGAGTTTTTACTCCACAAGCTATACCTTGATATCATTTTAACCTACTTGTTTACTGGTTTTCTCTTTCCCTTCTCTCTTTCTCTCTTCCTTGCTTCTTTTCTCTGACCTCTCCATCTTATTTTCAGCATAATCCACAATCTTCAATACCCATCCTCTCCTCTGCTTGTTCTTTGGTCTTTTCTGAGCACCACCCCCCCGCCCCCGCGTCAGTTTGCTGTTGTTGCTGCCATGATAAATGTCAGAGAGAAAAACTTAAAAGGAAGAAAGTTTTATTTGAGGTAATTATTTTAGAGGTGTGGTTCATGGTCAGAGGGCTCCATTGCTGTGGGTCTTTGGTGGGGCAGAGCACAGCAGCAGTGCACCTCCCTCACTTGGATAACCCTCCCTGGAAACGCCTTCACAGACACTTCCAGAAGTGTGCTTTACAAATCTCCTAGGTGGTTCTTAGTGCAGCCATGTTGACAATCAAGGCTGGCACACCTCCTCTCTCCTTCTGTTTAGTGTGTGCAATTGCACTCAGAAGTTGTGTGCACCTTGATTTGGGTATGAACTTAGCAATTGGAGCTTTGATCATGTATGTTATTAAGCCTCTTGGTATTTTCCCATTGTGTTTTTTAAATTGCTTTCCTATTCACCTTTTATAGGTGTTCATATCAGTTTCTACAGAGAAAGCCAAGTTCACTGATCTAACTCAGAAAGTCATCACCAAATACCTAGTTTCACTGTTCTTCCAGACCACCAGAAACACACTGATCATGTGCAAAGTTCAGTTTTCTAAAGTGCTCATCAGGGAGACTGGGTAGTCTTGCTAACTTTTCATAGTATGATAAAATACTCAGAGAGATACAGCTTAAGGAAGGAAGCACTTATTTTAGCTCACAGTTTGAAGGCACAGTCTATTATGGTGAGGAAATCAAACCATCAAGAGCTTGAAGCAGCTTGTCATATGGCATCAGGAAGGGGGGAGCAATGAGTGCTGGAACTCGGCTCACTTTCTCCCTTTTCATAAAGGATCCTAGCCCAAGGAATGATGCAGCTCACTATGGGCAGGTGTTCCCACCTCTGTTATCCCAACCAAGGTAACAACCAACAGGCATATCTCCTATGGTTGAGGCTTCATCAGGCTGACAACTGAGAGTAACTGCCCTGCCATCCAAAAAGTAATTTTTCTTGTTAAGAAGGTAGCCTTATTTCATTCCTGCCAGTGTGATAAAATACCCTGACAAAAATCCAGTTTATGGGAGAAATGGGCTTATTTCACCTTGCAATTCCAGATTATGGTCTACCATTGTAGAGGAACCTAGGCAAAACAAAACAAAAAACAAAAAAACCCTCAATACAGCTGGTCACATCGCATTCACATCCAAGAATCGAGAAAAAGGAACATGTGCACCTTTACTTATTTGCTTGTGCTCAGCTTAGTTTCTCCCTTCTTATAAAGTTCAGGACACCCTGTCTAGGGAATGGCACCGCCCATGGTGGGCAGTACATTTTCCCATCAATTGGATGGGTTAGGACAACCCCCCTCCCCCACAGACGTACTCACGAGACAACCCCCATGTAGACATCCCTCATTGAGACTGTCTTCCCATGTGATTCGAGGTTGTATGAAATTGACAACTTAAGCTAGCCATCGCAGAGTGTATGTGGAAAGCCCTGCTGTCAGTTTAGGTGGCTCCAAGGGGAAAGTTAGAAGTAGTTGTTGTCACACCCGTTTGATCTTCCCAGGAAGTCAAGGGAATTCGGTGATAATTATCTTGAAGATCTTCATCTGGACCACATATAGAGAAGTGCAGTGCTTGAGCTGAGGTGGACAAAGAAGTTGAAGTAACAGTTATTGTTGCCAGCATAGGATTTTTTTTTGTTCTTTTTAATGAATTATTACTGAATTTGGACTTTGCACCTTAAAAAGAAATCTTTCCTCAATCAGAATTGGAGAATAATCTTATCTTTTGTTGCTTTAATCTGTTCATATTTCAATCATTACTTTCCCCAAATATTGATGGTCTCTATTGTGTTTGACATGAAAATATTACAGGGTGGCCATGAGTGCTGGGTTTTCTTTACCAACGCTGAGACGTGCCTAATACAGCCAAGCTAGTCCCCAAGTGTCGTGATCTGCCTTTTGGTCTCTCAACCTCACTGAGTGCTTCTTTTTGGATTTACAAGATGTCTCAGTGAGTTTCTGCCAAGCCTGGAAACCCGAATTGATAGTTAGGACCTACATGATGGAAGGAGAGAACAGACTTCCACAGGTTGTCCTCTGACCTCCATGCCTCCTCACCTGAAATAAAACAGTTATAAAAGTTAAAAGGAAAAAAAAAAAAGCTCCTTGCAAACCATAATGTAGTGAAATATTCACCCCCTTTATATTCTAAGGTCAACAGTAATAAATAAGTTAAGGAGAGCCAATGATACTGCAAATCTCAAGAAACTGCAATCTGTTTTCCATTCTTTTTGTAGCAAAGTAAGTTCATTTAGCCTCATTAACATTCAGAAAGTGGTACAGAAAAATCGGGAAGGAAACAAGGTTTAAAATCAATGATCTTCCCCTGGACTGGTTGTGTGGTACAGCCCCTTGCTCCCTTCTCAGACAACAACTATATATCCAGGGCTGTGTGTACGAGGATGATATATCTGTCACCACTTTCAATTGCTTAGAATAAAAGGTAACAATTGCATGGCACCACGTCTGTTCATTAGTGGGTTGGGGGGAAGTGACTGAGATAAAAGACCTTGATTTTATTCTACTGAAATCTGTTCCGATAAGATGGCTCCATGGATAATTTCAAGTACATCAATCCTAGGGAACAGTATTCTTTTGGATAGTCTTTGAGCATGGTTATTGATGAGTAATCACCCTCCTTTTTCTTTTTCTGTCCCCGGTTTGAGATACCATTAAGTTGTAGCCAAAGGAACCTTCTAGTACGACTGTTGCCAATGGTTTAGCAGTTACTACTTTTACTACTGCTAATACTGGCTCTGTAAATGAAGATGATGATGTTGGTGGTGATGGTGGTGATGATGATGATATTGGTATAACTATGAATAGACTAGATATTTCTACTGCTGCTACTAATATGGAGTACGGTGGCAATGCTGTTACTGCTGTTACTAATGTTGTAGCTAGAACCACTGATGCTTCTCTTACTACTGATGCTGATACTGGATGATGACAATCACTACTCTTACTATTGCTCCAATGTGGTAAAACTGCTCCTTCTATCTGTAGTCTGCTACTACCAATGTTGCTATTAATACGGTAATTACTTTTGCTTCTAATTCTGCTATTGCTGCCGCCGCCGCCACCACTTCTCATTGTACTGGTGCTGGTTGTAGGTAATGTGCGCAAACTATCTGTGTTTGGAGTATTTATCATCAAAATAATATTAGGGAGAAGTCACTGTGTTTGGTATATTTCACAGGCAAGGGGCCAGTCACTCACGAGTCCACTATCAAGAGGCAGAATTAGAATTTAATTTTTAGTTTGTTGATGGCCATACTTTGTGTGAACTAAGTGCTAGTTCAAAACAGATGGTTTTATTTTTGTTATTCTGTTTGTCATTCCAGGGTCAGTTTTTGCATGGCAACCCATGGTACCTGTCATCTTATGCTAGTGGTGGTTATGCCCAGATTGAGTTTAGCTTATGGTTTGCATATGGAATGTGGTTCTCCACAGGCCCAGGTATTGGGAATGTGGCTTTCAGAGTAAGATGGGTTAAGGAAGTCATTGGAGCATGAAGGCTCCAACCAGATCAATGGTTGAGTGCCTTGAGGGATTCCTAACATAGCCACATCATAAGGAGGTGGTAAAGAGAGATGAGAGTTAGCTGGAGAAAGTCATCCATGGGGATTTGCCCTTGAAAGGCTATCATGGCCCTAACTGGTCCTGTTCCTACCTCTCTGTCTTCTGGCCCACCTTGACATAAACTGTTCTGCTTTGTGACACCATCCCCCCTTCCTTAATGAACTGAGTCAACTGGAACTGTGAAGGAAGACAAACCCTTCTCCTTACATTGTTTGTGTCAAGCATTTCGTCATTGTATTAGTCAGGGTCCTCTATAGGAACATAACCAATAGAACAAATATATGTTACAAAGGGTATTTATTGGATTGGTTTAGGTGAGTTGGGCTGTGTAGTCCAGCAGTGGCCATCTGCATGGTTGAGAGGCCAAGAACTCAGTCCATTATACTAGATGCCCCAGCTTTCTCTGTCTGGTGTTGAAAATCTGTAGGAGTCCTGGAGAGCTGTTGATCTTTAGCTCAAGTTGGACATCCAAAGTAGCTTGGTTAAGGACAATACAGGCGGTAAAATTTAAACCCCTACCCAGATCTAGCCCATGGACAGGACAGTCTCCACACTTGAGTGGAGAGAGGGATATGACTTTCTCATGTACTCTGGTGCCTCACATTCGACTATGTCCCCTGGAGGGGGAGAACTAGTGGCACTCAGAGGAAGGACAGCAGGTCACCGAGAAGAGACTTGATACCCTATGAGCATATACATGGGGAGGTAATCCCTCTCAGGAACAGTCATAGGGGAGGGGAATAAGGGGGAAATGGGAGGGAGGGGACAATGGGAAGATACAAGGGATGCGATAACCATAGAGATGTAACAAGAATAAATTAATAAAAAAAAGTAGCTTGGTTCTGACTTAGTGAAGAATAGCAACCACAGCATTGGTAGAAATTGGATTGATGCACACACAGCAAGGAGTGAAAGCAGGCAATAGCAGCCCAGCTTTTCCCATGGACCACTTTGTGTCTGGAACCATGATGGAAGGTGCCATCTACTCTATGGCAGGCCCTTCTACCTTCAGTTAATCCTTCCCACTCACAGGTATGTCTCTTAACAGCCCCCAAATCCAGGCAAATCAATAACCAACATTAGCCACCATAGTCCCAGTCACATAAAATCTAAAGTATTCCATCTTTCCCCTCGGTTCCTACCTCATCTGTTAAGCTTCCACAGACCTCCTTATATGTAGAAATTCAGAGCATCAGGATGCTCTGGGAAGGGTGGGAGTCTGAAACACAGATCTCTGTTTCTGGTACTTGCCCTAAACTAACTGGTTTGATATAAGAATCAGTATTTGTACTACTCCTTTAAAAAGGGACTTGTTATCCTCTTTTTGCCATAATGAATAAAGCATATATTAGCTGGCTTGGTGTGTATACAGCAGTAGAAGACTGTACAGTACAGTTATTTATTTCACATTAAGATCCTGCTTTCCAACTGGCACAGGACCTATGGTATAGAGGATGAAAGTGACATAGGATAGTCTTCAGTTGACCCAAGCTTCACCTGCAGAGCTCGTGGGCCATGTGATGGATGGTCTTCACATGACTATCATTTTCCCACAATTGACAGCAGAAATTTTCTAGATCATTTTAATTTTCTCCCCAGTTTTACTTTGATGACCAAATGCACTACTGAGTTGTCCAGTTCCTCTTCGTGGAATTCCACGCTTAGGTGGGCTGTCTGTCATCTGCTTTCACTTTGGGTAGAACTGTGTTGGGATAGAAAGCGAGACCTATACAAGTTCCAGGAAGAATGCCGAAGATCTTCACTGTCATGCCCATCTTCCCTTCTCGAGGTAAAAGCATCATCTGTTTGATGCCAGAGAGTTGAGTCTGTGGTCAAGAGCACTGGCTAACCTTCCAAAAGAGCCAGGTTCAACTCCCAGCACTTACATGGCAGCTTCTGATCATTGGGCACCAGGCATGCAGGTACCCAGACATACATGCAGGTAAAACACTCATACACATAAGATAATAAAATAAAATAATTTAAAATAGAGATCTTACAGCTAAGATATGGTTATACATTTAGACTTTCTTGTTGACCTTGAGTGACATTTTTATAGGGAATGCTAAAAGAGACACAACAACATTTAAAATAATATTCCATGAAAAAGCCACTTAAGAAAAATGTCCCTTATATGAGTTGACATCTCAGCCTTCTCCTCAAATGCTTCAATGTGGGAGAGTCTAGCTTTTAAAATAAACATAGACCTGAAACTCAAGGATATGCATGTAGCAGAGAGTCACAAAAAAAATGTTTGGGTTTTCTCTTTACTCCTCTGAATTAATTTCACAGATGAGCGATCTGAATTTTGTGTGTAGTCCTGACATTGTCTTACAAATACTTTTAGTGCTGATAGATAAAACTGGCCGAGCACTTTAGTGATCGTTTTTTCCCAAATCTGCTGATGTATAGGCTCAGGCACCTACTAAGCATTTCCCTTCTCTGTTCCATTCTCTGGATATACTTAGCTTCTGCTTCTCAAGAACAAAACAGCCCTGTGTCCCCTGTGTGGGCAGCTGGGATGGGCTCGCTTCTCATTTCTTTCTCAGTGTCATGCTCACAGCTCCCTCACTTCTGAGTTACAGCCCTGCCCCTCCACGGAGCTGTAAATCACAGGTGGGAAGTTAAAAGATCATAAGGAAAACACAAGACACAGCTCCCCTGCCCCAGCTTCCAATTTGTCTTGTGCTTTATTGAGAGGCAGCATCTTAGAAACTCTGTGAAGATGTTGCTGGGGCTCCGGGAGGGGCTGTGGGATGCTGAAAGGCCTGCCTGCCAGGAAATAGACCAGAGACTTGAGTGCACTATGGCTTAGCAGTGTTGGCAGCTCCAAATGGGAGGCCTTTCTGAAGGTCCTCCCTATTTCAACAGGTAAGAAGTTGGTTTTCAGAGACACTTGGAGTAAAGAAACGCTTAGGGGTCTCAGCAGACGTCTCACCAAGTCGTGGTCTTACAATGGCGACTTTCCAAGTTGCACTTAGACATGGCCCATTATGAAAACTCAAGTTTCTTCCAAACATCTTAAATGAAAGCCATGTTAGCTAGTCCTCGGTAGTAGTACTTACAATACTAAGAAAAAGGAAAGCAAACAAAGAAAAAAACACAAGTGACATTTATTGAATCACTTTGGGGAAAAAAAACCATTTATTTTATTTACATGAATGAGTGTGTGTGTGTGTGTGTGCACGCGCGCGCGCGCGCGTACATGCGTGCATGTGTGCTTATGTGTGTTTGTGTTTATGTGCCCATGGTGTGTGCTGGAGCCTGCATAGGGAAGAAGAGGATGCTGGATCTCCTGGAACTGGAGTTATAAGTGGTCCATAGCCACATTATATGGGCGCTGGGAACTGAACCCAGGTACGCTACAAGAGCAGCCAGTGCTCCTAACCATTGCGCCATCCGACCTAGTCTAAAACAAACAGTTTGCTTTGTATATAGTCCTCACTAAAAAGGGTCAGATACCTCTTTATTTCTATTCTGTCTCTAGAAGGCAACTGAAGATATCAACATACCTACCCAAGGATACACAAGACTAGATTTCTAAGTCTACTTTATCGATGATAGCTTACATGCCCCAGTGGAAATCACAGCTCTCCTACTTTTTCACCTCTGCGAGTCCCGAATCTCTGCTCTGGGATGACAGGTAACAAGCATCTCTCTTGGTTCTAACTTGCATTCTGCTCTGGTCTGTGTGTTTGTGTCCCTTCAAATTCCATATGGTAAAAATTCTAGTCCTCAGTATGACATTAAGAAATGAGGCGTCTGTGGAGGTGATATGTCATAGAGCAGACACCCCATAGACGGGAGTCTCTTTTGACGGAAGTGGCCTCAGAGAGCTGCCTTGCTTCTTCATATGCCAACACAAGGAGACGTTTCTACCTATGAATCAGAAAATGGGTTCTTTCCATATAACCAAGCACTTGGTACCTGTATTTTAGATTTTCTAGCCTCCTGAACTATTAGAAATACATCTCTCTTCTTTATAAACTGTCTAGATTCTAGCATTTTCTTATAGTAACCTATAGTAGACTAAGACACACTAGTTCTGGAATCTTGATAGAGCATGTCTGTACTCCAGCCCCTTTCATAGAGTACCTTGCTGAGCTTTTACAGCTAGCCTGTGAAATACGTATTAATACCTTCATGTTGCAGAAATTCTATAACTCCATTCCTCATCAGGGGTGATCAATGACTCTTAATCTAAAGGAAGGGCTAGTCCATCTCCCTCCCTCCCTTCCTCCCTCCCTCCCTCTTTCCTTTTATCTTCCTCTGTGTGTTCCTTTCCTTTTTAAAGATTTATTTGTACATATAAGTTTTCTATTTGCACGTATGCCCAAATAATAAAAGAGGGCACCAGACCTCATTATATATGGTTGTGAGTTAGCATGTGGTTGCTGGGAATTGAACTTAGGACCTCTGATAGAATAGCCAGTGCTCTAAACCACTGAGCCATCCCTGTGGCCCTCCTTATTTTTTCAGTTGCTATGAAGAAACACAGTGACCAAATCAGATTATTTTTAAAAAGCATTTAATTGGGATTTCTTACCATTTCAGAGGATTAGATCATTGCTGCATGTTGGGAAGCATGGCAGCAGGTGGCAGGCATGGTGCTGGAGCAGTAGCTGAGAGCTCCTTTTAAACCTGAAAGGCTCTAGTGATGCACCTCCTCCAACAAGGCCACACCTTCTAGTCCTTCCTGAACAACTGGGAAGCAAACATTCAAATATATGATCCTTCGGAGGGAGGAGAGTCTTTTCTCCTTCAACCCACTTCCTGCTTCCTCTCCTCCTTCACTCCCCCTTTCTCTCCCGCTCCTTTGCCCATTTCTTGCTTTTCTACCTCTTTTCCTCTCCCTGTCCCCTCCAGTTCTCATCCAAGCTGACCTTGAACTTGTGACCTACCTGTCTCAGCCTCCAGAGTCCTGAGATTCCAGGCACGTGCCACCACAACTTGGTTCCCTTTATTCCCATATCACTCTTTGTTGGGTGTTTTGTATATGACTCATTTGATACTTCATATATAAGGACTTTCATTTCCAAGAATCACGTGTGGAAGACGGAAGGCACGCCTGGTCCCTTCCACACTGTTATTTAAAACTATTTCCGCCCATATCAAACTGTTTTTATTTTGATGCATGCAAATCGAACTGTCTGTAGGTATCTTTGATTAGGAGAGCAAAAAGAAAATGCTGTGAACTTCTTGCCAGCCCTGTCTCCCCTTCCTCGGTGCTGGAAGTGTGCTTGTCACGTTGCTGTTGGGCTGTGCACATTCAGCTGCTTGCTGCCTCTTGTGAAACAGTGTCTGTGTGAGGCCAGCGCAGCCTTCAGATGTTATAAGTCATTTTTTCCTACTGCTTCTCTTGGATTCCCACAGCAAGGCAAGCTAGAGGAGTTTCTGCTGAATGCGAAATTTACAGTCTTCTCGCAGATGATGGATTTACAGTTTGGTGGTGAAAACAGGCCCTTCAAACTACCTACCATGCGCCTAAATGTAGCACTCAGGAGAAACGGACCTGGGTCTGTAGTGATCATCAGCTTAGATTTAATGTAGCTTTGAGTCTCAAGGCTTACAGATTATTTGTATTATAATTATATTACTAGTTTACCGAAGTGATAATGTCTTAAATATTTTGGTAACTCTTCTGCTGTTTTAAAGAATCTATTTGGAGCTTAAAAAAAAAAAAACATATGACAGAGTCATAAGGAAAAAGTCCCCAAAGTGTACTTTGATCTCATATCTGGAAGAGCTAGTATATGTAATAGTCTAGAGGGTAATCCTCTTTGTTATTTTCTTGTCATCTAGTAATCTATGTTTACGTCTCTGTATTCCTCATGGCATCACAGATAGGATAAATAGTCCACACGTAGGGTTGCTATTGTGTCAGAGTCTGAGAATACCAGGTACTCAAAATTAGTAAGAAAAATGTAGCTTTAAAATGAATTTCTGAATGCTGTGGTTCAATTTTTTTCTAGCATTGCCCATGTAAAAATGTGAAATATATCTTAACAATCTCTTAGAAGACATTTCCTTGCTGTTTCAGAGCCATCGGAGCCATATTGTAAGTCTGACAATAGCAACCTATATTCCTTCTTTTCCCCTCTTTATCCCAGATGTAATTTTTCTAGACTGGATTTTTCTGAACTCCATACCATGGACACTGTGGAAGAGATAATTTGATGTTGTTGTTGTTGTTGTTGTTGTTGTTGTTGTAAGGAACTGTCTGTACTCTATAGAATGCTTAGCAGCTTCTCTGGCCCCTACCCATTAGATGACAGTAGGGCCCGCCTCTGAATTGTGACTACCAAGATGTCGTTAGACACTCCCACAGATGCCCACAATTCCAGAATCACCCTTGACTGAGAACCACTAGTTTACACTCTCGTGTCCTTGCTATTTTGAATTAGCAGAGACACCATTTAGAATCCCATTCGTTGGAATTGCAGGCAAGCTGAACTTTTTTTAAATTTAGAGTTCATGAATGAATTCTCTTTCTCTGGCTTTTGCCACGGTAAGATGGCAATACAGCTCAGAATTTGAAAGCATATCTGCCTTATCACCCCCGAGTCCCCAGTAAGCATTCTGTGTCCCTCTGGTACGTCCTTGGTCGGTGAGGCCACTGCTGACTCATTTGGTCGAGTTTTTCATCACAATGACAGGCTTGTATGTGTGTGTAGTACAAGTGAGCACCAGCAGTCGGTGTTCTGTACATAATGTAATTGTAAAAACCACACTAGTTCTCCTGTCTTTTCAGGGACTCTATTTCCTTTGCTTGAGCTCAGGGATAATGGGAACATCTCTGATATGCCATGGCTCATCATCTGCTGCCCGTGTGGATAACAGACTGCATATGAAAACTACACAAACTCTAACTCATTTCACTGATGGTCTCACGTCTAAGAAATAGAAAGGTTGTCAAAGTCAAAGGTATAACGACAGAACACTCCTCCTATGCTTTCAACACTTCTTGCAAGGCCCCAAAGAAAATATTTATGTGCCGAAATGAACCCTATACTTTTGCCACTGTGGCTCAGAAATAAACAAGCCAACCTGCATGCCTAAGAGTTGATAAAGACAGAACTCATAGAACCCTGTTGAAACAAGGAAAAACCAGGCTTGGGGAGGCACTCGTATAAGCTCAGTATTCTGGAAGAAGAGGCTGGTGGAGTCCGATCTTGAGGTCAGCCTGGAAGCTTTAGTATATTTCAAGCCAGATAGGCTACACTGTAGGACCCTGTGTCCAAATGAAAAGAATAAAGCCTGAATCTAGATATAGAGATTCAGTTCTCGGGATTCCACTTATGACTCTTATAAGTCTTCAAGTGAGTGGATGAGGCTCGGAGGGTCTAAGCCAGCCCTCAGTATTAGAAAACTACACCTGGCACGTCACCTGAGAGGCCCCAGTTCTATGTGCTTCTAGTATGCCCTTGGTAGGTAAAGTCATTTTGAATTCATTTGGTTGATTTTTTTTCCCTCATAATGACCAGTTTGGATGCATGTATAAAGTGTGTACTTGAGTGTACTGAGACCCTGGGGAGGGGGGGTCTTCTTCAGAAGGTTCTGGCTACCTTCCCTTAAAACAGGGTCTGTCACTGCATCATTTCAGCTAGACTAACCTGTCTCTGCCTCCAACACTGAGATTGCAGACCAGGGATTTGAACTCAGGTCCTCATGCTTGCATGGCTAGTGCTCGTACCTGAGGAGTTCTTGCCGCAGTCCAATGCCTAGCATTTTTAAAACTATATGAGAAAGATCACCATCAGTTTCCTGGTTACAAAAAGGCAAACGGCATGAAACTTGGGATGATGTGCAGTTGAGACATAATAACAAGACTCTCGCCCCAAGGTTGGTCTCCATCATGTCCTGTTAAAATAATTGAAGATAAATTAGCTCAGTTTTTTTCTACTTATCAATTCATTTAAATCTTACTCTTTTGAATTTAAGGACAGGAAGTTCCTGAAAAATCAGCTGGCCGGGGGCTGGGAGCCTACAAATAAAACCACGAAAGGGTTAACGGATACAGAAGAGAGCCCCCCGTGAACTTTTTTTTTTTCAATTAATTTTAACAAATTGAAGTAAATGGGTCGAAGCTAACTGTGTAAAGATTCAACACCTAACTTGGAAGGAGTTTCAGAAGTTGGCTTAGAGGGAGCTTGTCATTTTCATGTTCCTGCGCCTTTAAGAGAGCTAGTCAGCTAAACTCAAGGCAACAAGGATGCTAATTAACTCTGATTAGAGAATTTACTTCCAGCCCTTTGTAGAGGTTTAGGTAATTATAATATTGTAGAGAACAAATTACTTATTATCTCTCTGAGGCATTCTCAGTTGGCCAAGAGCCCTTTGATCATGAGGACAGACACACATAGGCGATGGTGTATTAGTTTTACATATGAAAGTCTTGAGTTCCTTTAATCCAGCAAGATTTATCAGTGGAAAACAGATCTGAACTCTCCTGACCTCCCCTCAACACAGAAATCCTTAATTCGGGTATAACGACAGGCTGGAAAGAGCAAATGCTTTTAACTAACGTCAACACGCTCTGGCAGTCTTTGTAATTAATCAGGGCAGAAAATTCGCAGACAAGAGAGTAGCATTGGCTGTTGCAAGTCATATTCCTGTGGACTCAGCAATAGCATACACTTCTTCTTCACTCCACTTGGCGTTTGAAAAGGACCATCATCTGAAAATGACAACCGCAATTGTTGGGAATCACTGGAAACTGGCTCAGCCTTTGAAGACCCAAAGGCTGATTGTCACAAGCCAGGAATGGTGATGGACTTGGTTTTCTGCTGGTTGTCCCGAGTCATTCCATTCCCAGAAACCACAAAGTAGTGGCAGGCCCTGTCTCCATTAGCTCTACGCATTATTTTATAACATTTATGCATTTATTTATATAGAGGCATGACTATAATTTGAAAATGCAAGTGTGAGAGCTGGAATGTATGAGTGAATAATTTTATGAATGCATCAGGGTGGCGGTGACGTCATAGTCCCTGCCCATAAGACAAAACTCCCTATTGTAGCGAGAAGCCATCGGGATATTATTGGCGGAAGAGTCTGGGTACTTTCATAACTTTGTCAGGAATGGGTAAGTGCATTAAAAGCAACATCTTAAAAATGAAAAGTGGCTAGGATGCTAAAATGATTGGGAACAGGTAAGGCTAGATCCTACACTTGTAATGGGGAATTTGTTTTTAAATACCTTTTGTTACACAAAATGGGAAAGATGACGATGATACACAATGAGGCATTAGCTGAAAGGGGTCCAGATACTGAATTGGGGGAAGTTAGTCAACCACTCTTGAGCCCCTGTCTCTTTCTTCCTTTGTAAAACACACCATTTATGGACCCCAAAGCTTGCCCTGCAGGTTTATTTAGGGATTATATGAAATCGTTCTCATAAAGAGTGAGACTATGGCAGGCACTTAATAAATGCTGGAGGCCAGGAAGTTATTTTACAGCTACAGGAAGCCTACAGAGGGGAGCCTAGGAAGGAGCAGGGGGACCTGGAAGTTCTCAGAAGTGCCTGTCAGGAAAGGAAACATCGCTAAAATATTTCTATAGGAAAATTGTGATATTTAAGATATTTAAGATAACTGGTCAGCCATGGCTACAAACTAACATCGATAAAGGGCCTCCAGGCCTGAGTTTGAAAATTGGGTACAGCTGTGCCAGGCTCTACTGCTCTGGTTGCTGGACATGTAGAAGCATTGTTGGGTATAGCTGGGCCAGCCAGAGGCTTCCTAGGACAAGGGAAAGCATTGGGGAAAAGGCCTGTTTTAGGAAACCACTTGTTTTCCATCACAAAAGAAACATTTCAATATTTTAATGAGGACAGCAATACTTATACCTGTCAACCACGTCTAGAGAAAAGGATGATGAAAATACAGCTGCTCAACTGTTGTAGGATCGTGTGATGTGCTGGGTTAGCAGAGCTCCACCCACTGGGTCCTCACAAAGCCTGAGCTCCATGTAGAACACAGAACATCAATGTCTGCTCCAATGGGGGTGTTTGGGTTTCTGTATTTGGGAGGACTTCATAACAGATGAAGCAACACAACCGAGGAAAGGTCTGACTTGATGTGATAATGAGTCAGGTCACAACCGAAGAATCCGATCTGACTTCCATGTAGCATCAGCATCAGCATTAGGGATTATAGTTCACCATGTACAAGCATTGCAAGAATCAGGTGAGGATGCTGATAGTCATTTGAGTACATGGACCACAGTGATGAAGGGCATCCAGGTGTATGAACCGACAGTGGTAAGGGGGAAATCAAGATGCATTGGCTGCAGTGGTGAGGGGCATCTAGGTACATGGACCACAGTGACAAGTGTTAACAGCCTAAAGAAAGAGTGTAAGGGAAACGTAGAACAAAGCAAAGCTCCGCACCACGATTAAAGAGTGCTTAATAGCATGGATGAGGTCATCTAACTCTGCTGTTTACTGCGTTTGAAGTGCACTGTAGGAGAGAATTCATCTACAGAACAGGAATACTGAGTAAGGAACTCAGAGAGTTGTTTTATAAAGGACAGAGCATGTGCTACATAGAAAATCCTTGGAGAACAGAGGCTGCACAGTCCCAGATCCAAGTTTTCAAAGACTTGAACTTGGAGCACTTTGAGAATTTCTCTTTTTCTTCAATTCGGTTAGTGATGATCAATTAGAAAAAAACCCATGCAAGTATTTTCCAAGTCTGGCAAAAAAAAAAATCCCAAATCCCATTTCAGATTTCAAATATTTTGGATAAGGGGTGCTTAGCCTCTGCTAGCAGTCTCTTTTACTTCTCCCCTCATCTGTGCCCCCCTCTTTCTTTCTTTCTTTCTTTTCCTTCCTTCCTCAGGTCCACCCACACCATTTTCTACTTGACAGTTCTGTGCTGGTTTCTCCTTTTCACTTTGCCAGTGCTAATCATAGCCAACATGTAAATGGCCATTGTATGTCAACGTGTCTAGTCTCTGGGGTCTCTTAGTGAGGGACTCTTGAGATGAGCTGTTCTTTGACTTCATGAAGGATTGGTCTCTGGGGACAGACTTTTTCTATACAGTAGACTTTGAAAGAAAGCTGTTATTAATTAGCCCAATGTATTCTTGGCTGGGGAAATGTTATAACCATTTATTTAGTAGAAAAACAAACATAAATCTCCAGATAGGCACTCAGTATTAACCAGACAAGTGGAATTTGAAGCTTTCTTCTCCGTGTTTAGTCTTTGTTGCTGGGGGTGGGGGGTGGGGCGGCTAGGCAGCATTTGTGGAAAGAGCATCACCTTTTGAGGGAAGCAGACACTGGCTTAAATAACACCACTGGTGAGCTGTGTGGCAGGGAGCTGTTAACCTTACATTCTTGGGACAGTTTGATGTTTGGAAATGAGGCATTCAAGAGAGATGTGACCTGGCCTCAAAAGAGTTCTCATTCTAGAGTAAACGAAGATGTTTCAACCCCCTGGTAAGGTCAGAATTCTATTTGGAGCTCCAACTAACTAGGAAATATGTGGCCGTTTGAATGGATCGATGCCAGGAATCTGTTTTCATTTTTATTTTCTACTTTTTTTTTTTTTTTTTTTTAGTAAATAGAGGTATGCAAGGGATAGTCCTTGGGTAACTGCTTGGTTAGTTGGTCAATGGATGGTGTTCTAGACATGCCTCAGAAATAAGTTCTAAACCTGTTGCTGTGATAAAATACAGTAACCAAAAGCCACTTAGAGGAGAGAGGAGTTGATTTTAGCTCATAATCACAGGCTAATTATCGGGGGGTGGGGGCCTGGAGTGGGGTTTCCAGGCAGCAACTTAAAACAGCTAGCCTCATCATATCCACAGTCAAAGAGAGAGAGGTTGATGTATTCATGTACACTTAACTGCTTGTATGGGTTCAGGTTGATTTCTTCACTCTTACACAGATTGAG
The DNA here is from genome assembly GCA_907169655.1 of Acomys percivali. Classification (NCBI taxonomy): domain Eukaryota; kingdom Metazoa; phylum Chordata; class Mammalia; order Rodentia; family Muridae; genus Acomys; species Acomys percivali. The sequence goes on from OU015753.1 coordinate 14,060,197, forward strand.
AAGCCCTGTATAGGGAAGTCCACTTGTATGGGCGTGGGTGATCCTGTATCAGTTAACTTAACTAAGACACTTTTCCAGAGACATGCCACAGACCAACCAAATATACACAGTTCCTCATGGGGACTCTGATTTTTCCAAAGATGGTTAGGACAAAAATTCAAAAATTCAGGAATTCTTCCGTGTTGGGATTTAAGGATACCATTCATTTGTGCTTTCAATATGCACGAACAGCTAGATGTGTATAATAGTTGTCAAAATTCATAGCTGGGTCAGTTCTCGTAGCAGAGACCTGCCCTCCCTGCTGCTCAGAGGCCGAGACAGAATCACAATGTGAAGGCCTGCCTGGACTACAGTCCGAGTTAGGGTTTTATTGCTGTGAAGAGGCACCAGGACCATGGCAACTCTTAGAAGGGAAAACATTTGATTGGGGCTGGCTTACAGTTCAGAGGTTTACTCCATTATCACTATAGCAGAAAGCAAGGCAGGGTGCAGGCAGACACGGTACTGGGGAGGGTGGTAACTGAGAGCTCTGCATCTGGATCCACAGGCAGCAGGAAGAGACAGAGACACACTGGGTCTGGCTTGAGCTTCTGAGACCTCAGAGCCTCTAGTGATTCACCTCCTCCAACAAAGCCACACCTACCCAACAAGGCCACACCTACCCAACAAGGCCACACCTACCCAACAAGGCCATGCCTCTTAATAGTGCTGCTGTCTGTGGGCCTAGGTGGGCAATTTATTTATTTATTTTTGGCTGCTATTTGTTTATTTATTTATAATATATTTTATTAATTTATTCATATTACATCTCAATTGTTATCCCATCTCTTGTATCCTCCCATTCCTCCCTCCCTCCCATTCTCCCCTTCTTCCCCTCCCCTATGACTGTGACTGAAGGGGACAGCCTCCCCTTGTATATGCTCATAGGGTATCAAGTCTCTTCTTGGTAGCCTGCTATCCTTCCTCTGAGAGCCACCAGGCCTCCCCATCCAGTAGGTGGGCAATTTAATTCAAAGCACCATAGCCACAAAATAAGTTCAAGGCCAGTCCCAGCAACTTAGCAACACTTTGACTCAAAATGAGAGAGCTAGAGCAATGTTTCATGATTAGAGTTGTTTTTTTTTTTTTTTAATTTACAGGAGGCCCTGTTTTCCATCTTCAGCACCACGAAACAGTAGCACAGTAGCTTCTTTTTTTTGTTTGTTTGTTTGTTTTTTTGTTTGTTTTTGTTTGTTTTTTTCTTTTTTTTATTAATTTATTCATATTACATCTCAATTGTTAGCCCATCCCTTGTATCCTCCCTTTCTTTCCTCCCTCCCGCTTCCCCCTCTACTCCCTTCCCCTATGTCTGTGACTGAGGGGGACCTCCTCCCCCTGTATATGCTCCTAGGGTATCAAGTCTCTTCTTGGTGACTTATTATCTTTCCTCTGAGTGCCATCATGCCTCCCCATCCAAGGGACATGGTCCGATATGGGGCACCAGAGTTTGTGTGAAAGTCAGAGCCCATTCTCCACTTAACGGTGGAGAATGTCCTGTTCATCGGCTAGACTGGGTAGGGGTTCGAAGTTTACTGCTATATTTTCCTTGGCTGGTGCCATAGTTTGAGGAGGACTCCAGGGCCCAGACCCGCCTGTATTTTTCCAGGACCCTCTGGATCCATCTATTTCCTCATTCTCCCAGGCTTCTCACCCCTAAAGTCTCAATAGGATTTTCTCCCCTCTGACCCACTTTCTTGGTAGGTGCAAACTAGTACAACCTCTTTGGAAATCTATCTGGCGCTTTCTCAGAAAAATGGGAATAGGGCTTCCTCAAGACCCAGCTATTCCACTCCTTGGAATATACCCAGAAGATGCACTACCACCCAACAGGGACATATGCTCAACCATGTTCATAGCTGCCTTATTCATAATAGCCAGAACATGGAAACAACCTACGTGTCCCTCAGTAGAAGAATGGATAAAGAAACTGTGGTATGTTTACACTATGGAATACTACACAGCTATTAAAAACAAGAAACAGTAGCTTCTTAGTGGGAAATGATGGCCCTGTATTTTTATCCTCCTTTTTCATTAGATAATATCTTTTTTTTTTTCCTCTGAAAGATGTGATATTTAGAACCATCCTTTGCCTGGTTGGTGGAGCCAAACATTTATAGATCTGAGTGAGGCAGGTGTTAGACTCAGGTCATCTCAACTTCAGGTGCTAAAGCCTCTTTGCAAAGGGCACACAACAGAGCTTCATGGTGGCAGCAGCCGGGCTCTTGGAACAGTGACAGGACCTGGGCGACCAGCTCTGGTATGAGGTTATGCATTTGGATATCATTTGCAGGCTTTTTATTGTTAAGTCTCTTCACCACTTACAATGACTTTCTGTGAGAAATGAAACATATAATTCCTAGTCCATGATAACCACACACAAATGATGACTTAGTCAGCCCCCCCCACCCCCTTATTCTTTCTATATAGTAGATGGTGTTCTCTAGAACGGAACCAATAGAATGGTGTGGTTAGTTCAACAATATCTGTCTTTACAGTGGAGATTCTAAGAACCTGGGAGCTGTGCAGTCTGAGAGGCTAGATGCCTCCCCACCCCCAGACTAGCACTGAAAGTTTGGAGGGTTCCAAGAATTGTTTGCTTTCAATCTACATTTGAAACCCAAAGAAGCTTGGTTCTCATATCAGTAAAGGGATGCTGCAGCAGCAGAGGCAGCAACAGCATGGATGAACTCGCCAATGAGAGTGAATGCCAGCAGGCAAATGCAAAAGTTCTTTCTTGAACCCCCATTTTGTCTGGATGCCACTGGAAGGCATTGTCCATATTGTGGAGTTGCCTTCCTGCCACAGATAACCTCATACTGTGGCAGTGCCTTTCCACTGCAGATAACCTACTCAAGAAAGCCCATTACAGGTGTGCCTAGTGGCTTACCTTTGAGTTGGTTCCAGATGTGGTCAAATTGATAGCCAAGAGTAAACATGATGACTCTCTCAGTTAGGGTTACCATGGCTGTGATGAAACACCATAACCGAAGCAATGTGGGGAAGAAGGAGTTTATTATTGGTCTTATGCTTTCACATCACTGCTCATTATCAAAGCAAGTCAGGACAGGAATGCAAATAGGGTAGGAACTTAGAGGCAGGAGCTGATGTAGAGGCTGTGGAGGGGTGCTGCGTAGTCCCTTGCTTCCCATAGCTTGCTCAGCCTGGTGATCCCGGGACCACCAGCCTAGGTTTGTTCCCACCCACAGCAGGCTGGGCCCTCCCATATCAATTACTAATTAAGAAAATACCTTACAGATTTGCCAACAGCTAGATCTTATGGAGACATTTTTCTCATTTGAGGCTCCCTCCACTCTGATGACTTTAGCTTGTGTTAAGCTGACGTAAAACTAGTCAGCACACAGTGACTTCCTTACTCAATTCTTCCCCAGACTCATCAGAAGGGAAGAAAGAGCCAGGAGAAGTTGACAGAGACCCATTCCTGCATTCTGTCTTGGTGAACGCTATACAGAGAGAAGTGAATACAGGAAGGGAACAGGGCAAGATAATAGTCCGAAGGACATGCCGCCAGTGGCCTGCTACCTCAAAAGACTTCACTTTGTACTTCTCACCACACACCAACATTGCTATCAGATTGTGATTCCATCAAATGATTAATCCACTAATCAGGTCAAAGTCTTCCTGGTGTACTTGTCTGTAGTAACATCTGTAATGGATGCACCCAGAGATTTGCTTTTCTGGTCTCTTGGGCATTTCTTTGTCTCATCTAGTTGACAGTGAAATTAGCCATGATTGTAAATTCCCAGAGAAGGACTAAATGTCTGGAGGTAGACTCATGGAAACAATATTACACATCTAGTTTTCCCGTTGGGCTTAGGTACAATGTGTCAGTAAAAGATTTTGACCTCAGAACTCGATGAGTTCAACTCGATGTTGAACAATATAAATTCTTAGAGTATCACTATGTACGTGTGAGTATTTTTAATTCCTGATTTAGTTAAATTCCAATATATAACTACTATCTTGAATATTCTACTTAACTATCATTGTGCTGGTGGATCAAGAGGTAAAGAACAATACAGAATAATTTGAGATCTTTATCTTGGCCTAGCTTGGGGAGAGCCAAGAAATACTATGGAAATCAGCAGTCTGTGCTTTAGAGTTTGAGTTTGTATAGCTTTGGCACCCCTGGAACTCACTTCACCGATAAAATAGAAGAATCGAATGAAATCCCAGGACTCATGACCACACCATGATCCCAGCATCCTCATCCCTGGCAGTCACGGCTATGTCAGCCAAGCCTCTGGCTCTCAGGACAACATCCAAGCTGTGCTAGGATTCTCTTACATCCCTTGCCCTGTCCTCCGTCACCTTTAATTCCCATGCTTTCTCGAGGCAGTGTCTCAAAGCCATTGTCTAATAAATGATTTGTTGTTTATGTGGTGACTTTAGAACCTTAGTCTTGTAGCACGGAAGATGGCACATACCTGCAACCACAGAAATGAAGTGGCTAAGGCAGAAGAACAGCAAGTTACAGGCCAGCATGGGCTACAGAAGGAGACACTATTTTTTTTTAAGCTGGATTAATGGCAGGAAGGTGGCAGAGTGGGGGAAGGCCCAAACGATGTACTCTTAAGGCATGAGTCACTGAAGGTCACATCCTTCTCTGCCTGGATTCATCCTGCTTTCCACATCAGCTCTCATGTCTCCTCTTTTTGTTCTCTCAGCTACACCCACTGGAAACTTCCAGAATGTTCTTTCTCAGTGTGAGGACTCTGCACCTGTGTTAACTTTGTCTGGCTGCCTGCTTCTTCCAGATTATCCTCGGCTTACTCCAATTTGTCCCTAATGATTTTCTCACTACATTTTTTATTTAAAAGCTTTCTGGAGCCTTCCATGTGGAATGAATATTTCTCCTCCAGGTTCTGTTAATAAGCTGTTTGTACCACTATGGAAAATTGATTCAACACACTTGAGGGAAATTGCTTGTTTTTCTTTGTAAATTCCATGAATGGGACTCTGTCCTCAGAACAGAACCCTGGGAATTCTTACTGGAGAAGGTACTAGAAAAATCATGTTATGTAGCTCCAGAGTTTAGACTCCACAGCTGCCTGATCCTGGATAGATTACTGAGTGTCTCTAAATCAGCTGCTTTGCTTTGAAAATAGTGTTGGCACTCACTTATCTCTGAGTGTATTGTACATAAAATGAAGAAATCATTGACATAAGAAACTGACAGCCACTATTCACAAATATTGAGGAGGACCTGTTCACATGAAGAGAGAATCAACCATTTTGAAGTTAGTCTCTCTTGTTGTCTACAAGGGGACAAAACAAGGTCATCAAACATGGGTACTGCAGCAGCTAAGCAATAGCCCTATGAAAAAGTAAAGTCCCACCTGCTGCACTCTCCCATATTTACAGCGACATGGTACAAGTGAATACCCATATTCTGAACATGATCAGAGTTGCGGCAGCCCGTGCCAATCCCAGGGCCACCAACGTTGTAGACTGAGGATTTGAATATGTTTGACTAGTTTACTATTTTACAATTAAGTGCTTATGCCTCCTTCTAAGAGCTTTTCCCTTTGCCAGTAAATTCACATAATGATATACCCTATGAAAAACGATAGGACAGCACTAGCCCTGCCGACATTTATACATTGATAAATAAAATAAATGTGAGCTCATTGGAACTCTGGCTCGCCCATATGCTAAAGGTCCACTGCCAGGAACCTCGGGTGTAGGAGGCATGCCAAGAGCTGTGACTAGAAGGAATTCAGGCTTCCACTTCTTGTTTCACGTAGTAGTTGGTTGTACTGGAAAGTTACTAGCCTCCCAGGACTCACTGTCCACATCTGCAGAATGAGGATATGAAACCCTATCTCGTTCATATGTTGCCTGTTCATGGGGCCATGGACATAGTGAGTGTTCAATGCTACCACTGAAGGAAAATTCTCTTTGAACCTGGTGGTTACATGCTTCACGTTCTGCCTGCAAGGGACAGAAGCTCCGAAGCCTCTGCACCCCATCCCTCTCTCTCCTCTCCTTCAGCAGAGTAAAGGAAAGCTCTGTAGTTCATGATAGCACCTTCCCCACCCCACTCCTCTTCTACAGCATGGTGACAAATGAGGCCTCACTTGGGTGATGCTTCCTTATGTATATGCCCCACCCCCCACCATCTTCCCTCCAGCTTTGGAATAGAAATGTTTTGGGTTTCAGTGTGTCAGTGTGGAACCCCTGCAAGGCCAAGGATGCTGAGCATATTAGGCCTCTCTGGCCTCCTGCATCTCCTCTTCTTACAGATATTAGATATTTAACTGAGCAAAAGCATCCTCTATATTCCAGGAACATTGCTAAGAATTTTATGTGTCTCATTTATCATGGCCTCCAAGCAGGAATTCATCAGACTTTGGTATATGACTAGCCCCTCAATAGTTTGATGAAGCAAAATAACCCAGTTGTATCGTACCGTGTATCAGAGAGGCTAAGAGTCATGGATGGTACAAGGGATGGTGTAGAAAGAGCCCCTGGATGCCTCTCTGAGTAAATTCTTAACCAGGATGGAATATGGATGCACAATGTGTAGGAATGACATAGAGCAGCAACCAGGGTGTATGGGCGACAGGAGTGATTCTGCAAGTGCTAGTTTTAAAGTGCATCTTCCTTTTGGCTCCTGAAAAAAACATCCTCTGCATATGCCCACTTGCTCATCAGGCACATACTGAACTTCTGTGTGCTCAGGTCCTGTGCTTGGCAAACACAGACTGTCTCCACATCACTAACACAGACGATGGATGTGAGAGATGAAATACAATAGGCACACGATGGGTGCTACTGATGCGAATGGGAATGAAGGGCGCTGTGTGGGAAAGCCTCAGCGAAGAGATGGTACTTATGCAGAGACCACGAAGGACAGAGATGCAGCCATACAAAGAACCAATCTGTGTGGCAAGGAGCAAAAGGCTGTAAAACTAGAAAGATCTGGCTTTGAGGAAGGGAAAGGGGGAAGTGAGCGCAGTGCATCAAGGAGAGGATATGATGATTATGATGCTCTTGCTGTTTGGAGACTTGATCTCCCTCTGTAGCTTCAGCTAGCTTGGAACTCACAATGTAGCTCACACTGACCTCCAGCTGCGATGCCTCTGCCTCAGTTCCCAAGGGCTGGGGTTACAGATGTGTGTCACATCTGGCTTTCATTTTTGTTTTACTATAGCAGTGGCTGGGTAATTTTGTCACAGGCTTCATGTTGTATCATCAGTGAAGCTTACAGTTTGAATTTTATGCCCAGACCCCAAACCTTAACCCTTGCAAGGTACGTGTGGAGAGGACCTTGTTGCGGGGATGGGTTTCTGAAGATATAATGCAGATGTTGTCTGAAGTGAGGTGATTCCTACTGAGGTAGGATGGACCCTTAGTTCGATGTGACTGATATTACAAAAAGAAGAAAAGTCACAAATATAGGCCATGTGAGGGATCTGGGGGGAGAGAAACCATGTGAAGACATAAGCAGAGGAGAGCTGAGTATGATGGGATGGCAGAGATGCTAGCATGAGGCATGGCTCTGTCAATGCCTTATTTTAGACTTCTAGCCTACAGGGTCATAAAAGTTTCCATTTGTCTCAAGTCACCTACTGTTTTGTAGGGTGTTAGGGCAGTTCTGGGAAGCAACCATGATAACTCATTATTTCTACTTGGCACTCTTCTAGGATTTTGTGTTGGCTTTTTACTGCTGTGACAAGTCCCTGAGGGGAAAACATCAGGACCAAAGATTCACTTGGGCTCATGGATACATAGGTCTATGTATATTGTCAGTGGGTTCCAGCCAGTACCCTAAGGTGAGGCGGACCACCATGAAGGCAGGGGTGTGGGACAGAGGCTGTTCTCATGACCTCATGGCAGCGGGGAGGCAGGGGTCAGGGGGTAGGAAGGATGTCAAGATGAGACAAGATGTATTCTTTGACGTCATGTTACTAGGGGAGAAGCCTCCTTTATCCACGTTCCGTAGCTTAAGGATGCTATGGAATTAGGAATTCGTCAATGGGTTTCTCCATTGAACCATTGAATCAGAGTTCTTATTACTCAATCTCTCTCAGAGCCCCACTTCTGAATGCTTTCAAACTGGAACTGGAACCTTCATCCAACATGTGATCTTTTGAAGGAGAGCATTTTTTTTTTTGAGACAGGGTTTCTCTGTATAGCCTTGGCTGTCTTGGACTCACTTTGTAGACCAGGCTGGCCTTGAACTCACAGCAATCTGCTTGCCTCTGCCTCCCGAATGGGAGAGTGATTCTTTATACCGAATCCATAATAGACCTCCTGGCAATTTTTCCTCAAAGTGGGTTTATCAGAAGAAGGAGGAGGAGGAGGAGGAGGAGGAGGAGGAGGAGGAGAAGGAGAATGAGAAGGAGAAGTGGTGTGTGTGTGTGTGTGTCCATTCCATGCTTTCTCAGGAAGCCTCCTGTGCTTGCAGAGGGGAGGGGTGAGATTTGACTCAGTTTACAAGCTAAAAGTCATCTCCTACCGCTTTATGAATGTCAGAAGAGCAACAAAGGGCTTGATGGCTCCTAGGACAGGAAATAACATGAGCTCAGGTTTGTGCCAGCTCCCCTTGTCTTGTTCCCCACGGGATGGTACAAAGTGGTGGGTCTGTCACAGATGAGAAAAAGGATGGGAATGGGAAGACACAAGTGAGGGGATAACAATCAGGATGTAATCTGAATAAATTATAATAAATTTAAAAAACAGAAAGGAGAAATGTAATTCTAATCTCAAAAATAAAACAAGCAAAACAAAACAAAACAAACAAAGCAAAAAAACAAAAAACAAAAAACCCAGAGTGAAAATGTTATAACAGACAGTAAGCATGCCCACCAAATGCTCCAGAGGGAAATACTATGTCTTTTTCCTGAGTCATGTTATTTGTTTATTTATTAACTTGGATTTAATTTTTTATCACATTTATCTGTGTGGTGGGGGTGTGCATGTGTGGAGGTCAGAGGACACCTATGGAAGTCAGTGCTATCCCTTTAACATGTATGTCCCAGGGATGACAGGCTTGGTGGCAAGCATCCTCACTCAGTAAGCCATCTTACCAGCCCTTATTATCATGTACCATATATATATATATACACATATATACATATATGTATATATACATACATATATGTATACACACATATGTGTATACATACATACATATATGTATGCATGTATGTATGTATGTATATATATATAATTTACTATGCTACTTCAGTACATTCATATTGAGAGTAGATCAAATCCAGTCTATCTTTATCTATCCTTATTCCCCACTATATTCAGCTCAAGATTTCTTAATCATCTTTGCTTGCTTGTTTTTGTGAGACAGGCCGTCACTATGTAGCCCTGGCTGGCGTGGAACTCGAAGATGCAGACCAGACTGGCCTGGAACTAACAGATATCTACCTGCCTCTGCTTTCTGAGCACTGGGATTAAAAGTATGCACTACTGTGCCTGGCCTGATCAACATTTCTGAACTTTCACACGTAAAAGACAGCGTATGGTAATAGTGTTTCTGTAGCCCGCATATTTCACTTAACATAATGCCCTCCAGTTCCATGCACTTTGGTAACAATGACAATATCACATTTTTAGAATCACTGAGTAAAATTCCACTGCATGTATATTCTGCTGTTTGTAAAAATGTATTTATTCACTTCACATCCCAGTTGTAACCCCTTTCCTCCTCTCCTCCCAGTCCTACCTACTCTCTCTCTTCCCCCTACCCCGCTTCCCTACTCCTCAGACAAGGGGAGCCCCCGCACCAACCCACCTCAGCACATCAAGTCCATCTGGACTGAGTGAATCTTCTTTCCCTATGGTCTGGTGAGGTAGCCCCACCAGGGGGAAGTGGTCAATTAGCAGGCAACAGAGCCCATGTCAGAAACAGCCCCCATCCCCTTATGAGGGGACCCACATGAAGCCTGAGCTTTCCATCAGCTACATTCATGTAAGGGGCCTAAGTCCAGTCCACGCACAGTCCTTGGTTGGTGCTTCCATCTTCGCAAGCCCCCCTGGGCCTTGGTTAGTTGACACTGTTGGTCTTCTTATGGAACTCTTGTCCCCTCCAGGTCCTTCTATCCTCACCCCCACTCTTCCACAAAGCTCTCTGCACTCTGCCCAATAGTTGTCTTTGAGTCCCAGCATCTGTTTCAATCCACTACTGGGTGGAGTCTCTCAGAGATCAGCTAGGCTAGGCTCCTGTCTGCAAGCATGGCAGAGTATTTTTAATAGTATCAGGAGTTGGTTCTCTCCCATGGGGTGGGTCTCTCAGGTTGGGATAGGCATTGGTTGGCCATTCCCTCAATCTCTGCTCTGTTTTTATGCCTGCATATCTTGTAGGCCAGGTAAATTTTGGGTTGAAGATTTTGAGGGTAGGTTGGTGTTCCTGTCCCTCCAGTAAGAGTCCGGTCTAGTTAGAGTGTGGCCTCATCAGTCTCCATGACGCCTGCTACTGGGAACCTCAGCAAGAGTCATCCCCATATCCTCCCAGGAGTCTACTCTGTTGTATTTCTCCAGCTTGTCACAGAGATGCCCCTACCCACGGTTTCTCCTCTCTCTATGCCCTCTGTCCTCCTGCCCCTGCTCTCCCCCATCTGATCTCCACCCTCATTTTTCTCTGTTCCATCTCCTACACTGTTCCCTCTCTTCATCCGCTTCCCCTTTCTATTGTATTTCCCATTCTGGGTGAGATTTAAGCATCCTGCCTTGGGTCCTCCTTGTTACTTATCTTCTTTTGGTCTATGAATTGTGGTATGGTTAGTCTGTACTACATGGCTAAAATCTGCTTCTGAGTGAGTACATACCATTTTTGTTTTTCTGGGTCTGAGTTATCTCACTCGAGATATTTTCTAGTTCCATCAGTTTGCCTGTAGATTTCATCATGTCCTTGTTTTTATTAGCTGAGCATTCCATTGTATAAATGTACCACAGTTTCTTTATCCATTCTTTGGTTGAGGAAAATCTGAGTTGTTTCCAGTTTCTGGCTATTACAAATAAAGCTCTTATGACCATAGCTGAGCAAATGTCCTTCTTGTGTTTTAGAGCAACTTTTGGGCATATGCCTAGGAGTGGTATATTGGGTCTTTAGGTAAAGCTATTTGCTTGAGAAAGCACCAGATTGGTTTCCGAAGTATTTGTACAAATTTGTACTCTCACCACCAATGGAGATTTCCCCTTTCTTTATATCCTTGCCAACATGCTCTGTCACTTGAATTTTTGATCTTAGCCCTTTTGATGGGTATAAGATGGAATCTTAGAATCTTTTTTATTTTCATTTTGCTGATGACTAAGGACACTGAGACCAAATGGATCAAAGACTTCAACATAAATCCAGAAATACTAAATTTATTAGGCGAGAAATTGGGGAAGATCCTTGAACTCGTTGGCACAGAAAAGAACTTCCTGAACAGCTTAGGTTCTAAGATCAACAATTAATAAGTGGGACCTCATGAAACTGTAAGGCAAAGGACACTGTCAACAGAACAAAACAGCAGCCTACAAATTGGGAAAAGATCTTTATCAACCTTATATCTGACAAAGGGTTAATATCCAAAATATATAAAGAACTCAAAAAAAAAAAAAAATCAAACACCAGTAAACCAAATAATCCAATTTAAAAAGGAGTACAGAGCTAAACAGAAATTTCTCAACAGAGGAATCTCGAATGGCCAAGAAGCACTTAAAGAAATGCTCAATGCTCATAGTCCACTGTTTTTCAAATCTATTCACATACATTTAGATACCTTAGATATTCCAAATGGCCCCTCATGGGCACAGGCATGCAGCTACCTCCTTGGTCAGCAGGTTTCTTACCTGTTTTCTTACTTTCATAGTGAGCAGTTTGGATAAATATCCAAAAGTTGAGTAGCTGCATCAAGTGGTATATCTGGTTTTAGTTGGCTTTTATTTTTGCATTTTGAGAGTCCTGCCCACTATTATTCACAGTGGCTGTGCTAATTTACACTGCCACCAACAGTGTCATGACAGTTCTTTTTGGGAGGCGCTCTGTCTACCTTCTGGATCTGTTTGTAATACATGCTTGAAAACAGAGCACAGAACAAAAAAAAGAAAGAAAAGAAAAAGAAAAAGAAAAAAAATCTGTGCCTGCCCTCTCAAGATGCGCAGAAATGCTTAAGACCCGTGGAAAACTGTCTCAAAAAAGCTACCAATGTCTGTTTCTTGTTAAAAATTAAAGCAGTAGTAGTCATTTAGAAGGCACTCTGTGTTACTTTTCTTTCCCCTCCCTTTTCTCGGTTCTCTTCTGCTTTTAATTCAGAGACCAGGCTCTGGTAGAAAGAACACGGCCTTGGAACTTGGTCCAGTTGACATGTCTGCTATCAGCTTTGGCCTGCTTGTAATTTGTTTAGAAATGTCGGGCAAATAGCTTCTTATCCTTGAGTTTAAACCTTCTCATTCATGAAACAAAGATACAACTACTTACATCACGGTGGGACGATCAGTTTGGCATGTATTTGGGTTACGTTTCTTCCTCCAACTTTAGGCAGAAGAAGAGGGATATAGTAGTTCAAGCTTCAGGGGATTCAGGGCAGAATGGTGGGGGATAACACTGTGGGGAGTGGCACCATCTCTGATGACAACACTTTATAGTAAGGCTTGCTCACATACTACTGGACTAGAGAACAGAGAGAAAGCTTGAGTTGGATGTAAGGGTCCTGGCTATAAGCCAAGGCCCACTGCCAGTGGTCTGCTTCTACCAGGTCTCCACTCTCAAGGGTTCAACAACCTCCACAAAGAATGCCACCATTTGTGGGCAAACATTCAAGTGTGAGCCCACAAGATACATTTCCCATTCAAACCATAGCAGCATGTAAGCACTCTCAAGACTGGTGTCTTGTGTTTATAACTCATGTGTGATTGGTGTTCTTGCCTAGGTCGGTCAAGAGGAAAGCACACATTTTTGACTATCTGTGTCTCTGCAGAGATTGTGTCAGGACCGAAGATATCCCAAAGGTAAGTGACAGGTTTTTGTGCAAAGTTGCTCAGTCAAGACCTTGCCCTCCCAAACTTTCCTTCCAGATTTCCTCAAGAAAGAGACATGTCTGACAGTCAACAGGATCCCCAGAAACAAGCTTATTCCTCCTGAGCTGGAAGAAGGCGATTTCTTTGCTTTTGCTGTAGACTCTGTATCCTGTGCCGTGTGGATATTCCTTTACCTTCACAATCCCACCTCCATTAATCTGATGGGCAACATCCTCCACTCATCTACCTCCTTCTCCCTGGCCCACTTCCTGCATCATCTTTACTTCTGGGGACCCAAATCTCAGGTTTTCTTCCATAGCTGCTGCCTTTTTAGTATGGGAAGCCATTGCTTGTTGTCGGCACCTCCTCCTTTGACCTCCTTCCCAGCAAGACTTTCTTCACTTCCAAATGGGCCTTGGCCAGCTTTGGAGAAGCGCTATTGGACTTAAAACCTTCATGCATGGCGTTCAGAACAAGGGGAGCTGAATCCCTCCCCCTGGGTCTCAGTTCTGCTCAGCTCATTGCTGTTACTTTAAAGTTCTCAGGCAGGGAGAACTTTACTAAGCCTTGGCTGGAGGAAGGGTCCAAAATCAAGAGGAGCTGAAAGGCTGGATGGCTGGAAGGCTAGGGCTCTGATTCCACATACTGTGATGAGCAGCCCTGACCCCCTTGTGTATAGCATCTGTTTCTTTAGATTTCATATTAATATCCAGATCTGGGGCTGTGCTTGGAAAATATGATGCAGCTCCTTGAGTTGCAGTCTCTATTCTCATATTTGGCTGTTGTGTACTGTTGTATTTCTTTTATGATGACTTCTGAGTACTGGTAGTGATGGAGACAGAAAATGCTATTTCACCCAAACAAAACCAAATACCATTTATCTTGACTGTATATCCATCCATCCACCTAAATCTCCTGTATCTATCTATTCACTTATCTCTCTACCCATTTATATTTTATTTATCCTGTTTGTCAGTCTATTTTATGTTATAAAAATATATTTGAGGCTTTGTGCTTTATAAAGAAGAGAGATTCCTTCAGTTTACAATTCTGTAACTCAAGGAACTTGATACCAGGGCTCCGGGAGTAAAGACACTGGTTTCAAGCCTGACACCTTGAGCTCAATCCCTGAGATGCACATGGTAAAAGGAGAGAACCAACTCCTTCACATTAGCCTCTGACCTCCACATGCATATTGGTGGAATATGGGCATGTGTGTGTCTGCACACACACAGTAAAAGAATATTTTTTAAAAACAGTATAATGCCAGAATTCTGTGGAGAGTTCTCTAATTGTGTGATTACATGGAAAAGACATGGAAGGAAAACTAGCAGCATGCAGAAGTGCATGGGATAAACCAGCATCATGCAGAAGTGCATGGAACAAACCAGCAGCATGCAGACATGCATGGAACAAACCAGCAGCATGCAGACATGCATAGAACAAACCAGCAGCATGAAGAAGTGCATAGAAAAACCAACAGCATGCAAAAGTGTGTAGAACAAACCAGCAGCATGCAGAAGTGTGTAGAATAAACCAGCAGCATGCTAAAGTGCATAGAATAAACCAGCAGCATGCAGAAGTGCATAGAATAAACCAGCAGCATGGAAAAGTACATAGAACAAACCAGCAACATGCAGAAGTCCATGGGACAAACCAGCAACATGCAGAAGTGCATGGAATAAACCAGCACATGCAGAAGAGCATAGAACAAACCAGCAGCATGCAGAAGTACATGAGTAGCCTCGTTTTTAAACAGCCCGCCTTGCCAAAACTAATTTGCTCTGACATCTAACTACTTCCCATAAAACCCAACCACTGATGGTTCCACTCCCAACACTACCATGCTGGAGGCCCAGCTTCCAGTGCAGGATCTCTTGAAGGGCACACTCTAGTCACATCTAAACCACAGCACCTCCCTCTCTCTTTCTTCCACTCTCATCTTACTCTGCGTTCCCCGCTCCTTCTTCCTTTCCATGTCCCTGCTCTCTCACGTTGTTCACTCTCTCACTTTCCCGTTCTCTCACCTCCTCTCTCCCTACCTTCCTCCACCTCTTCTTCTTTTGATCTAGTAGGCATCCCATCTCCATATTAGGTGTTCCATTTCAAATGACCTGAATATTAACAATTAAATCTGTGGCTTTGAGAGTGGAAGTCTTTATGTTCTGTTTTGAATTTTCTTTCTTTCTGATGACAGGCTATGGGGTTCAAAGTTGTATGGACATTAATTAGTTTCCACCTTCTAGGAAATGTTGGCATCTGTTGCAGTTGCTCTTCAGTCACATGTGTGCGGTGTCTGTCTGTGGGTTTCAGAGCATCATTCACTGACAATCCATCCACCTAGGGTAGAAAAAGTCTCATTCATAACCTTTAGGACAGAGGCTTTTATTTTCCACACAAAGAGGAAAGTTTAAACTTGTTTAAGGGAAATGTACAGAGGAACTTTGAGGCTGGAGTGTTTCTCCACTCTGGTCAGTGAATGTTTGGATAAAGGATGGATTTCATATCATCTCTGTTATCAGCAGAATGGGAATCACAACAAAAGATGAGCAGGGACAACAGAAGCTAGGCAACAAATGCAAGAATCCACTGCAGAAAGGACCAGAGGACCAGAGGTGGCTCAGTGGTCAAGAGCACCTGCTGTTTTAGCAGAGGACCCAAGGTCTGTTCCTAGCACCCAGCTTAGGCAGTTCACAAGTGCCGGTAACTTCAGGGGATCTGATGCCCTTTTTTGTACCCAATAGACACCACAATGCTCACACCTGCACACACACACACACACACACACACACACACACACACACACACACACCACAATTGAAAAACTTTTTTTTTTTTTTTGGTTAAGGACAAACAGAGGCTTTATAGGTTATTTTCTCACTGTAATAAGATACCTGGCAGAAGCAACTTAAGAGAGGAAGGGCTTACTTTGGCCCATGGTTTCAGTCCATCATAGGGAAGCCAAGGTGGTGTTCACGGTAGCAGGAACATGAGCCTACACCTTGTCAAACCTTGGCAGATCAGAGTGTAGGGAGTAAGACCAGAGTGGGACGAGCTGTAACAGTCAAATCTCACCTCTGTGGCCCATCTGTATGGCCCATGCTTCCTGTTCAAAGGGTTCCGAGTCTCCCACAAGAACATCACCATGTGGGGATCAGGTAGTCAGGCACATGACCCTGTGGGAGGCATTTTCTATTCAAACTGTAACAGTTCTGGTGGCAATCCTGGGGTAGTCATGTAAGTCAGAGCAGAGCCAGGCAGCAGTCTAGTTCTTAGGGCACTAAGAACTTGTATTTTATGAAGGGCCTCTTGGAAGGCTCAGAACATGAACCTTGTGCTATGAGCTCACTGAGTCTTCTCTTTGGTGGCTCTGGCATGTTCTGTCCTGCTGTGGGCTCAAGTGATTTGGTTACATGCAGAGGAGGCATATGAAGGTGAGAGTTCATATTAGGAAACTTTCCAGGGCTTTGCAAGCTGTTACATAACTATTTTTGTGTGTGTTTATTCTTTGCTAACAACTGACAGACCCAATAGGTAAGTTTCTTTACTTGCAAATATAGAAGCAACATGTTTTGGTCATTTTTTAAAAAGATTCTAGAAACTTCCCATGGCTTTGCTGAAAGGTGTTTGCTGAGGTTGGCCACTTTTACCTTGTCCCATACAATGGGAAGATCCACCAAAGGGTGAAATAATGAATAGTAAAAGAGAAATGCTTTTGAATTAATGTCTCACTGTGTAGCCTAGGGTGACCTTGAACTTGTGGTAATCCTCTGTCTTAGCCTTTCATATGCTAGGCTTATGAGTGTGAGTCACGTGACACCAGGAATAAAGGAGAATTGGTTGCCATCAAT
Organism: Acomys percivali; assembly: GCA_907169655.1. Lineage (NCBI taxonomy): Eukaryota > Metazoa > Chordata > Mammalia > Rodentia > Muridae > Acomys > Acomys percivali. Next base: position 14,077,068 of record OU015753.1, read on the forward strand.
CTTCATTTGAACATACATCATCCTTTGGGTGGTTTCTTTTTGCATTTTGGGGTGTGTGTGTGTGTGTGTGTGTGTGTGTGTGTGTGT